>CM068388.1:47300191-47900191 GCA_034770075.1 Aralia elata | reverse complement strand
AAATAGAGTATGTAAGGATTTGAATTAGATTAACCATTAGAACAATTTTTAAGATTGCTAACATGAGTATTAAACTAGCCAAATTAACTCACTGGTTACGTCATCACTTCTATCAGCTTTCAACTCTAAGTGAATCTCAACTTATCAAACAATTCTCATCATTGGCCCAAAATTAAAGGACTACATCATTTATCGCGGACTACATCATTTATCGCTCGATTCATGCAGCTAAATGCCCAACACAACCTAAAATGCAATCCTAATCTATCAATGTCATGCAAACATAAGTATACGAAACATAAATAAATGCATCAATAACAACGTGCACCTGTCCTATATGCATTAACTACCAACAAGTCAAACATAAAACAACAGAAAACAACCCCCAAACTTAAGTAAATCAATGCCCTCATTGAAAAGCATAAACAAAAACGAAGAATGGAGGACTTCCCTGAACAAACTACACTGCAGGAGGGACCTCGTCATCATTCTGATCCTCATCATCACTGCGCTCCAAATCAGACGGAGGGAACACAGGTAAAATAGGTGCAGACGGGAACTGACTGGAATCAACCGAAGGATTTAGCCGAGCAAACATATTGACCATGGAAGTGTTGAAGGAGACATTATACTCGTACATGGTATCTTGTCGCTCAGCCAAACGAACATTTTGGGCTTCGATATTGTAGAACCACCGATCAATCTCACGTTGGACTTCAAAAGGAACTTCAAAACGAGGCGGTGCAGTATAAGAACTAGATGATGCAGGGTTAGGTGCTGGCTGAGCTGCAGGATCTGGCTGTGAAACTATAAACCCTAACCCACGCGGGTGACTTGTACCTCCTGTCCATTTAACTGTGTAGCGTATAATCATCTTGTGGTCCAGAACAGGCATAGGCGGCTGCATCATCTCATCATCCTTCCATTTGACCCCCGCCCGTGCACATAGAGCACAAATAAGAGAGGGATGTGGTAACCCACCAGTGGTACCACCCTCTGCAGCACGAATAATGGAATTCCTAATAATAAGGCCAACGTTCATGGTCTTCCCAGTCACCAAACAATACAAAAGCACGGCTCTTTCCCTTGTCACATCGCTCACGTGAGTAGACGACATTAGTTTAGCGCACAAGAAAGCATACCACGCCTTTCCATACTAACTGAGCCTGGATTGCGGAAAGTTCATGCTACCGCGCCCACGAGCTTTCCATGTTGTACCCGGCTGACACAACTCTTGAAGTATCTGATCATAGTCAGGTCCATTACGCACAAAATCTGTGTAGTCATTGTGAGAACCCGAATCTGCCAAGTCATAGATGTGATTAATCTCCGGGCAATCAAAATTCACAGTCTTTCCTCGCACTCGCACTGTAAACCCGTCACGGTCCTTAACATGCGCATAAAATTCCTTTACCACGGCTATAACTGCAGAATCCGGTTGTGCCGTAAACAAACCCCATCGACGCTCAGCAATCATTAAAGCCATCTCGCCATCTTGTGCAGTTGGTTGCAACCCCCGTTCTGGAACTAATGGTCGTTGTGCGAGTTTAAGATATCGATCTTGCACTTCTGCACTAGCAAATCGCTTCTTGTCAAAGGTTTTAGTTGGAGTAGAAGTAGATCCTTCCCCACGTTGTCTTTTGGATGCCATAGTTACCTAAAAACAAAAAAATAGCGTAATTCAGTCCATTGTACCATAAAATAATTGCACAACAAGATAGTCGACTAAGAACTAGTGCAATGATCATATAACAAGTGCATAGCGGAAATCCCCAAACGTAAGGTCTATAGCAATTTCATAGTGATTCAAGCCACATAAGTGTCATCATGTCCATAATTGCTACAAGAACCAAACGAGAAAGCAATGACAATACCCAACAGTGAAAATTATACCCTAGTGCGCAGATACCATGATGCCAATTATAAACTCAATTGTAGACTAACATCATGAGGGTTTCCCAAAACGAGTGTGGCAATGTAGTGCATAAGCAATCTAATCATATGCACGTTAACTATGTAACATGAGCCATCAAGCATGTAATTGCACATTACCCCCAAAAATATTCACACAAGCATATTATCAAACACATAGTGGGCGACATGAAAATTTCAACATGCGATACTTCAATAAGTGCAAGCATGACACCCAATCATAGTGAAGTCACTCCCAAACAAGGTTTCATATCAAACAAACAAGATTCATTGATAATTTAGCCTCATACCTTGCATAACTCACTCAATTTTAATCAACAAAATAAACTTACCTTGATGTACCGTTGAAAAAGAGAAAAAGTAGGGAGAGAATGCTTAATCCAGACCCTAAATCCATGCTAGCAAAATGGCTTGTGTGCAAGTAACTACTTGGGAACAAAAATTTGTGGGAGAGATTAAGATTTATGGAAGAAAAGTGAAGAAACAAGAATGAAGGTTGCTGTTGTGCGGTACTTGTTTAGGGCTGAAAGCCCTATTTTTTTTTAAAATGCCGATTATAGCGCCGGGGCGCCATATTTTGCTTACCTTCAGAGCCGGGGCGCCATAAACAGTACCTGGGTATTGACTTTAGAGCCGGGGCGCCATACTCCTTTGTTTTATAGCGCCGGGGCGCCATAAACAGTACCTGTAAGTGAGCCATAGCGTCGGGGCGCTATACTTCTTAGTATTATAGAGCCGAGGCGCCATAACTTGTTAGGCTGTTCTGCATTAGGCGCGGGGGCGCTGGATCTGTGCTTGATGACTTGTTTCTTCCCATACTTAAGCAAATGTTGTCCATATCAAGCTTCTACATGCTACCAGTACAAAATACCCCAAACATCCAAGTTAGTCCTAAAAAAAAAAAAAAAAAAAAATTAACTAAACAAAAGAAAAACACAAAATTAAACCGCTGGGTTGCCTCCCAGGTAGCGCTAAGTTATAGTCAATTAGCTCGACTTCCTTTGAAGATCATGTTGTAGAAAGGACTAAGGTGACTTTTTGTCTGTCCACCTCATCCCCAAAGTAATGCTTCAACCTCTGTCCATTCACTTTGAACGATTGATCCGGCAATTTGTCGTATACTTCAACCGCGCCATGTGGAAAAACCGTCTTCACTGTGAATGGTCCTGACCATCTGGATTTCAGCTTCCCGGGAAAAAATTTGAGTCTGGAGTTGAAAAGTAAAACCCTTTGACCCGGTTCAAATGTTCTTTCTATGATCTTACGATCATGCCATTTCTTCACCTTCTCCTTGTACAGCTTCGAGTTTTCATATGCCCGTAATCGAAATTCGTCCAACTCATTGATTTGAAGTAGTCGTTTTTCCCCTGCAGCTGTTGAATCAAAGTTCAATTTACGAATTGCCCAATATGCCTTGTGCTCGAGCTCCATAGGAAGATGACAAGCTTTTCCGTAAACAAGCTGAAATGGTGACATGCCCAACGGAGTTTTGTAAGCAGTCCGATAGGCCCACACAGCATCATCCAGTTTCAAGGACCAATCCTTCCTTGTCGGATTCACAATTTTTTCGAGGATTCTTTTTACTTCTCGATTGGATACTTCAGCCTGTCCGTTCGTCTGGGGGTGATAAGCTGTAGCTATACGATGATTTACCCCATACTTGGCCAGCAACGCTGTGAACTGCCTGTTGCAGAAATGACTACCTTCATCGCTAATAATGGCCCTAGGAGTCCCAAATCTAGTGCAAATACTTCGATGCAAAAACTTTAGGACTACCTTGTCATCATTTGTCGGGAGTGCTGCCACTTCTACCCATTTAGATACATAGTCAACGGCTAACAAGATGTAGAGATTACCGCACGAAGACACGAAAGGGCCCATGAAATCAATCCCCCAAACGTCGAAAACTTCGACTTCAAGGATTGTGTTCAAAGGCATTTCATTCCTCTTTGAAATATTACCAATTCTCTGACATCTATCACACCGCTGAACAAAACTGTATGCATCTTTAAAGATTGTCGGCCAGTAGAATCCTGCTTGAAGTACTCTAGCCGCTGTTCTCTCCCCGCCATAATGTCCTCCATACACAGAAGAATGACAATCATGTAAAATCCCTTCGGTCTCACTATATGGGATACACCTTCTTATCATTTGATTCGCACATTGTTTAAACAAGTACGGCTCATCCCATATATACCATTTAACATCGTGCAAGAACTTTTTCTTTTGGTGCCCCACCAAGTCAGAAGGTAACATCTTACTCACCAAATAATTTGCGTAATCCGCAAACCATGGCACTTCCCCTTGCACCACAAACAACTGCTCATCCGAAAAAGATTCATTGATTTCAACTTTGTCTTCGTTCTCCCTTTCCGGCTGCTCTAGTCGAGATAAGTGGTCTGCTACTTGGTTTTCGGTACCTTTCCTATCCTTGATCTCCAAATCAAATTCTTGCAACAGCAATATCCACCTGATCAACCTGGGCTTTGCATCCTTCTTTGCCACTAAGTGTCGAATTGCCGAGTGATCCGTATACACTATTACCTTTGTGCCTATCAGATATGCCCTAAATTTATCAAAGGCATACACCACTGCCAATAACTCTTTCTCCGTGGTGGTGTAGTTTAATTGCGCATCTGTGAGGATTTTGCTGGCATAGTAAATCACATGAAAAACCTTCTCCTTTCGTTGTCCCAGAACAGCCCCCACAGCATAATCACTGGCGTCGCACATTATCTCAAATGGCAAATCCCAAACCGGTGCAGTAATGATTGGTGCTGAAGTTAACCGTTCCTTCAAATGCTCAAAAGCCGACACGCAAGCCTTATCAAAATTAAACTGGGTATCCTTCTCCAATAAACTGCATAGTGGTTTAGTTATCTTGGAGAAGTCCTTTATGAATCTGCGGTAGAAGCCTGCATGTCCAAGAAAACTACGAACACCCTTTACGGAAGTAGGTGGTGGCAAGTTCTCGATAGTCTCCAGCTTAGCCCTATCCACCTCAAGTCCCTTCTTTGAAACTTTGTGTCCCAAAATAATACCTTCTTGTACCATAAAATGGCACTTTTTCCCAGTTTAGTACTAAATTAGTTTCGACACATCTTCTCAACACCATTACCAAATTCTCAAGGCATAAATCAAATGAATCCCCAAACACCGAGAAGTCGTCCATGAATACCTCCACATTCTGCTCCACCATGTCCGAAAAAATGGCCATCATGCATCTCTGAAAGGTGGCTGGAGCGTTGCATAATCCGAAAGACATCCTTCAGAAAGCAAAAGTACCGTATGGACATGTGAAAGTCGTCTTTTCCTGGTCATCTGGAGCTATCATGATTTGATTGTAGCCTGAATAACCATCCAGAAGGCAATAATACTCGTGACCTGCTAGTCTATCCAACATTTGATCGATGAATGGCAGTGGGAAGTGATCTTTCCTCGTAGCTTTGTTAAGCCTGCGGTAATCCATACAGACTCTCCACCCCGTCACTGTTCGTGTTGGAATCAACTCATTGTTCTGATTTGTCACCACAGTCATACCACCCTTTTTCGGTACACATTGCACTGGACTTACCCATGAACTATCTTAAATTGGGTATATTATGCCTGCATCCAACCATTTCAGAACTTCTTTTTTGACCACTTCTTTCATTATCGGATTAAGTCTTTTTTGTTGCTCCACTGCCGGCTTACTACCATCTTCTAACAAGATCTTATGCATGCAAAAAGAAGGGTTGATTCCTTTTATGTCTGCTATAGTCCATCCAATAGCCGACTTGTACTCTCTAAGGACTCGTAGCAGTTTTTCTTCCTGACAATATGTTAGAGTAGAAGAAATAATTACCGGTAGGTTTGAATCTTTATTTAAAAATGCGTACCTTAAATGATCCGGTAGTGGTTTTAAATCAAGTTCTGGAGGTATTTCAAGAGATGGCTTCAATTTTTCTGATGTTTCTCCAGCTTTCTTTAACGGCTCAATAGGAGTTTGGAACTTTCGGAACTTTGGAGTAGTATCCAGAAATTTCACCAGTTCTTCAAATTCTTCATCTTCCAATTCTGAATTTTCAGCAATAATACTTCTCAATGGTTCATACTTTACCAGGCTTGGAACTACCTCATTTAAAATTTGATCCACCAAATCAACTCTAAAGCATTCCTCTTCATCCATTGGGAACTTCATTGCCTTGAAAACGTTAAAGGTAACCTCCTGATCATGAACACGCATAGTGAGTTCCCCTTTGTGAACGTCAATTAAGGTCCTTCCTGTGGCTAAGAATGGTCTCCCCAGAATGATTGGTATACTCTTATCTTCTTCATAATCCAAAATAACGAAATCAGCCGGAAAGATGAATTTATCCACTTTTACCAATACATCTTCAACTATTCCCCGTGGATACGTGATGGATCTGTCAGCTAGCTGCAACGAAATGTTTGTCGGCTTTGGATCCGGCAACCCCAACTGGTTAAATACTGACAACGGCATCAAATTTATGCTCGCCCCGAGATCACACAAACATTTACTGAAGCTCATCTTTCCGATCGTGCATGGTATTGTAAAACTACCCGGATCCCTCAGCTTTGGTGGTAATTTGCGCTGAAGCACTGCACTGCATTCCTCTGTCAAGGCCACTGTCTCAAACTCTTCTAATCTTCTCTTCCTTGACAATATACTCTTCATGAACTTTGCATAACTCGGCATTTGTTCCAATGCCTCCACGAAAGGTATATTAATTTGCAGCTTTTTAAATACCTCCAAAAACTTACTGAAATGCCTATCTTCCCTCTGCTTATTCAATCTCTGAGGATACGGAACCCGAGGGTGAACTGGTGGTGTTGTTCTTACGGGCTTCTCAACTGGACTTGCCTTGTTGTCCTCTTCCTGCTGTGTTCAGAATCTTCCTTGTTTTCTTTATCATCAGACACAATCTCTTCCTCGCAAGGATGTGCGGCCTCCCCAATATGAGACGGCGTAGGCGCGCCTCGTGGATTTTCTGTACACTGTTTCCCAGACCTCAACGTAATTGCCTGACATTGTTCCTTCCCTTCTCTTCTTGGATTTGTCTCTGTAGTACTTGGTAACGAACCCTGGTTCCTGTTACTAAGCATGCTCGCCATTTGCCCCATTTGAGTTTCTAGATTCTTAATAGCCACTGCTTGGCTTTTGATCATTACCTCTGTGTTTGCCATGTACTTCATCATCATCTCCTCCATTTCTGATTTCTTTTCTTGCTAAGGTGCAGCTGGAGTGTGATGCTGTTGTTGAGAGAATCCCGGTGGAAAGGGTGGTCTTGGTGCAAACGGTTGATGAGATTGGTGTGCTTGATATTGTTGTTGTGGTGGTTGGTGTTGTTAAGCACTTTGTTGATTACTCCAGCTGAAATTAGGATGGTTTCTGTTGTTGGGATGGTAGAAGTTCTGAACTTGATTCTGTGGCTTTTGATAGTTGCTTACGTATTGAACCGACTCTGTATTGATAGCACATTCTTCTGTTAGGTGTGATCCCGCACATAACTCACACACAAACGCCACTTGCTTAACCTTGCTGTCAGCCAAAGCGTCAATTTTCTTTGCCATCGCTGCCATTTGAGCTGACAATGCCGTAATAGAATCTACTTCCAACACACCTGCAACTCTAGGTTGTGGCATCCTAGCCGTGGGATTTTGAAAATCATTCGCTGCCATCGTCTCAATAAGGTCATAGGCTTCTTCATAACTCTTTGACGAAATTGCACCACCTGCAGCTGCATCTACAATCGACCTTGACTGACATCCCAATCCACTATAAAATATGTTGAGCACCATCCAATCTAGCATACCATGGTGCGGACACTTCCTTAGCATCTCTTTGTATCTCTCCCAAGCCTCATATAACGATTCGCCCTGATGTTGCTCGAACTGAGAGATTGTTGTCCTCATTTTCGCAGTCCTAGCCATTGGGAAAAACTTGGCTAAGAATTTCTGTGCTAAGTCCTCCCATGTGGTAATTGACCCTGAAGGTAAAGAATGGAGCCAACTTCTCGCTTTATCACTTAAGGAGAATGGAAATAGTCTCAGTCTAATAGCATCCTCCATCACTCCGTTATACCTGAACGTATCGCATACTTCAATAAAACTCAAGAGATGCTCATTAGGATCTTCTGTAGCTGCACCCCCAAACTGTACCGAATTTTTCACCATCTGAATAGTGCCCGGTTTTATTTCAAAGGTGTTCGCTGCTATTGCTGGCCTGACTATGCTTGACTGTAGTCCATGAATGTTCGGCATTGAATAATCCCTTAAGGCTCTATGCTGCACTCTACGCTCTTCTATTTGCTCCTCGTCTGCCATATTGGATGTAGTACTTTCTAAATCTGCTTGTAAGTTTCTACGCACTCTCGCCTTCCAACCTCTCCCGTTAATATTATCCTGAGCTAGTGTCAACTCTGAGTTGGATGATCGTGTGTGCATAAAAATTCTACAAGTACCTGAAACCAATACAGAAAATAAAAAATAGAAATAAGAAAAGATTAGAGTAGTCTAAGTCAAACAATATAGCTTAAAACTGATCATAACAATAAAAATCTAACGCCTGTCCCCGGCAACGGCGCCAAAAACTTGTTGCCTCTTTTTAAGTCTTAAATAAAATAACTCTAACTCGTGCAAGTATACACGGTCAACAAGTAATACAGAGGAAGTAAAGTATCGTCCCACAGAGACAGGATTAAATTAAATCACTATGCATCAACTCTATCACTATACTTATTTGCTTAAACTAATGACTTACTTTTGGTGACAAAAATTATTCCTATATCAATTAATAACTAACTATGCAAACACTAACAAAATATATCAAGCCTGGAATTAATGGGATCCTAACTTCATTTAATAGCTCATCTAATTACCACTATCATGCTATAAGGTTCACATATCACAGAAAAATAGCCAAGGACACTAAAGTAGACATAATCGTTTGTCAATGCATTATGACCTACTTACATAATATCCATACTTGATAGACAACATGTAATCACCACTATAACCAAAATCACTATATTTCTATGTGAAATTGCAATTATATTGATTTTAAGCACAAGTCCTTATTTTGACTCTTACGGTGAAACAGTATATTTCTATCTGACTCACAAAATATTAAGCTATCCAATTAAACCTCATATTCGCAAGCTATCATGATTACAATCCATACTTATATGTTATTTTTCAATTCCATACAAGTACTGAAATCGAATGGTGATCAAGCATTCATACATGCAAAACAATCATGATAGAAATTCCTTATGATAAATAAATCAATCTAGCAATCAAGTCTGTAATTAAACTACATATTAAAATCCGTTAAAATCCCATAATGGAGATTAGTTCATGTCTGAACCAAAAGCCATTATGGGATCAAATCTACACATGGTAAATTAACAAACAATTGAATAAAGAAGAAGAAGATTGATCAAACCCAATTGAAGTAATAAATCCAAAGTAAGCTTAAACCCACATCAATATCCAATGCTCGAACAAAAGTAATCCACAGAATATCTCTAAGTTCTCCCTAGAAAAGTAGAATAATAACAATAAACTAATCATCCCTTCTCCTAATGTTGCCGTAATTACATAAGATAAGCATTTTTTCAGTCCTTTTCCGTATCCAACTCTGCTTCAAGTAGACAAACTGCCGCACCTAAACTGCCTTTGGCGCCCCGGCGCCATATCCCTTTGTTTTATAGCGCCCCGACGCCATATCCAAAATTACCAAGATGCCCCTAGCTTCAATATTGGTTCCCAAACACCTGGATTGACCTTGTTACTCTTCCAATTCCCTCCTGCATAACATAAACACAAAAACAAATAAAATGATAATAAAAACACTCAAAGATAGCAATAAATTAAGCTCAAGAGCACTAGATTCGTAGGTATAAAACCCACTCATCAGACACCCAAATTTTGCACTTCGTATACTAACCCTGGCAGGAGGGCAAAATCGTCAAATAACCCAGCCTGCGAGAACGAAGGGTGGACATAGGTACGAACGCTCAGAGCCACCGCAACGACGTGCGATCAAAGTCGACACGACAACGATCAAAGCAGAATGATATGGCATATTTCCCAGCGGTTCCCGGACAGTAAAATACGAGCCTCTTAGCGAAAACCAACGTCACGACACGAGAATCGAGGTATGGTATGAACACCGAGAAAGTCAAACCAGCCAGCCGCGGATTGATCTGCGGCCAATAAGTGCGCCTTTTGAAAACACAGAACTCAAAACACGGAAATCAAAACCAGGCTGAGTGGCTGGTGGGCGGCCAGCCAGCCGCAGATCAATCTGCGGCCAGCCACAGATCAATCTGCGGCTACCCTTGGCAGCCCCATATCAGTGCAGTTCTTCATTTGTTCCAGGAGAAGAGGGAGGCAGCGGCGGCAGCTCGGAAAAAGAAGGGAAAACAGCAAAAAAACTGCAGCAAATTAGGAGAGAAAAGAGAGAAAAAGTGAGGAATTATGTCTCTTTTGTGAGATTATATCCAAGATAATTTCTACTCTATTCAAATACTCAAGTTTGTACACATTTTGGTGATATTTGCAAGGTGAAAAGACCATTTCTATAGCAGTTTTTGTGTATCATATTGTTAAGCTTTTGTCAAATTGGGTTGTGTTAAATGTAGTTTTTCTTGCATATTGTTGTGGGTACATGGATTAGGGACTATTAGTGAGGGTTCCAACGGAACGAAATGCTTCCTAATGACCCGAGGATATCCATTTAGTGAATTATTTTAGCTTGTTATGATGATGTATTGTGCTTAGTTTGTTTAGATTGTCATTTTAGGATATTGTGGTTGTTTAGCAATTTGGAATGTGAGCCTAGGAACGCGACCCCGTGGTCCAAATCCGATGATGGACGTTTTTGAATATATGTAGGAGGGTCGATATCCCTTCAATGTAAATATGTAATCCTCGGGCCTTAAAACGATATCAAGTCGGAAATCGGGTTTAAGGCCCCGTAATAGTGAAACATGTGATTGTGGGCGTTGGGGTTATTTTGATGGCTTACATGCCCGTGAATAACCCCCTACGCATTATAATGTTTGATTTGAATTGCAACACCAAAAAGGACTTCAAAGCTAAAACAACGAAGATTTTCATAAAATCAATCAAAGTAGGTTATTAGCACCACAAGGTTTAAAATTGGAAATGCTAATGAAAGTCGATTCCTATTTAAACGAGAAGGCTAAAGAAAGAAATCATTTTCAAACATCACAAAAATGGTTTTATAAAAATAAGTAACGTTTTATTAAATCTTTGTGCATAGGGTTAAAGAGATCCTAGAAGTTGCCCATCATTCTATTTACGAAAGCAACGTATAGATCTCGATTCCTATTTTTGACGAAGGTTTAGAAAACTCTTGTCTTTGCCAAAACGACACCTAATGAAGATCTCATAGTTTTTGACAATTAGAATCAAACCTTTCTCATAAAGCTTTCTCGTATAAGCCGAAAGACATTTTAAAGCATTCTCAAAAGAAAACACGACTTTTCATAAAAACCCAAATAGTTTCTTCATGCAAACTCACCACGACATTCACATAGGCACACACGCGCACGCGCACACATTCAAGAATTAAAGGATAGGAAAAGCATCAAGATTGAGGTAACCGTGTTTCACGGAAGTCGGGGGGTGCCTAACACTTTCCCCTCGCTTAAGCAAGCCCCCGAACTCTGTGAATCTCGGTTCGCAGACCAATTAATTCGGAGTCACATATGAGCCAGTGATTTACGAAAACGAAACTCGGATGAGTTGGTACATCCATTTCAAATATACCAACTGGCGACTCTGGTTATTTGGCTCATCATAAAAAATAATCTTTCAAAACCCCGTCGACATTTATGCCGACCTTTTCCCCAAAATCATCTAATAAAAAGGCTAAAATTGGAAAGGGTAATAACCACCAAAGAAGTGATTCTTCCCGGCGTCGACACCGTTCATAAAGCCAATTTGGGCGCAGCTGCGCCAGACACGTGTCAGGCGCATACGTGCCCGAGTGGACTGTTTTGACCTCCTGTAGTAAAATGTCCATAACTTTTACATGCGAACTCGAAATTAGATGATTCAAGATGATTCGGAAAGAGGAAGAGTAGACCTACAACTTTTGTTCGTTAAGTTTTTCGATTTGAGGTCTGTATCATGGCCTAAAGTAGCCATTTATAGGACTAATGCGTAATTGGGGTCAATCGGAGGGCGTCGGGCATGCGCATTTGCACACGTAATGCCCCCAACCTTGTAAAGTGATGTTCTAACTTTCATAACATGATTATTATGATTTATAATGATACTTAGTGTGACAACCCGGATGATGTCAATGTATTAAATGGATTAAATATTATTTTTATGTGATGTCCTTTAAGGTTATTTTATAACTTGGATGATGTCAATGTATGAAGATTTATGCGTTATTGAATCGTATGAGTGAATAATTGATTTTACGAAAGATCGTAAAATCACTATTTACGGGGCACGTTTCCCGAGGCACTATTTACGCCATAAAATTTTTGTGTCTTTTTCGATGTTGAATAATTTCATAAATACATGTACGCGTACGAATAATTTTTCCAAGTGTCTGAAATTTTATTTGAGCTGATACGTGATTTTATCCGTATCCGAAATGTATGATATGGGTGTTCCGAATATTTGGACAAATCCCACAATAATTATTTTTATGCATCCCAATATTTATGGTAATACCCATTTTAATTTTGGGTAGAGTTATTTACCAGTTTGGTACAAAAGTGGGAGTTTTTGCATATATTTTTGTGTATTTGGGTATTTATTTTTGGCTTGTTACTCCAAGTGGGAACCACTCAACCACATTAGACCAATCAAATGAGAGCAAGGAGGGAGAGATTGCTGGCAAGCTTAGAAAAATTGGCTACCTTGAGCCATTCCCATTTTTCTCACACTTCTCCCTAAATTCCTCCACTCTCCCAAATAATTCAAACCACTCCATTCTCTCTTGCACCATTTTCTTTCTTCCTTGTTCAGCTGATAGAGATAGAGAGAGAGAGAGCTGCCGGAGAGAGAAGGAGGAAAAGTCGCCGGAGGTCGCCGGAAAAAGGGAAGAAGTTCGCTGGAAAAAGGAAGGAGGAAGAAGAAGAAGGCACGGGGAAAAGAGTGAGAGAAACCAAGCAAGAAGAGCCACTCTAATGAACTCTAGCTAGCTTCTCTATCATCTATAAGAGATTTACAAAGGTAACATCTCATTAAATCCATTTCGTTTGAGTTTTGTAAAAGATTTTCCAAAGTTTTTGGTTTTTGGAGCTTTATAGCTCACGGGCGATTTTTGAACGATTCTTGTTGGTTTTGTTTGTGTTGAATGTTTGTAAATGTTGTTAAGAGGTTATGTAAGCCATTAATAACATCAAAGTGGAACAAAAATGCAATAAATCCGTACCTATGCTTAAGGAGGATGAAGAACATGAAGAACAATGAACTTTGGACATGAATTTGGACATTTGGACGAATGTTAGTGGACATGTAGCTTTGATTTTGTGTTTGGTTAATTTAGTTGTTGGTATGATGTTGTACTTCCATGGGTTATGAAGTTAACCCAGTTGGAATGGAGTAAAAAGGGATTAAAACAAAGATTTGGTGATGATTTTTGTGAAGAACACCAAGAACACGAAAATATAGCATGAGTTGATACTTTGGCCTAAGATTTGGCCATATTAATGTTAATGGATAGCTCTAAATTTTTGATATGTTGTAGCCCTATGTCTTAGGAGTCCATAGAGTCCGGAACGGACCAATTTGAACGTTTAATGAGGGAGTTATGGTGGTTGGAAGCAAGATAGGTCTAGAACACCAAAACAGAGCATTCCGGGAAACAAACCGGGTTGGGGACTCAGGCCTAGCACCTACGGCGCTGGGTAGGCGCTGGCCATAAGTCCAGCTACTGCAAGAGAGCGCTGTAGGTGCTGGTCATAGGCCATTTTGAGCGCCTACAGCGCTGGACAAGAGACTGTGCAAACAGCTTCGACGTCCTTTAGTAAAATGGGCATAACTTTCTCATACGAACTTGGATTGAGGTGATTCAAGATGATTCGGAAAGCGAACGAGTAGACCTACAACTTTCGTTCTTTAAGTTTTTCGATTTGAGGTCGGGATCAATTCCTAAATTGACCATTTGTATGATTGATGTGTTTTTTTTTTTTTTTTTGCTAAATTTGGTTTGTATATTAATATGCAAAAAATTGGATAATACAATGAAGCTCAAAGCATAGTCCCATCTCCCGTAGGGACTAAAACACCTAGTTAAAACTAGGAAACCCAAACCCTAACTTAATATATTAAGTCTTACAATCCGAAGTTAGGCTAAGGAATTACAAACAACTAACTACAATCTAGCTAGCAACCACCCAATAATCAGCATTGGAAAATTAGATAGCAGTGGGCATGATTGATGTGTTTTTGGAGGTAATCGGAGGGTATCGGGCATGCGCGTAAGCACATGTAATGCTCCCGACAATATAAAATGTTGTTCTAAGTTCTGAAACATGAATGTTATGAATTATAATGATACTTAACATTAACTAATAAGTATTAGATAAATTGAATGGGCATGTTAGGCGTACGCAAATGCATGTCGCCTGGGCGTTCGAATAATCAAGTTTGGCGTATAGACGTGCAAGCGTCGTAACGCCGTAACTAGTGTGTATAATCTTGTTTAACATTGTGTTTCTAGTAATAATGAAACATGATAGTGTGTTATAAACCAATGTATGAGCATGCTAAGCACATGCAAAGGAGGCGAATTAGGTGTGTGACGTGTAAACGTCGAAACGCCGCGTAAAGTGTTAAAGAACTTAAATAGTGTTTCGATTTAAACAAAACGAACATTATAAGATATGAAGTGGGTTTATAATATAAACCATTATATGAAGCCTTTTTAGTGGCTAATTGGTATTTTATTGTTAAATAAATTGTGTAGGATATTTGAAGGACGAGCCATCATAATTTGGCAAGGAACGCTTAAAGGCAAGTTCTTTCAGTAACTTGTTAACTTGTTTAAATGTATTGATGTACATGACTTGATTACTAAACCTTTCACTATTATGTGAATTATATGAGAGCATGATTAAAGTGTGCATAATGTGCAATTATGTGACTATATTGTTCTATGTGGAACTTGAATTATTGTAAATATACAATGTGAGATGCATGAAGTATGCTATGAGATACATGATGCATATATATGGATGAATTGCATAAGATTTATAATGCATGAGTAAGATGCATAATATGAGAATCATGGTGCATGGATAAAATGCAAACTTATGTGTTACGTGAAGCATGAAATGTGAAAACTGTCAGTTCTTGCTGAGCCGTCGTGCTCATTCTTGCAAAAATAAAACTTTTGCAGATTTACGATGCAATGCAATTATCTTGATATCGTGATGATAAGGATTAGAGGCGCATGGAAACAGGAAGGTTTCTAAATGTCCCTTTACTGTAATTATTTAGCTATGATGACGGTATATGATGTACGTGAATTTGACTATGTAAACCCTGAGTTAGAAATGAAGGTTATCCATTATAGTATTTATGATGTGATTATGTTAGTTACTTGTTATAGCAAACTACAAGGATGTCGATGTTGTATACAGGACATTTTTATAACGAATGTATTGGTTATTGAATAACCTTGCGAATATTCAGGGATTGGATAAAGTCAGAATCTGAACCTTGCGTTCACACATGAGATATTGTAAAGTATCATGGTATTTATTCAACCTTGGTCATAAGTGTTTTATTTAAGGTCTTCGTGCCTGGGATTAGATGAGGATATGTTGTTATATTATTGTAATAACATATTTTTAGTAAGCCTATGTTGTATAGGTAGTACCGTGACATGCTGGAATCGGGTTCAAGGTATGACCCAAGTTTCGGGGGCGTTACAGTTGGTATTAGAGCTGATAGGTTATAAACCTTAGGTAAGAGTACCTTAGGCTATAACCGTTGTGAAGGAAGATGATAATGATGAAGATAGTGAAGAGATAAAACTCAAATAGAGTTTAATTGATAGTAAATGAATTTATAAAATTCATAGTGATAGTTGAGATATATATGAGATGATTCAAAGAAGAATCTTGGTGCGTTATAAAAGATGAGAATTAGGAGTTACCTGACTCCAGTGATAAAGATGACAAGTGTTGATTAATAGACGAGGTCTATAAGACAAAAATGCAATAAAATCATATATTATGATTAGAGAGAAGAGTATAGAAGATCGTAGGATGAAACGATCGTAAGATAAGAAGATCGTAATGTGAAACGATTGTAGAGTAAGATCACGATGTGATTGGATTAAATCATAGAATGACAAATGATCAATTGTATGATTGAAAATTTTAGCTCAATGCTATAGATAGATGGTATTATGAGATAGTATGAGTAAAACTCGGAAAGAGTTATGGATGATGAAACATGAATTAAATTCTTGTTGAGCAACGAGTAAGCTAGGATTGGGAGTGATTTCAATTGAGGACTCATGTTAGTGGCTGAGTTATACAATTCCTTGTATGGGCGGGGAGTTCGTGCTTGATTTGAGAACCACTTAGCTTCCTATATCGATATAGTGGTTAAGTTGAACAATTCCTTGTATGGGCGGGGAATTTGTGCTTGGTGTAACAGCCGCTTAGCTTCCTATATTGATTAGTGGTCTAGTTGATCGATTCCTTGTATGGGCAGGGGATTGTGATGGGTTCAAAAATCACTTAGCTTCCTATATTGATAATCGTTGGAATCTGGTATCGCGCTATCGTTATACGTATGACGAGAAGGTGATTCTTTTCTCATATCTATATTTGATGGTTAGAGAATAATAAGATTAGGTGCGAGTTCTTGAAACTCATACTTATGGTAAGTTCGTGACTCATAATCATATGGTATGTTTTGAGCCCCTCAGCGTATGGACAGTCCTTGATTTGTTATTGGACTACGTATCGCTAGGACAAGTTCCTAAACTCATATTATTGTGGCAAGTTCCTGAACTCATAAAGTGTGGTAAGTTGATGAACTATATTGGGGTATAAGAAAGTTATAGAGCGAGAATTGTGAATTCTCAAAATGATGAGCATGGGTGATGTTAGAAATAGATAGAATTATTAAGTAATAATACATTGAAGATAAATTGAAGTTGATAAGGAGAAATGGATATTCTAAATCTTCTAGCTATGCTAGATTTCGAATTTATTGGCATCGTGCTGATATTTGCACTTTTGTATCTTTGAAAAATATACGGGGCCAAATTTTTGGACCAAGGATTCTTTTTAAATGTACTATTATTCATATGTCAATGCTAATAGTTTCGGCTAGACAAAGTTGATTTGAAAATATCAAAATGTATTTTTAAATTGTCATCAATGCATCATGAAATCTGGTGTAGAATGACAGATGATGGAGTCATCAATGCAGATTAACCTAGTGTTGGATGTGATCATAGTATCGTCAACCCACAATGGTATGATGTAGTATGACAAAATCACGAAATGACGGAATCCTCAACGGACTGTAGAAACAGTGCGGTATCATGACGTCATAAAATGATTTTTGTTTTATCTAAAGTATAACAAAAAAATTTGCATGCCAATTGAGTTGGCTATAATGATTCGATTGATGTCCGAATTATTGATATAAGTCTAAGCTATTCGATTCGGCTAGACGGATGTTGAAATACATTTGTGAAATTCGAGCATTCTTTGAAAATTTATGTCGAACCAAGTTGTTTTGGTACGGATTCTTGAGCTGAGGGAATAACCCGGAATAGGGGAACATAAGTGTCGGTTATCTGGCATGGTCAGGATTTAATGTTATGCATACACATGGTGTACGAGAGGTCGATCCCCTCAAGTACAACTGGCGGAGAGCAACCCTTAATATGGATGCTATAAGTGTCGGGTATCTGATGCAGTCAGAGTTAAATGTTATGCATATACATGGGGTATGAGAGGCTGATCCCCTCGAGTACTACTGACGGACTAATTCCTTGACTACGTTTATGGTCTTTATGAGGTAGATTACCTTTTTCATAATTGAAATTGGTAGGGGTAGTAATACCCGTAAACCTCTATGGTCATGGTCTCTATGACCCCTCAGCATAATATGAAAAGCTTTTAAGGAATATTTTATTTCCTATTTGTTCAAGTTACTTCACAATTATTAAACAATTGTTGAAGGTTCCTATTATTTGGGAAACTGATTGTGGGAAGGGTGATTATCCCAAGGAGAAGTAGTCGTAGAATGCGATAATTTTAAGTGAATCCTTGAAAGAGGACAGTGTAAAGGTTAGATTGAAAACCTAGTTTTGATAGTTAGAATAAGCAAAGATGAATGCGTTGAAATTTTGAGGACGAAATTCTTAGAAGAAGGGGTGAATGTAATATTCCGAATGTTTATGAGTTAGTAAATCATGATATTAAATTATTATGATGATTGTGGCATACAATGATCCTTAGAAAAGGAAATTTATGGGTTAAACATAGGATAATACTCAGAGATTAAATAGGATATATAAAATATATGTTATAGTAATACGTTGAAATTATTCAACGATAAAATTTCGGAAGAAATTAGACGAAAACCGAGTAAGAGGTTTGATATTTGTGATTCCGAGGACGGAATCCTTATAAGGAGGGAAGGATGTGACTACCCGGATTTTCGAGAATAATTATAATAAGAATTTAATATAGAATAATTCTTATTATGAGTCGCGTTTGAATATATATGTGTTTTATATATTTATGTGATTAAATTGATGAGCTTAATATGTATATATATAAATGTGAAATATATACGTAGATTCAGAATGAATGAGTTAATAGTCAATTATTGTAACGATCGCGAGTCGTGGGTAGCTTGGTAATTCGAGCTTATAGATATTATTGAATAAAATATACTTTTATTAATAATATTATGTGTTAAGAGTTTAAAGGTTATATTATAACCTATACTATGTGTTGACGATGATTAGTAAGTGTAAAAGTGTTCGTATGAGCTAATTTGGTGGTTTCGAGGAAAATCGCTAGAGTACTATTTATTGGATTAAATAAATAGTTGATGGTTAATAATATTGAACGAGTAATTGTTGTAAAGACGCTAACCCAAAATATGGGTGAGATATATATGCGATGATATATATGATTATGGGGAGTTAATCGTGAAGAGCAGCGATCGCGAACCGTGAATACCCTTGTAATTTTGGGTTTATTAATATTATTAACTGGATTAAATATTATTTTTATGTGATGTCCTTTAAGGTTATTTTATAACCTGGATGATGTCAATGTATGAAGATTTATGCGTTATTGAATCGTATGAGTGAATAATTGATTTTGCGAAAGATCGTAAAATCACTATTTACGGGGCACGTTTCCCGAGGCACTATTCACGCCATAAAATTTTTGTGTCTTTTTCGATGTTGAATAATTTCATAAATACGTGTACGCGTACGAATAATTTTTCCAAGTGTCTGAAATTTTATTTGAGCTGGTACGTGATTTTATCCGTATCCGAAATGTATAATATGGGTGTTCCGAATATTTAGACAAATCCCACAATAATTATTTTTATGCGTCCCAATATTTATGGTAATACCCATTTTAATTTTGGGTAGAGTTATTTACCAGTTTGGTACAAAAGTGGGAGTTTTTAGATATATTTTTGTGTATTTGGGTATTTATTTTTGGCTTGTTACTCCAAGTGGAAACCACCCAACCACATTAGACCAATCAAATGAGAGCAAGGAGGGAGAGATTGCTGGCAAGCTTAGAAAAATTGGCCACCTTGAGCCACTCCTATTTTTCTCCCACTTCTCCCTAAATTCCTCCACTCTCCCAAATAATTCAAACCATTCCATTCTCTCTTGCACCATTTTCTTTCTTCCTTGTTCAACTGATAGAGATAGAGAGAGAGAGAGAGCTGCCGGAGAGAGAAGGAGGAAAAGTCGCCGGAGGTCGCCGGAAAAAGGGAAGAAGTTCGCCGGAAAAAGGAAGGAGGAAGAAGAAGAAGGCACGGGGGAAAGTGTGAGAGAAACCAAACAAGAAGAGCCACTCTGATGAACTCTAGCTAGCTTCTCTATCATCTATAAGAGATTTACAGAGGTAACATCTCATTAAATCCATTTCGTTTGAGTTTTGTAAAAGATTTTCCAAAGTTTTTGGTTTTTGGAGCTTTTTAGCTCACGGGCGATTTTTGAACGATTCTTGTTGGTTTTGTTTGTGTTGAATGTTTGTAAATGTTGTTAAGAGGTTATGTAAGCCATTAATAACATCAAAGTAGAACAAAAACGCAATAAATCCGTACCAAGAACACCAAGAACACGAAAATATAGCATGAGTTGATACTTTGGCCTAAGATTTGGCCATGTTAATGTTAATGGATAGCTCTAAATTTTTGATATGTTGTAGCCCTATGTCTTAGGAGTCCATAGAGTCCGGAACGGACCAATTTAAACGTGTATTGAGGGAGTTATGGTGGTTGGAAGCAAGATAGGTCTAGAACACCAAAACAGAGCATTCCGGGAAACAAACCGGGTTGGGGACTCAGGCTTAGCGCCTACGGCACTGGGTAGGCGCTGGCCATGAGTCCAGCTACTGCAAGAGAGCACTGTAGGCGCTGGTCATAGGCCATTTTGAGCGCCTACGATGCTGGACAAGAGACTGTGCAAACAGCTTCGACGTCCTTTAGTAAAATGGGCATACCTTTCTCATATGAACTTGGATTGAGGTGATTCAAGATGATTCGGAAAGAGAACGAGTAGATCTACAACTTCCGTTCTTTAAGTTTTTCGATTTGAGGTCGGGATCAATTCCTAAATGACCATTTGTATGACTGATGTGTTTTTGGAGGTAATCGGAGGGTGTCGGGCATGTGCGTAAGCACATGTAATGCTCCCGACAATATAAATTGTTGTTCTAAGTTCTGAAACATGAATGTTATGAATTATAATGATACTTAACATTAACCAATGAATATTAGATAAATTGAATGGGCATGTTAGGCGTACGCAAATGTATGTCGCCTGGGCGTTCGAATAATCAAGTTTGGCGTATAGACGTGCAAACGTCGTAACGCCGTAACTAGTGTGTATAATCTTGTTTAACATTATGTTTCTAATAATAATGAAATATGATAGTGTGTTATAAACCAATGTATGAGCATGCTAAACACATGCAAAGGAGGCGAATTAGGTGTGTGACGTGTAAACGTCGAAACGCCGCGTAAAGTGTTAAAGAACTTAAATAGTGTTTCGATTTAAACAAAACGAACATTATAAGATATGAAGTAGGTTTATAATATAAACCATTATATGAAGCCTTTTTAGTGGCTAATTGGTATTTTATTGTTAAATAAATTATGTAGAATATTTGAAGGACGAGTCATCATAATTTGGCAAGGAACGCTTAAAGGCAAGTTCTTTCAGTAACTTGTTAACTTGTTTAAATGTATTGATGTACATGACTTGATTACTAAACCTTTCACTATTATGTGAATTATATGAGAGCATGATTAAAGTATGCATAATGTGCAATTATGTGACTATATTGTTCTATGTGAAACTTGAATTATTGTAAATATACAATGTGAGATGCATGAAGTATGCTATGAGATACATGATGCATATATATGGATGAATTGCATAAGATTTATAATGCATGAGTAAGATGCATAATATGAAAATCATGGTGCATGGATAAAATGCAAACTTATGTGTTACATGAAGCATGAAATGTGAAAACTGTCAGTTCTTGCTGAGCCGTCGTGCTCATTCTTGCAAAAATAAAACTTTTGCAGATTTACGATGCAATGCAATTATCTTGATATCGTGATGATAAGGATTAGAGGCGCATGGAAACAGGAAGGTTGCTAAATGTCCCTTTACTGTAATTATTTAGCTATGATGACGGTATATGATGTACGTGAATTTGACTATGTAAACCCTGAGTTAGAAATGAAGGTTATCCATTATAGTATTTATGATGTGATTATGTTAGTTACTTGTTATAGCAAACTACAAGGATGTCGATGTTGTATAAAGGACATTTTTATAACGAATGTATTGGTTATTGAATAACCTTGCGAATATTCAGGGATTGGATAAAGTCAGAATCTGAACCTTGCGTTCACACATGAGATATTGTAAAGGATCATGGTATTTATTCAACCTTGGTCATAAGTGTTTTATTTAAGGTCTTCGTGCCTGGGATTAGATGAGGAAATGTTGTTATATTATTGTAATTACAAATTTTTAGTAAGCCCATGTTGTATAGGTAGTACCGTGACGTGCTGGAATTGGGATCAAGGTAAGACCCGAGTTTCGGGGGCGTTACACTTAGCATTAACCAATAAGTATTAGATAAATCTAATGAGCGTGTTAGGCATACGCAATTGCATGTTGCTTGGGCATTCGAATAGGCAAGTTGGGCGTATAGACATGCAAGCGTCGTAACGCCGTAACTAATGTGCATAACTTTGTTTAATATTTTGTTTCTTATTTGAATGGGACATTATAGAGTTGTGTAATTAAATATTTGGTATCCCATATGTGACTAATTGTATGTGAATATGTACCTAATTGTGTAGGATATTAAGGAGCGTGTGTTGTAATATTGTAGCAGGGTTTCAGGCAAGTTCCCTAACTTCATTCTTTCTATATATTGAATGCAAGTTTCCTTACCCTAGCCCAAATTAATATTGGACAGGTTTTCTTAACCGTACAACTTTTGTTTATTGTGCGAGTTGTTTATTAATTGAGCAATCATTCTATATTGTTGCAAGTTCCCTGCTCAATTGTTTTCATTTGAGTAGGTTTCCTATTTTATACAAATGTTGTATATTATGCAAGTCTCATGACTCAAATCGAGTTATTACTTTCAAATTATATTAGTGGATTAATTATTGCCAATTACTCCACATCAAGGATAAATTATTGATATTCACAGCTTATGCATTTGAATTCATTATCTGTTGTTGGATTGTGAAATGTTTAAATTCTTCATTCATGAACTATTTAAGGAGATAGTCTAGGCCATTTGTTTCGACTAGATATGTACAGTTTATTATTTTAAAAGCTATCCAAACTGGTTGTTGGTATGGATTCTTGGACTGAGAGGTTGATCCCCTCGAGTTAATGTTATGCATATACATGGGGTACGAGAGGCTGATCCCCTCGAGTACTACTGACAGGGGCCGGTTTAAAAGGGCCAGGGATGATTGACACTTTGGCCAAGTTCATGGTCGGTTGGACCACTCGGCAGTAATAATTAATATTCTTTGTTTCATTTGAACTTTGGTTATGTCATTTCAGCTATTTCATCAATGTTCATAAATGGTTGATCTATGCGGCTATTATTCTCATCCATTCATGATGTATCTTTTTTTTCATTTTAAACTTGCTGAGCAAAGTAGTTGCTCACCCTTGCTATATCATGAACCTATTACAGTCAAGCCGAGGAGTTCCAAAGCGGACAAAGGCAAAGAAAAACTTAAGGAATAGGTATTTGACTATCCCGTTATGTAATCGTGGAATCGTTTTGTAATATTATTGTATTTTGCGATGTATTCTATTTAAGGTTATAGACCTTGGGACCGTAATAAACCTTTTGTAATGAACAACATATGTTTATTTTATTCCGCATTAGTTGAATTATGTTGTTTAGAGGTGTATGGATGTATTTTATCGTGAGTACCAAATTTGAGGTATTGGTACCTGAATTTGGGGGTGTCACGGGTTGGTATCAGAGCTGTAGGTTATGAACTTTAGGAATGCAAAACCTAAGTTATAACCGTAGTATCAAACTCGTATTGAGTACGCTAGGTTATGGATCGAGGAGATTCATTTGGATGATAATGTCTAGAGGTGGATTGTGGAAATCCATCGAGCCGAGTTGTGCGTGATAAAATATCATTTTATTTTATCAATGAATATATTTTATTGTGGCACTAACATCTTGCTAATTTTTTTTGTCTGTGGTTGTAGGATGTTTGAGATGGGAGAGTCCAGTCATGCTAGAGAGGTGGAGTTCACAGACATTCATGTGGACGCAGGGCATTTAGTGGAGGTGCAGCCGAGTGAGCCAGAGATGATGGACACTAGGGATGAGTCTGAGGCCGAGTATGGTTCTGAGGAGGAGCCAGTTATCGGAAGAGTGCTGAGGCTATTAAGCGACGAGGGGGAGGATGAGGACCCCGAGGAGGATCCAGTGACGGAGGATGATGAGCCGCCTAAGTATGCAGATGGCATGGGCACTACTGCTAGTGACATCATCGAAGAGCTAACAAATAAGAATGAGGAGCTCAAGGATCGAGTAGCCCACTTAGAGGAGCAGAACCAGGATCACCAGGACCGAGAGGAGCAGTACAGGTCATTAGTATATCAGACTTTGGGGAAAAGGCTGAGTTAACCCAGAAGCTGCAGGAAAAGGACCAGAGGATTGCTGAGCTAGAGGCAGAGGTTCACGGTCAGCGTGGGGCTTCTGTTCAGCTTGGTGTGATGGTTTATGACCTCTTAGAGAGGAATGTGGTGTTGGTAGGACAGATAGAGCGGGTAGAGGATCAGCTAGAGACTACTCGTCTGGAGCGAGATGAAGCTATAGATCAGCTGGCAGCCCTGACTGCAGAGATTGATTCCCTCAGGTTAGGCTTGACCACTTCCTTTGCCAGGCTTAGGGGTAGGGTGAGGAGGTACCCCAGGGATGAGGGGAGCAGCAGGCGCGTGATTAGGCACCGAGTGGTCGACAAGCTGGCTCGAAGGGAGCTCCGAGTTGCACTCCGCCACAGCAGGCGGTGATGTGTTATATTTTTAGCACTATGTTTGTAGTAGGTCCCACTTTTGTTATATAGGGGCATACTTATGTTGTAAATCCCTATGCTTGTAGCATGCATGGGATAGTAGTTGAACCCCAATTTTGTTTCTGCTAGAGGGGTGGAAGGTTATTATTCTCTACTTTTGTTTGTTAGGGGATAGATAATGATTAGCAGACTATGTTATTTAGTGTTTATGGAAGTATGTCACGTGTTGAGTTTGGTTGTATTAAAATAGTGGAGTATGATTATAAACGCAATTGTTTTATTTTAAATCAAACTTGTTTGATAGATGCTTTTAGTCTTAATTACTGACTTAAATAACTTTTGCTCATGGCATAAATCTATTAGTAAAAGCCGGCGGTTTTCTGTTAAACAGACAATGCCGCCGAGAAGACATTTCCGATACACAAGGGCAGAAGAGTCGGTGAATAACGAGGAGGGTCAGGCAGACCCTATGAGGACTTTTATGAACTTGTTAGCCGAAGCAATGCAGGGCAGACAAGCCGCTGCGGTTGATCAGCCAGGAAGTCACACGGCGAACTTTAAGGACTTCAAATTAGTAGGGCCACCGGAGTTTCGTGGGACTACGGATCCGATTGAAGCCCAGACATGGATAGAAGAAATGGAGAAAGTTTTCGAGGTCGCTGTTGGGATATTTTTATGTGTAACAAATATGATTCATACACGCCAGTGCACGTGATCCACAAGTAATATAAAGTAAGTAAGATATCGATCCCACGGAGAATATAATTGCAATTACAACTGACAAACACCTATTTTATAATTATTTCGATTTCTTTAAACAGATGAGTAATGTAATGAATTTGTCTAATGATTACTAGAGAGATATATAAAGCAAATTACAATTTTATAAATACAGATTTATGGGTTTTGGGATTATAATTTCACTTATTACAAAACTTAGATTTCCATGCTTCCTATTGCTTCTAATTGGTTATTATAGAATGTTGGTCGAGAACACGGATGTAAAATATGGCCACCTCTCGATGCACAATATTCGTATCACACTAAATCCACAATTGATAGAATGAATGTGAACACCCTAGATGACTAACGCACTATATCTCTATGTGAATTACAATCAAGAAGGTTGAAGAATAAGTTCTCAATTAGCCACATATGATGCTTCGGTATATTTCTATCCTAAGCACGAAACATAACTCCACAAGGAATGCAGAAATAATGAACATATGCTAGCATAATCAGATCTTAATTTATATTTCCTTTCTCAATTCCATATAAATTATCACAGTAATTGGTGATCAAGCAATTAAACTTTCAGTATTAATTATGCCAGTTATTCAATTCATAACCAACTAGTGACAATAAGGAAGCATATCAATTTTCAGTTAATGCAAAAGATTCATTATAATCCCAAAAATTAAGTTTAGTTCATACTAACAATAATAGAAGTCATTATACACAAATGGTTCATCATTGTATTTACAGAATAAGGAAATAAATCAAAGACAGAAAATAATAAAACTCCCTGCTTCAGTTTTTCCGTTTCTGCAAATTCGTTGGTTTTCCAAGTTGTGATGATCCTTGATTCTTTGCTCCCAATCTTCAATTCAGCATCCATGTAGCTCCATTCTTCGGTTCCTAGGTGGTTTTGATGATCAATAGTTCTGTTCCATTTTTGGAGATAGAATGCAGTAAAGATGATTTTTCGTGGAAGAGGTCTCTCCCTCTGATTAGTGCTCTGCATGGTTATATTCATTCTTCTCATTTGCCTTTTATTGACTTATTTTGATTCCCAACTGATAAAATATCCTCCACCAATTTCCTGAAAACCTGGCATTGATTACACATGTTTTTGGCAAGTCTGCATAGCTATCTGAAACGTGGTCTGCATGGCTGGCTGGCGACGGACGCAGCTGGGTTTGGGTACTGCTTAAAATGGGCGCAGCTGCGCGCAAGAAGGTTCAACGGGCAGGGATGGGCGCAGCTGCACCGGCCTCAAGGCCAAACTGGGCGCAGCTGCGCTGGGCAGCTTCTGGGTGCAGGGCATGGGCGCAGCTACGCTGGCTTCCAAGCTAAGTTGGGCGCAGCTGCGCTCTCTGTCAGGCTGCTGCATAGCATCCATCAAGCTGTCATCTCGATTCTCGCGTACTGTGCTAGCATTTTTTATTCATTTAACTCCCCAACGACATATGCCTCGTAACTCGTGTCAAATCACTCTTTGATTGCGCAAATGCCATAGAATGCGAAATTATATATATTACCTAAAATAAGACAGAAAATGTATGAAAACATACTTCAAAGCTAAGAGTTTAGCAACAATTGAAGCAATTTAGTACCCAATAAGTAGGTATGAAACCTACTCATCAAATATCCCCAAACTTGAGCTGTTGCTTGTCCTCGAGCAACTAAAAGTAAAGTGAATGCAGAACATGAATGTAGTGCAATATTCTCTACATGCATAATGAATCCTCATCAATTAGTAAACAATCCAAGTTGTGATTTGCCTTAGAAAAATCTCAATGACAAACACACATAGCTACTAACCAAGACTTAGCTTATGTACCATGATAATCATGCAAATCAAACCATGTAATGATTGATACAGTGTGTGTGTTTAGTAATCATCAAACTTATAGCGACCCAAATGGTTTCTCATAATATGTTTCTTAGGGGGAAAATTGTTTATAGTCAAACCTGCAAACACAACAAATGGGGTCAGTTAGAGCTGAGATACTGCTTTGTTTAAATTAGGGACCGACTTAGAGGTTATTGGACTATGATACTTGGTTGTGTAATGCTTAGTTCCCTTAAGCTTTTCAATGATACCCATGTAGCGAGCTTTCGACCAACGACTCCCAAACCAATTGGTTTTAGGGCGCTAGGTGTAGAGACATCCCCTAGGGCGTACTTATTCGAGTATCAAAGGCCACAAAACTAGGCCAACAAGCATTTATTTATACACACACATTTTTTTATTTTTTTATTTTTTTCAACGAGTGTGTTTTACGCTCCGTCTCTGTGACACCCCCAAATCCAGGTACTTAATTCCCACGGATTTGGTGTTCACTATAACATACATTAAAAACTAACTTCCCAATAAAACAACAATTTAATAATCTTAAAGAAACATCTACCCAAAATGGGTTACATCTCCAAACTATTAAATATTCAAAATCCCAGGTTATCTAAACCTTAATACATCAATGCGGAATAGAAATATAAATTAAAAACAAGTCTTGTTACAAATGATATATCTAGAACTATTTCTGCATCTTGCCCTTGCCCTTACTGGTGGACGGCTCGTCCTGCTTCTCAGGCTTAGCTGCAATGATTAGTGCAAGAGTGAGTAAACAATTGCTCACAAGTTCGATAACAACAATATTTAAATGAAAAGGATTTCAACTGAGGAATAACAGTCAAAGTCTAAGAGTTCGTTAGAAAGCTCGATTCAAGGAAAGATAGATTTCAAAATATAGAAATTATATCTGAGGGTCACAAGACCTCGAACTATGTCCTAGGTTGACAAGTATTTCTACTGTAACCTTTAACAGTCATATAGACTATGGACCAACATCTCGTACTCAGGGGGATCAGCCCTTTGTACAATGTATTGTGCACAAACATTTTAACGATGTCGCGTACGTAATCCCCTATATTAGGGTTGTTCATCTCAGTTTATCGTCTGAATCCATACCAAAAAGAAAATTGGCTTGGAACAAGTATAGAAAAACATTCTAAGTCTTTGAAACGCTCATCAACTAAGGACTAGCTGAATCAATAAGGGTTTGCTAGTCTAATTCATCAATAGAGTTTGTTTAATAGAAACTATACTCGAAGTTTGAATAACAAACAATGATTGGAATAAAGCTTAAGTATACAATCATGATAATAACCTTGCTTGAATATCAATAAGCCAAGGTCAATAGCTTGCTCAATACGAATAAACTTGTTTTGAATAAATTAACAAGTTAAAAGAAAAGAACAACTTGCTCAACGTAAAAGTAATAAGTTGAGATAAGAAACTTGCTATAAATAACTTTCAAGTTTAAGGGAGGAAAACTTGCCTCAAGCGTAGATTACAATTTTAAGTAATTCACGATCCTTAAACAACCTAAACATTTAATTATAAAATGGTAACATAATTAGTCACAAAATTAAAAGCTTTTAAGGCTTGCTCTTTATCTCATTTAGCATACCATAGTCAACAAATACTAGTTTAGCAACCATCTTGGTAATACATTAGTCACATTAATATCAGTTTAATTATGCATCATAACTTCCGAGAATTGAAAATAAAATAATAATTATATTTTTTTTTCAAACAGTAGTGTTTCTCGCCGGGGCGAGAAAAACTTAACAAAATTGTCGTCGGGGCGAGGCTGTCGCCGGGGCGGCGTTTTGCTTAACTATTTTTGTCGCCGGGGCGACGATGTCGCTGGGGCGACGAAATCAGTTCATTTCTATCGCCGGGGCGATAGACTTGACTGTCGTCTTCCCCAGCTCGCGAACCAGTGAAAACTTAGGCCAAATTTGGCCAAAATTTTCCGAATTCTACCATCCAGAAAACAAATTAAGTATATCTAGACATCATATAAGATACAAAACATTTACCCAACATGTTTCTAATCAATCTAAGCATTATAAAACACATGATTAACCAATTTAAACCAAAATTCACTGTTAAAACCAAATATTCAAGTTTTAACCATTTTAATAAAATCAAACTCTGTAAACTCATTTTTCAACCAATTAAAACCATTCTTCTTGCATTATTCTTGTTTTTCATCAAATAATCATAAACAAATGATAATTTTACCAATTAACAAACAATTTGAATATTAACTTCATACATATATACCACTCATGAAAATAAACTCTGTAAAACTCAAAAACTCTATTCTAAACATGCTTTTATGGATTAATCATTCCAATCAATCTATAATCATCACATAATCATCTAACACATGTTTTCTAACAATTATAACCAAGTAATTCATATATTTAGCAAGTCAATAACATACAGAGAAACTAAAAAAAATAAAATACAGTGAAAAGTTATACCTTCTATTAAAGAAAACTTGGTTAATACTCCTTTGGTTTTGGAATTCTCCTCTCCAATTTCCAAGTTCTTCTCCTCAACTTCTCTCTTTTCTCTCAACTCTAAAAACTCTGTTCTCTCTTTACTAATTCACAGAGCTCTCAACAACACTCTGTTCTTTTCTTTCTCTTTTACAACTGACGTAACTTAAAAATAAAATTGATAGAATAAAGAAAATAAAAACTGATAACTTAAAAATATAAACTGATGTTTTAAATAATAATAACGTAAAATTCATAAATTGAATCATCAGTTAGGATTTTCAAAAGCCATAAGGCTTTGTTTGGCAAATAAAAAATAAAATAACCCATTATCCTAACTAAAGGTCTTAAGGCCTTGTTTGGTAAAACACAAATAAAATAATCCATTATTCCCAAACAAAGATCATAGGGCCTTGTTTGGTAAAACTAAATTAACCACTTTCTCATTTATTTTAATAAACCAATATAATATATAGTTTAAAATGTCACACATTTAATTTAATTGAACTTATTATTAAATAAATTCAATTAAACCTTACTAACTCAAATAATAAATTTACTTAACCATTAACAATAATAACAAATGAATTATATTATTCAAATAAATTATTTATTAACATAAATCATTTATTCAAATAATTCTTTTCATCATCTAATTTAATTAACAATTAAATTAGGATAATCATCACAAATCACATTCAAGTAACAATTAACACAATTAACTCAACATAAACTTATTTCACAATAGCTTAATAAATCATAAATTAACTCAATAAATTAACAAAAATATTTATACAATTCAATAAATATTTTTATTAATTCTCAAAATTGCATTCGTTACATCTTTCCCTCCTTAAAAGGATTCTGTCCCCAAAATCACAACGCAATTAAATCGACCGTTACATTCTCCCCTCCTTACAAAGATTCTGTCCCCAAAATCGCAATACGAAAAAAAATTAGACAAACAAGTGAGGGTAATTCTGCAGCATTTGCTCTTCGAGTTCCCACGTTGCTTCTTTAGCACTGTGGTTCCTCCAGATCACCTTAACAGAAGGTATCACTTTATTTCTAAGTACTTGCTCTTTCCTGTCCACTATCTGTACAGGAACCTCTTCATATGACAAATCTTTCTCGAATTGTAGCGGTTCATACTCTATGACATGTTTATAATCAGACTTATACGGTCGTAGCACCGATATGTGGAATACATTATGAATATGGTCTAACTCGGGAGGTAAAACTACCTCATAAGCCACCTCGCCTATTCGTTTCAGCACTTCGAAGGGTCCAATAAACCGCGGACTCAGCTTACCCTTTTTACCAAATCTGATCTTTCCCTTCCAGGGAGAGACTTTAAGAAACACAAAGCTCCCGACGTCAAATTCGCGATTTTGTCGGTGTTGATCAGCATACTTCTTTTGCCTGTCTTGAGCGGCTATCAGTCTGGTTCTTATCACCTTGACAATTTCAGCAGTTTGTTGTACCAGCTCGGGTCCCAATGGTCGTCGTTCACCAACCTCATCCCAGCATAATGGAGTTCTGCATTTCCTTCCATACAATGCTTCGTAGGGCGGCATGCCGATACTCGCGTGATGACTATTATTGTAAGCAAACTCGACCAGAGGTAAATGATCATCCCAGTTGCCTTTAAAATCCATAACGCACGCCCGAAGCATATCCTCTAACGTTTGAATTGTTCTTTCGCTCTGACCATCGGTTTGAGGATGATAGGCTGTACTCATTCTCAACTGTGTCCCCAAACAAGCTTGCAAACTCCTCCAAAATTTTGATGTAAATCGTGAATCTCGATCTGATACTATTGATACTGGAACTCCGTGCCTTGAGATAATCTCTTTGACATATAATTTCGCTAGCTGATCCAAAGTGAATCGAATTTTGATCGGCAAGAAATGCGCTGATTTCGTCAATTTGTCAACTATGACCCATATCGCGTCATAACCCTTCTGAGTAGTTGGAAGTCCTACTACAAAATCCATCGTTATATGTTCCCACTTCCATTCTAGTATTTCCAAGGGCTGTAACAACCCACTTGGTCGTTGATGCTCCGCTTTGACTCTCTGACAAGTGAGACATTTCGCAACGCATTCGGCAACCTCTCTTTTCATGTTTGGCCACCAAAAATGTTGGCGAAGATCCTGGTACATCTTTGTGCTTCCCGGGTGAACCGAAAATCTTGAACTATGAGCTTCATTCAAAATCTCCTTTCTGATTGCCAATACTGACGGTACCCAGATTCTGCCTTCAAATCTCAGCAACCCTTCAGTATCGATTTTATATTTAAGCTCTTCTCCCTCAAGCACTCTTTGCCGAATCTTATCACATTCCTCATCGTGAAGTTGCGCTTCCTTGACTTTTTCTATCAAAGTTGGTTGAGTTTCTATCTGGAACAATTTTTCATTAGTCTCTGTCAAACCCTTCACCTCTATTTCCAACTTAGCCATTTCTGCTACGAGCTTCTCCTTAGCGGTTAACAAAAACAGTTTCTCCCGACCTTTCCTACTCAAAGCGTCGGCAACCACATTAGCCTTCCCTGGATGGTATAAAATTTCACAGTCATAATCTTTGATCAATTCTATCCATCTCCTCTGCCGCATATTCAAATCTTTCTGCGTGAAAATATATTTCAGACTTTTATGGTCTGTATATATTTCACACTTCTCCCCATAGAGATAGTGCCTCCAGATTTTCAAAGCAAACACCACGGCTGCTAACTCCAAATCATGGGTTGGATACCCTTTTTCATAATCTTTTAGTTGGCGCGATGCATATGCAATAACTTTACCATTCTCCATCAACACACAACCAAGTCCTTTATGTGATGCATCACTGTACACCACAAAATTTCCTGTATCATCTGGTAAAGACAACACAGGTGCCGAACTTAATCTCTTCTTGAGTTCTTGGAAACTTTCCTCGCACTTCTCCGTCCAAACAAACTTCACTGATTTCCTTGTTAAATTCGTCAACGGAGTGGCGATCCTGGAGAAATCTTGAATAAAACGTCTGTAGTAACCTGCCAAACCCAAGAAACTCCTCACTTCTGACGGTGTCTTCGGCTGATCCCAGTTCATCACAGCTTCGACTTTCGCTGGATCCACCGAAATTCCATCTTTATCAATAACATGTCCAAGGAATTGAACACGCTCCAACCAAAATTTGCATTTTGAAAATTTTGCATATAATTTCTCCTTTCTTAACGCCTCCAATGTCACCCTTAAATGCTCCACGTGTTCTTCTTGAGTTTTGGAGTAAACCAAAATGTCGTCTATGAATACCACCACAAACTTATCCAAAAATGGTTTGAACACCCTATTCATTAAATCTATAAATGCTGCAGGCGCATTCGTTAAACCAAATGACATAACCAAAAACTCATAGTGACCATATTTGGTTCGAAACGCCGTCTTTGGTATGTCCTCTTTTCTCACCTTCAATTGATGGTATCCACTTCTCAAGTCTATCTTCGAAAAATATCTTGCTCCCTTCAGTTGGTCAAACAGGTCATCGATTCTAGGCAACGGATACTTGTTTTTAATCGTGACCTTGTTCAACTCTCTATAATCAATGCAAAGACGCATCGACCCATCCTTTTTCTTAACAAACAATACCGGCGCTCCCCACGGCGAAACGCTCGGTTGAATATACTTCTTATCTAGCAGCTCTTGCAGCTGCACCATTAACTCCTTCATTTCTACCGGAGCCATTCTATATGGGGCTTTCGATATAGGGGCCGTTCTCGGTGCTAAATCAATTACAAACTCGATTTCCCTATCTGGCGGTAATCCTGGCAAATCATCAGGAAACACGTCCGCAAAATCCTTAACTACTGGTATCTCCTCCAATTTTGCACCCACCTTTCGGGTATCGACTACGTAGGCTAGATATCCTACACATCTTTGTCTCAACATCTTTCTGGCCTGCATCATCGTCAGACAACTCGTTTGTCTAGGCGACTTGCTGCCATAAAACACTACCTTTGACGGAGTCAGAAGGTTTACACACTTCTTTTGACAGTCAATAACTGCCCCATGGTTAAACAACCAATCCATACCCAAAATAACATCAAACTCCCCAAGACGAATTGGGATCAAGTTTACTGTCATCACATGACCCTTAATATCTACCTGACAGTTCTTGTGGACAAACTTAACAGGAATCACCTCCCTATTCGCAATTTCTATGTTCATGGGGTAATCTAACTCTTCCTGGGGTAACCCTAATTTCTTAGCAAAATCATCGAATATAAATGAGCAAGTAGCACCCGAGTCAAACAATACATAAGCATTAACATTATTGACTGGAATGATACCTAAAACTACATCCTTTGACTGCACAGCATCCTGCACCGTCATGTTGAATGTTCGAGCAGTAGGTCGGTTGGGCTGTGTCGGTCCGGTGATAGTCAGATTGCCTCCACCGCTGTTCCCTTTTCCTGCACCGGTTCCTCCTGTAATTGTTTTCTTAGGGCATTCTCGGGCAAAGTGATCCTTCGACCCGCAGATGAAACATGCTCCTTTCTTCGGATTAGGGCAATTTGGTGAAATATGACCCTCCTGCCCGCAATTGAAGCACACCCGCTTACCCTTCAAACAAGCACCCATATGGCTCTTTCCACAGTTGCTGCACACCTCTATGTTCTTTTTCTGATTACCCTGCTGACTTCCCGCAGAGTTACTATCATTCCATTTCCTTTTCTGGCCACTGCCCCCATGGCTACTACTTATCTTGTTTTCATTCTCATTCTTCTTTTTCTTCTGCTCCTGGTTGTACTTGGACAGAGCATCACTGCCTCCTTCAGCGATAATCGCCTTTTCCAGCACTGCCGCAAACGAGTTCAGTTGAAACAACGAAACTCTACTATATAACCAGGGCTTCAGTCCCTGCTCAAATCTCCTAGCCTTCCGCTCATCCGTGTTGACCTGATATGGTGCAAACCGCGCCAGCTCATTAAACTTTGCAGCATATTCAGGTACTGTCATGGTACCTTGCTTCAATTCCAGAAACTGCACCTCCATTTGATTTTGAGCACTTGCCGGAAAGTAGGTCTCGAAAAACATCTCCTTAAATCGCTTCCACGGAATAATCCCTTGGCCACCTCGAGTCTTATTTGCCTGCCACCAGTAGCTAGCTTCTGACTTTAGCATGAAGGTTGCAAATGCCGTCTTCTGATCCTCATTGACCCTAGCGACATCAAACACCTTCTCCATCTCCATGACCCATGTTTGAGCCTCTATCGGATTCATAGACCCGTGATATTCCGGAGGTCCGACAGCCTTGAAATCCTTGAAGGTCGTAGCCTGAGCTTGTGGTTGATTTGCAAAGGCTCCCGTTAACAAGTTTACCAACTGCTGCATCGGATTAGTGTTGGCTTCTTCATTGTTAGTAGATCCCTCAGGGGTCTGTTGACGTGTTGGTTGTCTTCTTGGAGGCATTTTACTGTTAAGAATTCTCGTTATTAAACTATTGCTCAATTACTCAAACATTTAAGTCTCAACTTAAACATTTATAAACAACACTTAAACACATAACACATCTGATAAACTTTCACATTTTATTCATTAACTGCTTGAAAACATAATAGAGATAACATCGTAGTTATTTACATCATCTATCCTGAAATCACATAGTTTCAGGATTACAACATTATTCTATCCCATTATATAGAAACTGGGATTTACAACTTATTAACTCATAAATTTCATAATAACATAACTAATCATAATCTATGATGACATTCCACGACGCACAGCTTCCTGGCGTTCCTGCTCCAAAATACGTGTCATAATCCTACGATCCATCACATCTGGATGACGATTAGCTCGATCTTGAGCTCTATCTATGGTAGTATGAAAAATATACTCCATCTCATCAATCTTGGCCTTCTTTGACCGCATCTCACACTCAATACGATCTGCGCGATCAGCCTCCCTCAGCCAAGCTGTCTCTGCTCTCGCCCGCTTAGCTGACTCCTCTTTCAACTCATCTCGTACAACTTCATTCCTGGCTATCAACTGTCCTCGTCGATACTCAGACTATGCTAGCCTCTGCTCAGCCTCTGCAAGACGTGAAGAAAGGTCTTGGATCTCAGCATCCTTCTGCTCTAGAGTGGTTTGACGTTCTACAGCCTGTTCCTCTAACTCCTCCTTTTCACTCTCTACATGAACCAGCTTCCACTCCACATCTCCAAGACGTATATCTAGCTCCACGATCTCACTGCTTTTCTACTCCAAAGCAGTCTGTCGCTCCGCTAGCTGCCTCTCTAACTCCTCCATTCTATCCTGCAACTCTATGTTGCGATCATACACCTGCTCATACATCTGAACACCCAAAGTAGATAGTGATATCCCCTCAGGGTCTTCCTCCTCCTCCTCAACCTCTTCAGGGTCCTCCTCAGGATCCTCCTCAGGGTCCTCCTCAGGATCAGTCTCAGGCTCATACTCGTGACCTGTAACTATAATCAATGGAGATGGCTCCCTCTGCACTAGCTGCTCATGAACTATGTGAATATCTCGGGGCTCCTCCTCCCTAGTCTGGCTGGGCTCTCCTCTATCAGTCATCCTGACAACAACGTTTTAAGTTTAATTACTAATCGATAATACTCGCGAGCACATAAGTTTGTTATCAAATAAGCACATAGCACATAATCGTTTTATTGTCTTTAATGAATTTTCGTAATTCATTCCTTAAAACTCGATAAGAGTTTATCACCACTACATTCTCTATCTTCTAAAAGGCTACTACCCTAAGGTTTTCCCCACCTAAAGGTTCATAACCTACAGCTCTGATACCAACATGTGACACCCCCAAATCCAGGTACTTAATTCCCACTGATTTGGTGTTCACTATAACATACATTCAAAACTAACTTCCCAATAAAACAACAATTTAATAATCTTAAAGAAACATCTACCCAAAATGGGTTACATCTCCAAACTATTAAATATTCAAAATCCCAGGTTATCTAAACCTTAATACATCAATGCGAAATAGAAATATAAATTAAAAACAAGTCTTGTTACAAATGATATATCTAGAACTATTTCTGCATCTTGCCCTTGCCCTTACTGGTGGACGGCTCGTCCTGCTTCTCAGGCTTAGCTGCAATGATTAGTGCAAGAGTGAGCAAACAATTGCTCACAAGTACGATAACAACAATATTTAAATGAAAAGGATTTCAACTAAGGAATAACAGTCAAAGTCTAAGAGTTCGTTAGAAAGCTCAATTCAAGGAAAGATAGATTTCAAAATATAGAAATTATATCTGAGGGTCACAAGACCTCGAACTATGTCCTAGGTTGACAAGTATTTCTACTGTAACCTTTAACAGTCATATAGACTATGGACCAACATCTCGTACTCAGGGGGATCAGCCCTTTGTACAATATATTGTGCACAAACATTTTAACGATGTCGCGTAAGTAATCCCCTATATTAGGGTTGTTCATCTCAGTTTATCGTCTGAATCCATACCAAAAAGAAAATTGGCTTGGAACAAGTATAGAAAAACATTCTAAGTCTTTGAAACGCTCATCAACTAAGGACTAGCTGAATCAATAAGGGTTTGCTAGTCTAATTCATCAATAGAGTTTGTTTAATAGAAACTATACTCGAAGTTTGAATAACAAACAATGATTGGAATAAAGCTTAAGTATACAATCATGATAATAACCTTGCTTGAATATCAATAAGCCAAGGTCAATAGCTTGCTCAATACAAATAAACTTGTTTTGAATAAATTAACAAGTTAAAAGAAAAGAATAACTTGCTCAACGTAAAAGTAATAAGTTGAGATAAGAAACTTGCTATAAATAACTTTCAAGTTTAAGGGAGGAAAACTTCCCTCAAGCGTAGATTACAATTTTAAGTAATTCACGATCCTTAAACAACGTAAACATTTAATTATAAAATGGTAACATAATTAGTCACAAAATTAAAAGCTTTTAAGGCTTGCTCTTTATCTCATTTAGCATACCATAGTCAACAAATACTAGTTTAGCAACCATCTTGGTAATACATTAGTCACATTAATATCAGTTTAATTATGCATCATAACTTCCAAGAATTGAAAATAAAATAATAATTATATTTTTTTTTTCAAACAGTAGTGTTTCTCGCCAGGGCGAGAAAAACTTAACAAAATTGTCGCCGGGGCGAGGTTGTCGCCGGGGCGGCGTTTTGCTTAACTATTTTTGTCGCCGGGGCGACGATATCGCTGGGGCGACAAAATAAGTTCATTTCTATCGTCGGGGCGATAGACTTGACTGTCGTCTTCCCCAGCTCGTGAACCAGTGAAAACTTAGGCCAAATTTGGCCAAAATTTTCTGAATTCTACCATCCAGAAAACAAATTAAGTATATCTAGACATCATATAAGATACAAAACATTTACCCAACATGTTTCTAATCAATCTAAGCATTATAAAACACATGATTAACCAATTTAAACCAAAATTCACTGTTAAAACCAAATATTCAAGTTTTAACCATTTTAATAAAATCAAACTCTGTAAACTCATTTTTCAACCAATTAAAACCATTCTTCTTGCATTATTCTTGTTTTTCATCAAATAATCATAAACAAATGATAATTTTACCAATTAACAAACAATTTGAATATTAACTTCATACATATATACCACTCATGAAAATAAACTCTGTAAAACTCAAAAACTCTATTCTAAACATGCTTTTATGGATTAATCATTCCAATCAATCTATAATCATCACATAATCATCTAACACATGTTTTCTAACAATTATAACCAAGTAATTCATATATTTAGCAAGTCAATAACATACAGAGAACTAAAAAAAATAAAATACAGTGAAAAGTTATACCTTCTATTAAAGAAAACTTGGTTAATACTCCTTTGGTTTTGGAATTCTCCTCTCCAATTTCCAAGTTCTTCTCCTCAACTTCTCTCTTTTCTCTCAACTCTAAAAACTCTGTTCTCTCTTTACTAATTCACAGAGCTCTCAACAACACTCTGTTCTTTTCTTTCTCTTTTACAACTGACGTAACTTAAAAATAAAATTGATAGAATAAAGAAAATAAAAACTGATAACTTAAAAATATAAACTGATGTTTTAAATAATAATAACGTAAAATTCATAAATTGAATCATCAGTTAGGATTTTCAAAAGCCATAAGGCTTTGTTTGGCAAATAAAAAATAAAATAACCCATTATCCTAACTAAAGGTCTTAAGGCCTTGTTTGGTAAAACACAAATAAAATAATCCATTATTCCCAAACAAAGATCATAGGGCCTTGTTTGGTAAAACTAAATTAACCACTTTCTCATTTATTTTAATAAACCAATATAATATATAGTTTAAAATGTCACACATTTAATTTAATTGAACTTATTATTAAATAAATTCAATTAAACCTTACTAACTCAAATAATAAATTTACTTAACCATTAACAATAATAACAAATGAATTATATTATTCAAATAAATTATTTATTAACATAAATCATTTATTCAAATAATTCTTTTCATCATCTAATTTAATTAACAATTAAATTAGGATAATCATCACAAATCACATTCAAGTAACAATTAACACAATTAACTCAACATAAACTTATTTCACAATAGCTTAATAAATCATAAATTAACTCAATAAATTAACAAAAATATTTATACAATTCAATAAATATTTTTATTAATTCTCAAAATTGCATTCGTTACAGTCTCGTCGTTCAAATTCTCCAATAAATTTTTCCCCAAACGTAAACGTTTGCGTTGTCTCTGCTCTCACTACCCTCATTTGCTTATCTTTTATGAAAACGACATTTTCCCTCCAGAACTCAATTATGTGAATCTCTAGGTCACTTAGTAAGATAACTACTAAATGAGTGCTAACCAGTTGTATCAAATTCAAAACAAGCCAAGATTGGCAATGTATTATGGCACTCAACCCAAGCCTTAGCATTTAGCATTTGTGGGCAATAATCACAGAAGATGCAATTGAGGATGTTTACTAACTTAGATGTCAGGATTGTGCAATCTAAGCTACATGATATGCTATACATGAAAATAATGCAAAATTTTATTTTATTTTTTATATAGAATTAACTATGATGCAATTTATCCTAACATGCAAATGAAATGAACATTATTTATACTACTATGCAGTGAACAATGATATGCAAATTGAATGTATTGCAAATTAACTAATATGCAACTAGAATGAACTATTTCCTAAAATTAAGATGCAAATACTAACAAGAAATAAAACAATTAACATAACCCCTAATACCCCTAAACTTAAAATATGCAATGTCCTCATTGGAGATATAGGGTAAAGAAAACTCCCCTACGCGTCATCCTCGCCACTACCAGGCGGTATGTCAAGCGGTGGATACGGGATGTTGGCATCGTAGGTGGGAAACTGGACATGGACCCCCTGCTGACTGAAGGCCTGAGATAGCGCATCCGCGAAGTTGGTGTTGTAGTCTCTGAAACTAGTGTTCAAGGCATCCACGCGGCGCTGTAAACGGCGAATCTTGCACTCATGACCCCCAACCACTCTCCGTTGTGCCGTAAGTGGTTGTACTGGCTGTGAGGACTCCTACTCCTCACTGTCCTCCTCCTCGTCTGCAACAATGAAGCCCAAACCACTAGGACAGGATTTTCTCCCATGCCATACATTGTACTTCCTGATGGTGGCGCTGTCAATATCCCGCATGGGTAGTTGGAGAGTTTCCTCTCCCCATTCCACCTTCGCCGCAAGGCATAGGCGTGTGACAATTGAGGCGTGTGGAATGGCACCGGAGGTGACCGCCCTCATAAAACGAAGCATAGAGTGGTGAATGATATAACCCACATCAATGCTCCCAACCTTTAGAATGCGGTGTAAAATTACTGCCCGGTCACGAGTCACATCCTAGTGGTAGGTGGTAGGCAATAGACTCACACAAATGAAGGCGTAACAAGCCTTGGCGAATCTGTTCAGTGCAGTACGAGGAAAATGGACTTTCTGTGTGGTGCCAGCCTGTGTCTTCCATTGAGTGCCAGGTTGGCACATTTCCCGAACCAATGCGTTGAGATCCGTCTCGAAACGCTCAGACTCCACCCAGTTGATGGTCTCAGCAGATGCAGATGGCAATCGAAAGAACTCGTTGATTGCCTTCTTTGTGTAAGGGACTTGCTTGCCTCGTACAAAGGAAATGCCACTTTGGGTTTCACGGGCATTGGCATAGAACTCCCGCACAATAGCCATCGGGGATGCCAATGGCGTCTTAATGAATAGTAGCCAACCCAGCCGCCGGATTTGCTCCAAAATCCTCCCATTATGTGCACTGGGTTTCAAACCCCTCTCAGGTATGAAGGATTTCACACTCAAAACTTCCCAATAGTAGTGTTGGGCGGAGAGATTAACGAACTTGGAGGCATCGAGAGTGTTGATGCCATGCCCCATGGAGTCGGCATCGCTGCTGGATGAGGAGGGTTGTGGTGTTCTTGCTCGCTTAGGCATGATTGGAAGTACTTAGGTTTTGGATGGAAGATGGCAAAGATGAGAGGAAAGGGTTTTGCGTCTGTGCTAGGGAGAGAATAGAGGGTTAGGGACTTAGGGTATTATATTTGGAGGTGTTCTAAACTGACGAGTACGGTCCCCTTTTAAAAAAAAAATTTGCCAATGGGCGCAGCTGCGCGCTCTTTGCTTTGTTGTCTGGTGTGCATGTTGCTGCATTCTGACTCGGCGCAGCTGCGCATTGTTTGGCTTGAGGAACGGCGCAGCTGCGCCTTCCTTTCAACTCCCTGGTTGAATTTTTTTTTTTTTTGCAAAATGGAACACACTTGGCATACATTAGGTTAAAAACACAATTTTTAAAAACATAATTCTGAAAATCATCTAACATACCTAAAAAGGAAAAGAAAATTTTATTTCAAACTTGTATAGTCTAAACTTATATAACGTGCATAATTAAAGTAGTGAAAAATTTGTACCCCCAAACTTAAAATCGACAATATTCTAAATGGTTAAGATGGAAAGTTTTAAAGTGCAAGCACTTCCCTGAGAATATGTCATCCGTCATTGATAGCGTTTGTTTAAGTAGCACAGGCGAGGGTGCGATTGGATACCTGAAAGGTAAACAAAGATGTTAAAATGAAATTACACAAACTCAATTATAATCACACAAGAATAAAAAGCAAAACAATAAATTCGGGTTGCCTCCCGAGAAGTGCTTGGTTTTAAAGTCGGTTAGCTTGACTATCCATTGGTGCTCAATCCAAGGCTAGGACAACTGAGGACTCTTGGCGATCGAATTCGCCTCTCCAATAGTGTTTCAGTCGTTGTCCATTTACCTTCAATGGTTGCTCACTGTCATTTCCAACTATTTCAACGGCTCCGTGTGGGAAGACAGTTGTTATGTTAAAGGGACCCGACCATCGGGATTTGAGCTTTCCCGGAAATAATTTGAGCTTGGAGTTGAATAGCAAGACTGCTTGGCCAAGTTCAAATTTTTTCTCGATGATTTTTTGGTTGTGCCATCTCTTTACTTTTTCTTTGTAGAGTTTGGAATTCTCATAGGCTTGTAAGCGGAACTCGTCAAGTTCATTTAGCTGTAGAAGTCTCCTTTCTCCCGTTGCAGATGGGTCGAAGTTTGATTTCTTGATTGCCCAATAGGCTTTGTGCTCTAGTTCAACCGGGAGATGGCAAGCTTTACCGTAAACCACATGGTAGGGAGACATGCCGATGGGTGTCTTATAGGCAGTTCTATACGCCCATAATGCTTCATCTAGCTTCAATGACCAGTCTTTTCTGGAAGGATTAACAATCTTCTCCAGAATTCTCTTCACCTCTCTATTTGACACTTCGGCTTGGCCATTTGTTTGCGGGTGGTATGCCGTGGCAATTCTGTGCCTCACTCCGTATTTAGCTAGGAGGGATGTGAAATGTTTATTACAGAAATGACTTCCCTCATCACTGATGATAGCTCGCGGAGTGCCAAATCTAGTGAAAATGCTCTTTTGTAGGAACCTAAGGACCACCTTAGCATCATTGGTTGGTAATGCAGTAGATTCCACCCATTTGGACACATAATCAATCGCAAGAAGGATATAGAGATTGTTACAGGATGACGGGAATGGTCCCATGAAGTCTATTCCCCATACGTCAAAGATTTCCACCTCCAAGATTACGTTTAATGGCATTTCATTGCGGTTGGAGATGTTGCCCACCCTTTGGCATCGATCATAATTCTTTATGAATTGGTGGGCGTCTTTGAACAAAGTGGGCCAATAGAACTCGGCTTAAAGTACTTTGGTTACGGTTCTTTGCATTCCATAATGGCCTCCATATAAAGAAGAATGACATGCATGCAATATACTGGCAGTCTCAACATCGAGAATGCACCTTCGGATCACAAGATCTGTATATTGTTTGAACAAGTAAGGCTCGTCCCACATGTATCTCTTTGTATCATGCAGAAATTTCTTCTTCTATTGATGAGTTAGATCCGGTGGGAGTACATGACTCACCAAGTAGTTGACAATATCAGCAAACCATGGGATCTCAGAGGTTACTGCAAATAGCTATTCATCGGGGAAATAATCGTTTATTTCAGCCTTATCTTTGCTTTCCCGCTCCAGATTGTCTAATCTGGAAAGATGATCAGCTACTAGGTTCTCTGTGCCTTTCTTGTCCTTTATTTCCAAGTCAAATTCTTGGAGCAAAAGGATCCACCTGATTAATCTTGGTTTGGCATCTTTCTTCGATATCAAATACCGAATTACTGCATGGTCTGTGTACACCACTACTTTTGTTCCAATGAGATAGGACTGGAACTTGTCAAATGCATAAACAATAGTGAGTAGTACCTTCTCGGTGGTGGTGTAATTCATTTGGGCATCTGAGAGTGTTTTGCTGGCATAGTAGACCGCATGTAGAACCTTTTCTCTACGCTGTCCCAATACCACACCCACAGCATAATCACTAGCATCGCACATAAGCTCAAATGGTAAAGACCAGTCCGGCGCCACTATCACAGGTGCTGTTGTCAATTTCTTCTTTAACAACTCAAAGGCTGCTAAGCAATTTTCATCGAATACAAATGGGACATCCTTTTCCAATAAACTGCACAGGGGTTTTGTGATTTTGGAAAAGTCTTTGATAAATCTGCGGTAGAACCCAGCATCTAATTTAAACTAATGATGAAAGTTATAAACGCAATTACAATTCCCCGGCAACGGCGCCAAAAACTTGTTGGGATATTTGTATATGTAACAAATATGATTCATACACGCAAGTACACGTGATCCACAAGTAATATAAAGTAAGTAAGATATCGATCCCACGGAGAATAGAATTGCAATTACAACTGACAAACACCTATTTTATAATTATTTCGGTTTCTTTAAACAGATGAGTAATGTGATGAATTTGTCTAATGATTACTAGAGAGATATATAAAGCAAATTACAATTTTATAAATATAGATTTATGGGTTTTGGGATTATAATTTCACTTATTACAAAACTTAGATTTCCATGCTTCCTATTACTTCTAATTGGTTATTATAGAATGTTGGTCGAGAACACGGATGTAAAATATGGTCATCTCTCGATGCACCATATTCGTATCACACTAAATCCACAATTGATAGAATGAATGTGAACACCCTAGATGACTAATGCACTATATCTCTATGTGAATTACAATCAAGAGGGTTGAAGAATAAGTTCTCAATTGGCCACATATGGTGCTTCAGTATATTTCTATCCTAAGCACGAAACATAATTCCACAAGAAATGCAGAAATAATGAACATATGCTAGCATAATCAGATCTTAATTTATATTTCCTTTCTCAATTCCATATAAATTATCACACTAATTGGTGATCAAGCAATTAAACTTTCAGTATTAATTATGCCAGTTATTCAATTCATAACCAACCAGTGACAATAAGGAAGCATATCAATTTTCAGTTAATGCAAAAGATTCATTATAATCCCAAAAATTAAGTTTAATTCATACTAACAATAATAGAAGTCATCATACATAAATGGTTCATCATTGTATTTACAGAATAAGGAAATAAATTAAAGATAGAAAATAATAAAACTCCCTGCTTCAGTTTTTCCGTTTCTGCAAATTCGTTGGCTTTCCAAGTTGTGACGATCCTTGATTCTTTGCTCCAAATCTTCAATTCAGCATCCATGTAGCTCCATTCTTCGGTTCCCAGGTGATTTTGATGATCAATAGCCCTGTTCCATTTTTGGAGATAGAATGCAGTAAAGATGATTTTTCGTGGAAGAGGTTTCTCCCTCTGATTAGTGCTCTGCATGATTATATGCATTCTTCTCATTTGCCTTTTGTTGACTTATTTTGATTCCCAACTGATAAAATATCCTCCACCAATTTCCTGAAAACCTGGCATTGATTACACATGTTTTTGGCAAGTCCGCATAGCTGTCTGAAACGTGGTCTGCATGGCTGGCTGGCGATGGACGCAGTTGCGCTTGGGTACTGCTTGAAATGGGCGCAGCTGCGCGCAAGAAGGTTGAACGGGCAGGGATGGGCGCAGCTGCACCGGCCTTAAGGCCAAACTGGGCGCAGCTGCGCTGGGCAGCTTTTGGGTGCAAGGCATGGGCGCAGCTGCGCTGGCTTCCAAGCCAAGTTGGGCGCAGCTGCGCTCTCTGTCAGGCTGCTGTACAGCATCCATCAAGCTGTCATCTCGATTCTCGCGCACTGTGCTAGCATCTTTTCTTCATTTAACTCCCCAATAACATATGCCTCGTAACTCGTGTCAAATCACTCTTTAATTGCGCAAATTCCATAGAATGCAAAATTATATGTATTACCTAAAATAAGACAGAAAATGTATGAAAACACACTTTGGAGCTAAGAGTTTAGCAACAATTGAAGCAATTTAGTACCCAATAAGTAGGTATGAAACCTACTCATCAGTCGCACGAGTGGCCGAAGAACAGAAGACGTCGTTTGCCACTTTCATGATGAAAAGTGAGGCAAATTACTGGTGGAAGGCAAACAAAGGTCGAGCTGGGGAAGGCACGATTGCATGGGCTCGTTTCAAGGAGCTGTTTTTCGAAAATTACTTCCCAGCAAGAACACAGGAAAGTATGGAGATAAAGTTCTTGGAACTAAAGCAAGGAGGCATGTTAGTTGCGGAGTATGCCGTAAAATTTAACGAGTTAGCTAGGTTTACTCCACATCAGGTGGACACCGAAGCTAGGTGAGCGAAGAGATTTGAACAAGGGCTGAAACCTTGGGTGTATAGTAAGGTTGCGGTTTTGCAGATCAACACATTTTCTACGTTACTTGAGAAAGCAATCATTGCTGAGGGAGGAAATGAAGCTTTGACAAAGCACAACCAAGATCAAAAAAAGAAGAAGAGCCATGATGGTCATAAGGAAGGTAGCAGTGGGGGAAGTAACCCAAATAAGAGAAAATGGAACGACAGTCAGATCTTCGGAGGGGATGCAAAGAAGGGCAATAAATGCGAGAAATGTGGAAGGAATCACTTTGGAGAATGTATGAAAGGAAAATGAGTCTGTTTCAACTGTGGTCAACCGGGGCACTTTGCCCCACAATGCCCAAAGGCGAAGGCAGGAAGTTGTTTTTCTTGTGGCGCTTCAGATCATCAGAAGAAGGATTGCCCAAAGAGGAAGAGTGATGCAGGCAGTGCTAACCAAGGGAACAACAGTAAGCTGACTATCGGAGGACCAACACAGCAGAACAGACCAGTAGCACGCACCTTCAACATGACAGTTCAGGATGCGATGGATTCAAAGGATGTGGTGTCAGGTATTATTTCGATTAATAATATTAATGCATATGTATTATTTAATTCGGGAGCTACCTGTTCATTTGTGTCGGATGAATTTGCTAAACGGTTAAACTTACCTCGTGAGAAATTAGAGAATCCAATGAATGTGAAAGTAGCTAATAAAGAAGTTATTCCTGTGAAATACATCTATAGAAATTGTTGTGCTGAGATAAACGGGTATAAACTGAGTGTAAATTTAATTCCGATATAACTAGGAGAGTTTGATGTAATTCTTGGGATGGATTGGTTGTCTAGTCACGGGGCTGTGATTGACTGTCAGAAGAAATGTATACACCTAAAGACTCTGAATAAGTCGAAGGTCGTATTCTACGGCAGTAAATCGCCGAGACAATCTTGTTGTCTGACAATGATGCAAGCGAAGAAATTGCTAAGGAAAGGTTGCATAGGTTATCTGGCGCATGTGGTTGATACTCAAAGAGTAGGGAGTGAAATGGGTCAGATACCTGTTGTAAGGGAATTTCCAGATGTTTTCCTAGCTGAGTTACCAGGTTTGTCGCCGGATAGAGGAGTGGAATTTGTGATCGACTTGGTACTAGGAACTGCATTGATCTCAAAGGCACCGTACAGAATGGCACCGGTGGAAATGGAAGAACTGATGGTTCAACTGCAGGAGTTGCTAAATAAAGGGTATATTCGTCCAAGTGTATCTCCATGGGGAGCGCCAGTACTGTTCGTAAAGAAGAAAGACCCATGAGGAGTGCCAGTACTGTTCATAAAGAAGAAAGACGGATCTCTTAGGCTTTGCCTTGACTATCGGGAGTTGAAAAAAGTCACGATTAAGAACAAGTACCTGTTGCCCAGAATTGACGATTTGTTCGATCAATTAAAGGGAGCGAAATACTTCTCGAAGATTGACTTGAGGACGGGATATCACCAACTAAAGGTGAGGCAGGAGGATATTCCAAAGACAGCATTCAGAACTCGATATGGACACTTTGAGTTTTTGGTGATGTCGTTTGGGCTGACGAACGCGCCAGCAGCATTTATGGACATGATGAACAGAGTGTTCAAGCAATACCTAGATAAATTTGTCGTCATTTTCGTAGATGGCATTCTTGTCTACTCGAAGACGGAGGAGGAACACGTCGAACATTTGAGGATAGCCCTGGAAACGCTGAGGAGGGAGAAGCTATATGCAAAGTTTTCCAAGTGTGAATTTTGGCTACAAAGGGTGCAGTTTTTGGGGCACGTAATTGACAAGGATGGGGTATCAGTGGATCCGATGAAGGTAGAATCAGTAATAAACTGGGAACAACCGAAGACGCCGACAGAAGTCTGAAGTTTCTTGGGATTAGCGGGTTACTATCGGAGGTTTATTCAGAACTTTTCAAAGATAGCGACACCGTTGACAAATTTGACAAGAAAAACTGTAAAGTTTGTATGGACGGATAAGTGCGAAGAGAGTTTCTTAGAGTTGAAGAAGAAACTTAGTGAAGCACCTGTGTTATCACTGCCAGATAATACAGGGGGATTTGTGGTGTACAGTGATGCGTCACACAAAGGCCTTGGGTGCGTACTGATGTAGCATGGGAAGGTCATTGCGTACGCGTCACGGCAGCTGAAAGACTATGAGAAGGGGTATCCGACTCATGACCTGGAACTAGCGGCAGTAGTGTTTGCTCTGAAGATTTGGTGGCACTACCTGTATGGGGAGATATACACAGACCACAAAAGTCTGAAGTATATCTTCACTCAAAAGGAATTAAACATGAGGCAGAGGCGATGGTTAGAGTTGATCAAGGACTACGATTGTGAGATTCTCTACCATCCCGGTAAGGCCAATGTAGTAGCTAATGCTCTAAGTAGGAAGGGCAGAGATAAGTTGATGATGCTGACAGCTCAAGAGGAACTGATCAAGGATATGGAAAGACTGGAGTTGGAAGTCAAGTATCCGACAAATGCAGACAAGAAACTGTTCGCAGTAGAGGCGAGTCCAACTTTATTAGACAAGATAAAGGAGGCTCAAGAAAAGGATGATGAATGTGTTGCCATAAAAAAGTGAATCTTAGAAGGAGAGGAATTAAAGTACAAAACAGATAGCATAGGACTGTTAAGGTTTGAAGGGAGGATCTGGATACCGATGGTTCTGGAGTTAAGAGAAGAGATTTTGCAAGAAGCTCATTCTATAAAGTATTCAATACACCCTGGTAGTACTAAGATGTATCAAGACTTGCGCCAACACTTCTGGTGGCCGAACATGAAAAGGGAGGTCGCGGAATGTGTTGGACGATGTTTGATATGTCAGAGGGTAAAGGCAGAACATCAGAAACTGGGTGGACTGCTGCAACCGTTGGATATTCCGAAGTGGAAGTGGGAGCATATTACGATGGATTTTGTGACGGGACTCCAACTAACTCAGAAGGGTTACGACGTGATCTGGGTGATCGTGGATCGTTTAACTAAATCTGCACATTTTCTACCGATCAAGATAAGGTACAATCTGGAGCAGCTACCAAAGTTATATGTGAAAGAGATTGTGTCACGACATGGAGTGCTGGTATCTATTGTGTCTGACAGAGATCCGCGTTTCACGTCAAATTTCTGGAAGAGCTTACAAGAAAGGTTAGGAACCTAGTTGAGGTTGAGTACGGCGTATCATCCTTAAACGGATGGACAAAGCGAACGAACGATTCAAACACTGGAGGACATGCTTAGAGCATGTGTGATGGATTTTAAAGGCAGCTGGGATGATCACCTACCATTAGTGGAGTTTGCCTATAATAACAGTTATCATGCAAGTATTGGCATGCCGCCGTACGAAGCATTATACGAGATGAAGTGCCGAACACCACTGTGTTGGGACGAAGTTGGTGAACGGAGACTATTGGGACCTGAATTGGTGCAGCAGACCGTGGATGTCGTCAAAGTGATAAAAGCTCGATTGGTAGCGGCTCAAGACCGACAGAAGAAATACGCCAGTTTACATCGTCAGAAGCGAGACTTTGAAGTTGGCAGCTTTGTATTTTTGAAAGTATCTCCCTGTGAGGGGAAGATCAGATTTGGTAAGAAGGGAAAATTGAGTCCTAGGTTCGTAGGACCATTTGAAGTTTTAAAGAGGGCAAGTGAAGTGGCGTACGAGGTAGCTCTACCTCCTGAACTTGAGCATATTCATAATGTGTTTCACGTTTCCGTGTTGCGGCCATATAAACCCGACTACAAGCATGTGATATCCTATAAACCGATTCAATTTGAGTGAGACTTGTCATATGAAGAGATTCCTATCCAGATATTAGATAGGAAAGAGCAGACGTTAAGAAATAAGGTCATCCATTCGGTCAAAGTCCTTTGGAGGAACCACGCAGCTAAAGAAGCTACGTGGGAGCTAGAAGAGAAGATGAGGAAGAATTATCCGCATCTTTTTTAGTGAACCTTTGTTAAGATTTTCCGCCCCTAGGTTGAAATTCTGGGGACAGAATTCTTATAAGGAGGGGAGGATGTAACGACCGGGAATTTTAGATTTTGCCTTGTAATTTAAATTTTTGAATATTAATGAATATATTATATTTTATTAATAATATTTTTCTTGCATGTTTAAAGGTTGTGTGACAACCTGGGTGAAGTGAATGTATGAAATTTTATGTGTTATAGTTTTGTTTAAGTGAATAATTGATTTCGCGTAGCGTCGTTAAATCACTATTCACGGGGCACGTTTCCCGAGGCACTATTAACGCCATATTATTTTTGTCTTTTTCGATTTTAATAAATTTCATAAATACGTGTATGCGTACGAATACTTTTTCCAAGTGTCAGAAATTTTATTTGAGCTGATACGTGATTTTATCCGTATCCGAAATGTATTAAATGGGTGTTCCGAATATTTGGACAAATCCCATAATAATTATTTTTACGCATCCCAATATTTATGGTATTACCCATTTTAATGTTGGGTAGAGTTATTTACCAGTTTTGGTACAAAAGTGGGAGTATTCGGATATAATTTTGGTATTTTTGGGCATTTATTTTGACTTGTTACTCCAAGAGGGATCCAACCAAACCCTTTGGACCAATCAAATGAGGGCATGGAGGGAGTGGTCGGACCAGCCAAATTTTTGTGAGGCAAAATTGCATTGAGTTCTAAAATGTTGAACATTCCTTCTTGATTTTATTTTCAAGGAGCTTAGGAGGCTACACCCTCCATTCCTCCCGAAGCCACGCTCAGCCCCATTCCATTTCTCTCTTCCAATCCCATCAGCTCCTCATTCAACTCCCAACCCCTTCCAAATTGCTGCAGAGATAGAGAGAGATAGAGAGAGCTCAGCAGAAAGAAGAAGAAGATAGAAGAAGAACAAAGAAGCAAGAAGAAAAGGGAAGAAGAAGGGGAAACGCACGGGTGGAGGAAGAAGAGGAGCCAGGCGAGAATTAAGGACCCAAAGCAAAGCCTAGCAATTTTCTTAGCTTCTAGAAGGAATTTGCAAGGTTAACAATCAACAAAAATCCATTCCATTTGAGTTTTAATTGAAGTTTTGAGCTTTAAGTGTTCTTGAGCTCAAACCATTGGGTTTGAACAATTCTTGCAATTGTTGTTGAAATTGTTGGTTGTGGTCTATTTTTATTGTTAGCAAGACATCTTGTAAGCTATTAATAACCTCGAAGTGGAACAAAATCAATGAATGATTCGAACCTTGGCTTAAAGGATGAAACATTGGACTTTTTGGACAAAATGACTATTCGGATGATTTAGAGGACTGTAAAGCCTTGATTGTATAATTGTTTCGGTTAATTGTTGTAGTAATATTGTAGTTCCATGGATTATCTTCATAACCCAGTTGGAATGGAGTTAAAAGGAGTTAAAACAAAGATTTGATGTTGACTTTGGTGAAGAACACCAAGAACCCGAAAACAGTGTTTTCCTTTTGTACTTTGGCTCACAAATTGGTCATGTTAATGCTTATGGGTACTTCTAAATTTTTGATATGTTGTAGCCCCATAAATTAGAGTCCATAAAGTCCGAAATGAACCAATTTGAATGTGTATGGAAGAAGTTATGAAGATCGGAGTGAGAGGAGGTCAGATTTTCGCGACTGCAGAACAGTTGCATATTCTAGGCTGTATGAATGGCGCAGATGCGCCGTTCATAAGGCCAAATTGGGCGCAGCTGCGCCGGACACGTGTCAGGCGCAGACGTGCCCGAGTGGACTATTTTGACCTCCTGTAGTAAAATATCCTTAACGTTTACATACGAACTCGAAATTAGATGATTCAAGATGATTCGAAAAGAGGAAGAGTAGACCTACAACTTTCGTTCTTTAAGTTTTTCAATTTGAGGTCTGTATCATGGCCTAAATTAGCCATGTATAGGACTGATGCGTAATTGGGGTTAATCGGAGGGCGTCGGGCATGCACATTTGCACACGTAATGCCCCCGACCCTGTAAAGTGATGTTCTAACTTTCATAACATGATTATTATGATTTATAATAATACTTAGCATTAACCAATAAGTATTAGATAAATCGAATGGGCGTGTTAGGCGTACGCAATTGCGTGTCGCTTGCGCATTCGAATAGGCAAGTTGGGCGTATAGACGTGCAAGCGTCGTAACGCCGTAACTAGTGGGCATAACCTTGTTTAATATTTTGTTTCTTATTTGAATGGGACATTATAGAGTTGTGTAAACAAAAATTTGGTATCCCGTATGTGACTAATTATATGTGAATATGTACCTAATTGTGTAGGATATTAAGGAGCGTGTGTTGTAATATTGTAGCAGCGCTTCATGCAAGTTCCCTAACTTCATTCTTTCTATATATTGAATGCAAGTTTCCTTACCATAGCTCAAATTAATATTGGGCAGGTTTTCTCAACCGTACAACTTTTGTTTATTGTGCGAGTTGTTTATTAATTGAGCAATCATTCTATATTGTTGCAAGTTCCCTACTCAACTGTTTTCATTTGAGCAGGTTTTCTATTTTATACAAATGTTGTATATTGTGCAAGTCTCATGACTCAAATCGAGTTATTACTTTCAAATTATATTAGTGGATTAATTATTGTCAATTACTCCACATCAAGGATAAATTATTGATATTCACAGCTTATGCATTTGAATTCATTATCTGTTGTTGGACTGTAAAATGTTTAAATTCTTTATTCATGAACTATTTAAGGAGATAGTCTACGACATTTGTTTCGGCTAGATATGTACAGGTTATTATTTTAAAAGCTATCCAAACTGGTTGTTAGTATGGATTCTTGGACTGAGAGAGCAACCCTTAATAGGGGAGTATAGGTGTTGGTTATCCTATACAGTCAGGATTTAATGTTATGCATATACATGGGGTACGAGAGGCTGATCCCCTCGAGTACTACTGACAGGGGCCGGTTTAAAAGGGTCAGGGATGATTGACTATTTGGCCAAGTTCATGGTCGATTGGACCACTCGGCAGTAAATAATTAATATTCCTTGTTTCATTTAAACTTTGGTTATGTCATTTCAGCTATTTCATCAATGTTCATAAATTGTTGATCTATGCGGCTATTATTCTCATCCATTCACGATGTATCTTTTTTTTCATTTTAAACTTGCTGAACAAAGTAGTTGCTCACCCTTGCTATATCATGAACCTATTGCAGTCAAGCCGGGGAGTTCCAAAGCAGACAAAGGCAAAGGAAAACTTAAGGAATAGTTATATGACTATCCCGTTATGTAATCGTGTAATCATTTTGTAATATTATTGTATTATGCGATGTATTCTATTTAAGGTTATAGACCTTGGGACCGTAGTAAACCTTTTGTAATGAACAACATATGTTTATTTTATTCTGCATTAGTTGATTTATGTTGTTTAGAGGTGTATAGATGTATTTTATCGTGAGCACCAAATTCGAGGTATTGGTACCTGAATTTGGGGGTGTCACACCCTCCCTCCCTCTCCAACTATATTAACAAGTCTAACTAAGAAGCACAATGAGATAAATTTAATGAATTTGGAGTTTTGTTTTGCAATAAAGAGAGATTATAGAGAGAGAAAGAAGATAGATAAAATTTGGTAATGGTAAAATTGGGGTGGAGGGAAGAGAGAAGATGTATATAGATCTGCATATTTGAGGTCCTATATCTTCACCTTCTGTTCCAAACAGAGACTCCTCCTTCACCTTTCATGACAAGCCTTGTCCAATTTCATCTCCATCCGAAAATTTGGTTTGGATTGATGACAAGGAGGGTGGTGGATCTAATGTATATGGGTCTTGAGTGTATGTAGTTTCTGCATACCTTACGTATCTAAACTGAGAGGTATGATGATGGGAAAGAAGGGAAAGGAGTGACTATGAAAGAAGAGGGAGAAGCGAGGAACAATGGCGGTGGATCATGGTTGGGGGTGGTGGGGAAGAACCAAATTGTTTTAACACTGTTGAGAGGGTTAAAATGGTAAAATATTATTATTCAGACATTTTGAAAAAATTAATTATCATACAACATTTCTTTATTTAGATACAATTCTAGACAGATGCTCTATATTATTTAGATGTCTAAACTGTTCAGATCTTAATATTCAATTTTATCAAACACTACCTTAATGTGGCCAGTTAGATTAATCTGATTAATATCATGTTCTAGATTAAGATATAGTGCTAAGTAAATGATATTGTATCTGATCATAAGTTGCAATTAGTAATACATGATTGTGGTCAAACTTTTGAGTATTATTATGATTATCAGAAGGCAAGTTAAATAATCCCTAATTGTGTGATTGTTACTTGCAATAACCTAATTCTCTAATTCTTAATGTTGCTGTTATATTAAATCTAGACTGATAGTTCTGGGTTGTATAATAGTTAGGGTCTAGTGGGGCAATTATCACATTAGATTTAAAACCTAAGGGGAATTCTAGATAATTAACGATTGTTATTATCTAGGGTTATTAATTTCATTGAAGGATAAATCATGTTAAACTTAGTTAAATCTATTGTTGTGAAAAGGTGAAATTAAACTGAAGATTTGAAGTTTTACATTCATTGGTTATTCTTATTGTTTTGAATTCTATTTTTATTAATTAGTTAATCAAACTCAAAACCCCCCATCTTACTTATTGTCTAATTAGATTTGGGAAACGATAGAATAAATTAGGACAATTTCACTCTCTATAGGTTCGACCATTGCTTATCACTATACTAAATTTTCTGTTTGTAGAGTAATAGTAAGGTTTTAATTTTGGAGTGTTAACGACAGCTTCCAATTTTATACCTATATATTGGATACTTTTAGCTTGATGAATTGTGCATTTTCGGGTATTTTATATTAATTTTTATGTGTTTTTATGTTTTTTTGTAGGAAAAGGGAAAATTGAACAAAGATGTGAAAATGGAAGCAAATTCGATGAATTTGTGTCAAAATATAGCACTCGGGGCCTAAACGTGCATCGGCGTGCATTAAGCCTGGGCGAGCAAGAGCCGCAGTTCATAAAGGTTAAGAGCCGCAGATCATAAAGGCTATAAGCTGCAGCGCATAGACATGGAAGGAAGCGCTGCAAGCGCTGCAGCCTATGAGATAAGGGTTGCGGAACTTGAAGGTTGTCCAGCTACTGACTATGATGCGCCGCGGCGCCTATTTGATGAGCTGCAGTGCCTGTGTCTCAGACAGACCAAGATTTGACGCGTTTTGTGCATGTTTTTGACTTCCAATTGGATTGTTCTTCCCCCTAAGCTAGGGTTTTGATTTATAACCTATAAATACATGATGGGAGACATAAAATTAAGATAGATTAGAATAGTTAGGAGTAGACATACAATTAGAAGTAAAGCTTTCATCAGATCTGAAGAAGTATTCAAAGGGAAGATTGTAAAGATTGAAGGTCAAAGTGAAGATCACGCATAAATACAAATTTTTATCTCTTCCTTTTTCCTTCAGTTTTTTTATTCTGAACATGATGGATTATCTTCTTTTTCAATTATGAGCTAAATTTTATATTAAGATTTTCAATGGAACCTAATATTTAGTTTAAATTCTCGTTTTGATTATTGTTGATCATATATGAGTCGTTTATCATATTTTGTGCTTAACTAAATTGCCTAACTAACAATTATTGTGATATAACCTAGATGAAATTGGAAGATGAATTCTAGGGTTAGATCTGAATATGATAACTTGTGATCTTATTTATTCTATGAAGTGAATAACTGATTTGTGTATAGGATAGGAATATACCTATATGCTACATGTAACTCGTATAAGAATCTGTTCTTAATGAATTTATTCTTAATTATTTCATACAGGAATATAGTGATTTAATTGGAATAGATATTTTTATATAACTACTTGAAAAAGGGTTTTATGAATACTTATGTATTCTCAGTTAACGATATATTATGATTAATTAATTGAAAAGAGAGTAAAGAGATTTAGGCGAGGTATAGGGGAAAATTGTAATCTTAGCTCTATAAATCTGATATTCATCCTTGCTTAGTAGTTTAGTTAATTAATTTAATTTCTTAAACTTAATTCCGCTTGTTTAAATAAGATTGAATTGATATAAAATTAGTACTTAGTTAATATTATTACCATATTTCTCGTGAGATCGATACTCTACTTACTATTATATTACTTATTGATCGTGTATACTTACACGTAAATTGCCAACTACCAAATTAGCAAACAAGTTTTTAGCGCTGTTACGGGGGAATATTACTAATATTTTTTCCAATATTAATTTCAATCAATTTGATCTTAGTTTTAACGTGTATTTTTTTTTTAAATTTTTCTGTTTAATTTTTACGCAGGCACATCATGGCTTCCTATAATTTTCAGTTACCTTCAGTGAGAATCACTCAATCAACGGCGGCAAGGATCTATGAACGTGACCCATTTACTGAATTGGTTGCACAGGCTGCGACGCTTATAAAAAAGATTGACGCGAAGGGCTCAATCTATTCAGAGAGTGTCGGTGATTTGTGAATTGTGCGCGGGGAATCATCTTAGTGATCAATGCGCCATTAGTTTAGGGTTGGTTCAATATGTTGGTAATAATTTTTGTCACTATGGTTTGAGAGATTATCCAAACTTCTCATGGAGCGATAATAATCAAGCCTAAGATTTTGCTCCAAGCCAACCATACCCTCCGGGATGTCAAACTCAAACTCCATCACCACAAGATGAAACGTCAAACTTAGAGGAATTTTTTTCAAGTACATAGCTCAACATGAGGCGAGGATGAACAGTCTGAAAATGTCAATTCAGAACTTGAAAAATCAGTTGGGACAGCTTGCTAACGCCATTAACAATCGTCCCCATGGAACTTTGCCATGCTATAAGGAGATTAATCTTAAGAGGGAAGGTAAGGAGCTTGGCAAAGCTATTACACTTCACAGCGGAGAAGAGTTACCCGAGGCTGATGGTGGAACCTCAACGAAGCCATATGGAGATGATAACGATGCCATGAGGAAAGATAGCAAGTGCGGGCAGTAGGAAAAGAAGTTAGATGAAAACCCAGTTGCACGTTCTATTGGAGAGGTGTTTGTGAAGCTTCAAATCTATATCATGTGCACCTGAAGCGGGCATGTCAACCAGCGTTCTTGATGAACAATCCAAAATAATTAATATAACTTAACAGGAAGTGTATTAATTCAAGTGAAACATTAAGGAAAATTGTAATCTTAAACCTTTTTATCTGAATTCAATTCTTGGTATTTAGTGATTAGTTAGTTTAGTACTTTATTTTTAAAATTCAACAATCTTAATCGAATTGTTTTAATAAAAGTAATTTGATTATAAGTTAGTACTTAGTAATTATTATTAAATAATTCTCTATGGGTTCGACACTATCTTATCATTATATTACTTGTGGACTGCGTATACTTGCGTATTTTGCTAGTATAGATTTAGGCAAACAGGGAGGCATAGAATTAAGATAGATTAGAATAGTTAGGAGTAGATATACAATTAGAAGTAAGGCTTTCATCAGATCTGAATAAGAATTCAAAGGAAGGATTGCAAGGATTGAAGGCCAAAGTGAAGATCACACATAAATATAGATTTTTATCTCTTCCCTTTTTCTTCAATTTTTGTATTCTAAACATGATGGATTAACTTATTAATTTGATTTCTTTTTCAATTATGAACTAAATTTTATATTAAGATTTCAATGGAACCCAATGTTTAGTTTAAATTAATTTGCTCTCGTTTTGATTATTGTTGATCATATATGAGTCGTTTATCATATTTTGTGCTTAACGATAATTGTCTAGCTAACAATTATTGTGATATAACCTAGATGAAATTGGAAGATGAATTTTAAGGTAAAATCTGAATATGATAACATGTGATCTTGTTTATTCTATGGAGTGAATAACTGGTTTGTGTATATGAGAAGAATATACTTATATGCCATATGTAACTCGTATGAGAATCGGTTCTTAATGAAGCTATTCTTAATCATTTCACATAAGAATATAGTGATTTAATTGGAATAGATATTTTTATATAACTACTTGAAAAAGGGTTTTATGAATACTTATGTATTCTCGGTTAACGATATATTATGATTAATTAATTGAAAAGAGAGTAAAGAGATTTAGGCGAGGTATTAGGGAAAATTATAATCTTAGCTGTATAAATCTGATATTCATCCTTGCTTAGTAGTTTAGTTAATTTAGTTAATTAATTTAATTTCTTAAACTTAATTTCACTTGTTTAAATAAGATTGAATTGATATAAAATTAGTACTTGGTTAATATTATTAGTATATTCCTCGTGGGCTTGACACTCTACTTACTACTATATTACTTGTTAACCACATATATATGAAAGTAGTATGCACACAGCCAATCATATTTGATATGATGTAGCATATACTTTATAATCTTATTCATTTATTAATAAAAGAATTGATTTTCTTAAAAGGCATTTTATATTATCTACATGGTGCTGTTATATTAAATGTGATAAACTCATAGTTTTGAGCAATGCTTTTAGAATCATGATGGTGATCATGCTAATGAGTCTAAATTTTGGATAGCTCACAAACTAAAATTATTCCTAATCGTTGGATTACTAAAAAGGGGATTAGTGAATCCGGATAGATTAATACATACGTTGCTTGCTCTTAAGAAGAGGATGATTGATCTAATAATCATTTGTGTGGAGAGACTAAAGCAAGTATGTAGGTGCTTATTGGAGAATAAGTTCACTGAACGTGGCTCGCTAAGGAATACCTAATGGAGTTTTACTCGCCTGTCAATAGGAATTCCTCTAGTGATAGTAGTACAAGTGATCCTTGGACTTGAGATCACCATAGTATCTTGTGTATGATGAGTTATATATTTTGACATGTCCCTTAAGACCTTTTGGGTATATCAAAGGGTATGATTGGGTATAATTAGTTGTACATGGAGATAGGTGAATGATTAACAAAGAATCTACCTCGTCTAGTAAAAGATGAAATGTCCTATGTGATTCGATAAATGACAACTCAGTAGTCCTTGGCCAAGGCAGAATGAAATTGGAAAGAAGTTTCTAATTTGCATTATTTAGAGTTGTGCATTTGGGAATCGAAATACATATAATTAAATAAAATAAGACTTGACAGTAAATCCATGTCTTATATTTAATTGGGACGTTGAATGGTAGAAGGATTGAATTGTACAGTAACTATGCACTGAAAGGTTCTTTTGTGATTAATGTTGAAATCTATATTATCTGGAAAGTCGTTGATCGCTAAGGGGGCTTACCCTTATTGTAGAATAAATATTATTTATTTAAATGAATTAAATAGTTTAATTTATTTATTTAAATAAGATTAGAATTGTTCTAATTGATTTATTCACAACCGGTTTAATATGGAGAACCTAAAGGGTCACACCGCAAAAGAAAAATATTTATTTAAGAAGTAAATGGCATAATTGTAATAATAAGTTAAATGTATTTAATTTAATCTATGGAGATAGAATAAATTAAATAGCTTAATATTTATTATTTTAGAAATATTAAATATAAATTAATAAGAGGAGTCTTATTATTATTATTACTATTACTATTATTTAATTTCTAATAGGGATTGGGAATTAATTAATAGAAGTACTCTCCCATGAGTTCCTAATTGGATTAGGAGCATAATTAATTAAAGGAGTTTAATTATAATAGAAACCCTAATCCTAAATAGTTTAGAGAAGGGTTTTCTTACATCTATAAATAAGAAGAGTCTTATCATAGATTAGGGTTACACACTCTTGTATTAGATTGTGGAGAGTACTTGTAATTTTTATAGAGATAGAAACTAGGGTTTTGCCAATACCCAACTTCTTGAATACCTATTCTTCCTTGGTGGATCACCTCTAGAGGCCAAACACTTGGGTGGCTAACGTTGATCAAAGGAAGGAATCTCATCGGTGGAATTCGAGGAGAACACGAAGGACTAGGAGTTGAACTTGTACCCGAGGAAGCTTTGAACTACGAGGGTATAATTCTTATTCTCTTTCTTTTTCATTTAATTGATAATTGAACACAAGGATAGATCCTGGTGATGGTTTGTATGAAAATTTTAAAATCCGTTTTATCACGCTTCCGCCCTATTTATGTAATTTGATTACATGTATGCGTTATATACAAACCTAACAATATACTTGCGTGTATTTGTCAATACCATATTTGGACAACAAGGGCATTCATTAAGGAAAATAATTTTAAGTTAATTAACTTGGTTCAAGAAATCGTGCCAAGTCCAACGCATTAGCCCATGTCAGAGCATCCCATGTCAAAGCCTAGCGCCAGCTCGTCGCGCCCAGCGCCTTAGGGCCCGCGCCCTAGCGCCTCTGCGCTTAATGCCTAGGCATTCTGCGTATGCAGCACCGCAACACCCATAAGCAGTGCCTAGGCGCTTGGTACTATAAGCCCAGCGTCGTGGTACTCCTCAGCAGTGCCTAGGCGCTTGGCCCCAATTCTGGAATAATTTTTGCTATGTAATTTTGGAAGTTATTTCAATTCTAATGTAATTAGGAAGCTTATTAGCTAGGTTTTCAATTTCAAATTAATATGCTTTTATGTAATTTATTCTTTTTAGGATTGGGGCTACTTTGAGTAGTATAAATAAGGAGCATAACTGATGTACTTCAAAAATACAGATTATTCATCAATAAATTACTTGTTAGATTATTTCTCTTTTGGTTCTTTGAGAACTCCTGAACTGTTCATAATTTGTTGGTTGGTTCAACCTGACTTATCATACAACAATTCATAGTTATGTGCGGCATCTTCTAACTATACCAAGGTTCTTCTCTCAATATAGACAAAGGGTCGAGGTTCCACTCAACACCGAATTCATTACACTGTCGATTGTACCAAGGTTCTCGCTTTAATATAAGCGAAGGATTGTGGTGTCGTTGGTGTTCCACCAATACAATTTTGTTAGAAACAATCTGGGCAACGACCACCTCACACAAGCGTGTCGTGGAGTCTATCACTTCCATAGTACATCTTTGGAAGAGGCTTATTTACTGCCTTCTTCTCAACATCACTGAACCATTTAAAGATGTCCATCAAAACTGCTCCAAAATTGATTTGCTTCCCCATCACAATAGCCGACTTAATCTTCAGCTGGAGTTCACTGACGGCATCGTGGACTGAGTCCTTGTAGAGAATGCATTTTTCGACGATGTTAACAAGGAACTTGTAGTTCTGGGGGAACTCCTTCTTCATCCCCTTGAGCTCTAGGTTCTTCTTATACCCCATGAGCTCTAGCCCAGACTTCACATCTACCTCTTCAAAGGTAGTGACTCCTTCATTTACGAACCCAAGGTGATGATTCATTTCCATCACTTCATAGGTGAGCTTGACATCATTCACTCTTGTGATAATGACTCCATCTGCACAGGAGCCATTTAGATAGAACTCTTCAACCCTTTTGGTGAAGATCATTGAGTTTGTGCTCAATGCTTCATAAAATCCCGCCTTTTGAACGAGGGTCAGCACAACTTGAAATTAAGCATCTACTCCTTCAAATTTCTCGAAGCATAGTTAATTTCCAAAGATGACTTGGCAGGTTGACATCTTTTGTGGTGTTGATTTGATCTAAAAAAGAATAAAGTTTGTCTAAGTTTGCAGAATTTTAGAAAACTAGGGCTTGAGTGAGAGAAAAAAAATTAAATGCTAGAAAGTTTAGATCAGATGAATAGGAAATGTCAAATTAAAATTATAAAATATAAAAATGCCCTTTATTTGGTTGAGTGGGACATGTTTTGATCAGTTATTAGGCGCACGTTATGTCTTACCAGCCATTTACAGATATTAGGTAGTTATTTCTTCGTCTCACTCGCTTGATCTGGATTTGTCGTGCACGCGCTGTAAATTTTCCTTATCGACTCAGCGATATAACGGATATCGTAGAGCTACCTTTTATAAAGTATTTTTACTCTACGATACCTCTCCACTCTGTGAAGTACTCTACGAACTTCTTCACTCTGCGAAGCACTCTACGAACTTCTTCACTCTGCGAAGCACTCTACAAACTTTGCTTTACTTATGTATTCTACGATTTCTTCTTGAAAAGTTAGTTTTCTCCAGAGTATAATATTAAGGATGTAAATTTAGCATTCCTAATTCACTTATTAACTTATTAAATCTGGATTCATCTAATGGTTTGGTAAAAACATCAGCTAATTGATTTTCAGTAGAGATAAAATGCAACGATATATTTTCATTTTAAACATGATCTTTAATAAAATAGTATCTGATGTCTATATGTTTAGTCCTAGAATGCATGACAGGATTATGAGTGATAGCAATAGCTTTAGTATTGTCATAGTATATAGGAATAGATTTAAACTCAAACCTATAGTCAGCTAGTTGATTCTTCATCCAAAGAATTTGAGCACAGCAGCTACCAGCAGCAATATACTCAGCTTCTGTAGTTAAAGTTGATACTGAGTTTTGCTTCTTGCTGAACCATGAGACTAGTTTGTTCCCAAACATTTAGCATATACCACTAGCGCTTTTCCTGTCTATTTTGCATCCTGTAAAATCAGCATCTGAATACCCTATTAGATCAAAGGATGACTCATTGGGATACCACAGTCCCAAATATGAAGTGCCCTTAAGATATCTGAAAATCTTTTTAACAGCTATTAAATGCGATTCCTTGGGATTAGCTTGAAATCTAGCACAAATACAAGTAGAAAATATGATATTTGGTCTACTAGTAGTTAAGTAGAGGAGTGATCTGATTTTACCTCTGTATTGAGTAATATCAATACTTTTACCTTGCTCATCTTTATCAAGCTTGGTTGTAAATGCCATTAGAGCCTTCATGGGAGTGGCTGATTCCATGTCATACTTCTTGAGTAAGTCTTTAATATACTTGACTTGGTTAATGAATATTTCTTAATCAATCTGCTTCACTTGTAGTCCAAGGAAGAAATTTAGCTTACCCATCATGCTCATCTCGAACTTGCTCTGCATAAGCTTGACAAATCTCTCACACAATTTATCATCAGTAGAACCAAATATAATATCATTTACATAGATTTTTACTAACGATGTTTTATCTTTATGCATCCTAAGAAATAAAGTTGTATCTACTCTACCTCTAGTGAATCCTTTTTCAATAAGAAAATTAGTTAAAGTTTCATACCATACCCTAAGTGCTTGCTTTAATCCATATAAAGCCTTATCTAATCTATGAACATAATTAGGATGAGTTGGATTGACAAAACCTGGGGGTTGTTAGAAATAGACCTCTTCATGAAGTTCTCTATTCAAAAAAGCACTCTTGACATCCATATGAAAAACCTTAAACTTCATATGCAAGGAATATTCTGATGGCTTCTAATTTCGTAACAAGAGCAAAGGTCTCATCATAATCGATTCCTTCTTCTTGAGAATATTCTTTGGTCACCAATCTTGTCTTATTCCTTGTGATCACCCCATCTTCATCCATCTTATTTCTGAATACCCATTTGGTGTCGACGATTGGATGATCTTTAGCTCTTGGGACTAATCTCCAAACTCTACTTCTTTCAAACTGGTTCAGCTCTTCTTACATTGCTTCGATCCAGCTTGAATATTTCAAGGCTTCTTCAATCTTTTTAGGCTCCATCTGAGAGAGAAAGCCTAGGAAGAAGCATTCGTTCTGAGTTGTTGGCCTAGTCCTGATTCTTGTATTGGGATCCCAAATAATCAGGTCTTAGGTGTGATCTCTTGCCCACTTGCTTCCAGTTGAAACATCAGTCCTTGTGCCTTTTTGTCTGAGTTCTTCAAGCTTTGGCTCTTGTTTAGTAGACTCTTCAATTCGTAGAATCTACATCTCAGGAACTATGAACTATATGATCTCTTGCTCTGGCACTACGATCGTCGGTTCTGGCTTTACGACTTTTGAGTCTTTGATCGCAAGGTTCTCCTGCTCTACGATTGCTGGATCCTGCTCTACAATCTCATCGAAAGACACAGGATTTCTTGGATCCCCTAAGTCAAATTCATCGAAGGTAACATGGATTGATACTTTAACACTCAACGATTTCTTATTGAACACTCTATAGGCTTTGCTATCTATAGAATATCCAAGAAAGATTTCTTCGTCTGAGTTGGGTTGTAACTTGGTTAGATATCTCTTGTCGTTGTTGAGGATATAGCACACATAACCAAAGACATGAAAATAGCTTATGTTGGGCTTCTTTCCTTTCCATAACTCGTAGGGTGTCTTCTTGAATACGAAGTGAATGAGAGATCGATTCTGAGTGTAGCAAGCAGTATTGATAGCTTCAGCCCAAAAATATTCAGGTAAACGAGTTGCGGCTAGAAGAGTCCTACTTACCTCTATGAGAGTTCTGTTCTTTCTTTCAGCTATTCCATTTTGCTATGGAGTTCTTGGAGCTGAGAAGTTATGATTGATGTCATTGTCTTTACAGAACTTGTCCACCTCAGAGAAGTCGAATTCTCTTCCATGATCACTCCTTATAGCCTTGATCTTCTTGCCCTTCTCATTCTCAACAAGCTTGAAGAATCTGATCAATTGGGAGCTCGTTTCATCCTTAGAGCTTAGGAAGAATACCCATGTGAATCTGGTATAGTTATCCACTACGACCAGTGAGTATCTTTTTCTTCCAAGGCTGACAGTTGGGAGAGGCCCAAAGAGATCCATACGAAGTAGTTGTAGAGGCCTATCATTGGAGTTGACTGTCTTGCTTTTGAATGAGACTCTTGTTTGTTTTCCTAGCTGACAGGCTTTGCAAGGCTTTTCCTTGACAAAGTTGAGCTTTGGTAAGCCTGAAACTAGATCTTTGAAGGCAAGCTTTGACATGTTTCTAAAGTTCAACAGCTGATATCTTCTGATGCTTTAGCAAAGAAGTATGCAGTTTCAGTTGAACTCAGTTTTACAAGATTCACCACGTATACGAATTGTTGTATGATAAGTCAAAGTTCAATATCAAAGAAAACTAAGAAAATAACTTAGGAATTCTTCAAAGAACCAAAAGATGAGAAAATTCTCACAAAGTAATTTTTATTGAATGAAATCTGAAGTGTTTTTGGAATTACAACTAAAACAACTATTTATACTAGAAAATAAAACCCTAGAATCCAATAAGGAATCAACTACTAATTAGCAATTAATTTGGAATTAAAATCTAGCTGACAAGCATCCTACTTATATTAGAATTGGAAAAGATCCTACAAGATTCCATTAAATCTGGTAAAAACGCGTAGAAAATGCGTCCTCGAAATTTGTGTTAGGACTTAGCGTCGGGGCATTGCTTTTTGGCCTGGATTGGGTGACGGGGTACTGGAAGTCAGAAACTATCCTGGAGCTCAACATCGGGGCGCTGGTTTCTAGTTCAAAACTAGCATCGGGGCACTGGTCAGTAAAATTTGACCCATCATCTTTCCCCTCGAAACTGAAGCCTGAATTTGATACGTTGCTTGCACCAAACATTTGTACCAAGTTAACAAGCTTTGAACCATCTTCCTTAGCACAAGTCACTGATCCATTCTCCATCCAAACCTCTTAAATTAAGCCGTTTAGCCCCTCCTTGAAACGTTTAGCTCGAACTCTCATCACTGGGACAATCGAAACTCGCACCGGATCCACTCCATAGCTTCCATCCTTGTCCAAACTAGGCATGTCCTCATCAACTACGATATGAGGATGAATCCCTAAACCCTAAACCTGATCTTTCTAAGACAGCTCTCTAATTTATGATCAGGGAGTCCATAGAAGAAGAAGACCTATTCCACGTAGAGATAGTCTTCTCTAGTTCCTCGATTTTAGAAACCAAAGTTGATTCTTTCTTTGACGATCGTTCAGTTATCTTTCTCAATCTCTCATTCTCAGCTTCAAGATTAGAGAGAGAGCCAGCATTTCATAGAGTTGTCTCCAACTCTACTTGTACTTTCTCTTTCTTCTCTTGAAGAAAAGAATGGTCCTTTGATAGAATCTTAAACCATTTCATATACTTATGCAGATCAGATATAATATCATGCAATACAATTCTTAAATCATCTATATTTACATCTGGAGAATTGAAATCAAATATCTCACTGATATCAACTTCTTGATTATCAGTGGTGTTATCTGCTTTTATGGCCATAAGACATAAGTTGGCCATCTGGGATCCTTCATCTTCGCTTGATTCTGAACTTGAATCATTCTCACAATCACTCTATGAACCCTCTACGACAGGACCTTTATCATTCTTTTGGAACTTCCTGTAGCCCTTAAATTCTTTCTTCGGAGCTGATTATTCCTTCTTCTTATCTTTCTTTACTCCTCGCTTAAGGGTTTGTTGCACTCGGCGATATAATGACCTGACTTTTTACAATTATAACACAAGTCCTTTGAGTGATCACGATTTCTGCTGTTGTTGTTGTCATATCTCCTGGGCTTGCTACTTCTGCATTTTTCTCATGAATTTCCTTAATCTTCTGGAAAGTAGAGCAATATCTCCATCATCGTCTTCATCATCATCAGAATCATCGTCAACCGGAGCTTTAAAAGGTTTCTCTAATGCTTTAAGGCATACTTTGACGGGGATCAAATGGCTATTCATGTGCCTTTATCTTTGGAGGCTCAAGCAGAAGCACTTTTACTTATGTTTTCTCATATGAACCTTTTGTCTCCTGCTATTGGGGATCCTATTTTCATACCAACTCAAGATATACTTATTAGACTCTATGTCTTAACGAGCGGGGATCGTCGGTGTATTTATGTAAATATGTATAATCCATGGAATCGCAGAAACTATCAAAATGAAAGAATTTACGATAATAACTATAAGTATACGAAAAAAAAGTGTATCGGATGTTGGGATGTTATCTCTTAATTCTTCTTCCGAAGCTAACTTCTTGATTTCATCTCACACTCTGCGAAACGGAGAGCGAAAGACCTTCTTTAAATACCAATGAGGGTATCCTGTTGTCAAGTCAATAGATATTCTTTGGCCCATGTACGAATCAAACCTCTTTTAGAGGCTTTCACGTCAAATCTGGAATAGTGAAAAAAGAATTTAATATCCGAGCTTCAAACTTGTCTAGGAAGAATGTCCCTCTAACTCCTAAAGAAGCACTTCATGAAGCCTCCCAGAATTTGATTGATTTATTTATTCCCTTTTTACATACAAAAGAAGAAAACTTACATTTAGCGGACAATCAACACACGGTTCCTTTACCCCATTTTACCTTTCATGAGAAATTAACTAAACTAAGAAAAAACGAAACAAAAATAGCATTGAAATTGATTTTTATTGACCAATCAGAACTGCCTCCCAGGATCTATAATTAACCAAATGGGACCCATCCCATCGATGGATTATAAATATCATATTACTTATAAGCGATACCATTCAAACAGATCAAAGAGCTATGATCTTGGATCATGGAATATTCATCTTGCCAAGAAATTATCTACATGATAAAATATGTATCACAAGCACTAAGGGCTATAGTTCAATTAGGTAGAGCACCTCGTTTACACGTGCGCCAATGTTTTTCAGGGGAGTCCATCATGCAATCAATAGAATTGATTATATTGATAATTTGTACTCCTTTCCTTATTATATAAAAAAAGAATTCACTAAACTTATCGAATTAACTTCTCATTGATATATTATTTCATCGAAATCCAATCCAAATCACGATGTCATTTTCTTGTTCCTAAACGGGCCCCTTTAATCTTTTTAGGTGTATGCTCTACTCCGGGTAAAGATCCGCCCGATTTCGATTTGTACATATAGGACAAATGCTTCCATTACCACTTCTTTTTGTTATGACTTCTCTTTTTCAATTCATGCTTCCGCAAAATATTTGATGTATTCATGCATATTACTCGATTGATTAAGAGTTTGAGATCGTTTATCTTTACAAATAGCAACCGCTTATGATACAAGTAGTAGTCATAGATCTATTTCCAATTGGGTTTTTTCTAAACGGAGCCTGGATACTTTATTTTATTAGTCCAACCAAGCCAACCATAAATTATTCTAATTGGTAATAGTAATCTGAACTAACAGTAGTATGCACACAGGCCAATCATATTTGATATGATGTAGCATATACTTTATAATTTTATTCGTTTGTTAAATGCATTTTACTTTATCTACATGGTGTTGTTATATTAAATGTAATAAACTCAGAGTTTTGAGCAATGCTTTTAGAATCATGATGGTGATCATGCTAATGAGATCTAAATTCTAAATAGCTCACAAACTAAAATCGTTCCTAATCGATGGATTACTAAAAAAGGGATTAATGAATCCTGATAAATTAGTACATACGTTGCTTGCTCTTATGAAGAGGATGATTGATCTCATAATCATTTATGTGGAGACACTAAAGCAAGTATGTAGGTGCTTATTAGAGAATAAGTTCACTGAACGTGGCTCGCTAAGGAATACCTAATGGAGTTTTACTCGCCTGTCAATAGGAATTCCACTAGTGATAGTAGTACAAGTGATCCTTGCACTTGAGATCATCATAGTATCTTGTGTATGATGAGTTATACTTTGACATGTCCCTTAAGACCTTTAGGGTATATCAAAGGGTATGGTTGGGTATAATAAGTTGTACATGGAGATAGGTGAATGATCAACAAAGAATCTACCTCATCTAGTAAAAGATGTGAATGTCCTATGTGATTCGATAAATGACTTTGGCCAAGACAGAATGAAATTAGAAAGGAGTTTCTAATTTGCATTATTTAGAGTTGTGCATTTGGGAATCGAAATACATATAATTAAATAAAATAAAACTTGACAGTAATTTCATGTCTTATATTTAATTGGGACATTGTATGGTAGAAGGATTAAATTGTATGGTAACTATTCACTGAAAGGTTCTTTTGTGATTAATGTTGAAATCTATATTATTTGGAAAGTCGTTGATCGCTAAGGGGGCTTACTTTATTTAAATGAATTAAATAGTTTAATTTATTTAAATAAGATTAGAATTGTTCTAATTGATTTATTCACAACCGGTTTAATATGGAGAACATAAAGGGTCACACCGCAAAAGAAAAATATTTATTTAAGAAGTAAATGGCATAATTGTAATAATAAGTTAAGTGTATTTAATTTAATCTATGGAGATAGAATAAATTAAATAGCTTAATATTTATTATTTAATGTTTTGGAAATATTAAATAAAAATTAATAAGAGGAGTCTTATTATTATTATTACTATTACTATTATTTAATTCCTAATAGGGATTAGGAATTAATTAATAGAAGTACTCTCTCATGAATTCCTAATTGGATTAGGAGCATAATTAATTAAAGGAGTTTAATTATAATAAAAACCCTAATCCTAAATAGTTTAGGGAAGGGTTTTCCTACATCTATAAATAAGAGAAGTCTTATCATAGATTAGGGTTACACACTCTTGCATAAGAATTGTGGAGAGTACTTACAATTTCTATAGAGATAGAAACTAGGGTTTTGCCAATACCCATCTTCTGAAATAGATATTATTCCTTGGTGGATCACCTCTAGAGGCCAAACACTTGGGTGGCTAACGTTGATCAAATGAAGGAATTTAATTAGTGGAATTCAAGGAGAACACGAAGGAATTAGAGTTGAACTTGTACCCGAAGAAGCACGGTTCTACGAGGGTATAATTTCTTAATCTCTATCTATTTCGTTTAATTAATAATTGTGCATAAAGAAAGATTATGGTGATGGTATGTATAAAATTTTAAAATCTGATTTTATCGCGCTTCCACTATATTTATGTAATTTGATTGCATGTTTGCGTTATACAAACCTAATAGTGGTATCAAGAGCCAAACTTTATGCAAATTATTAATTATTTTGATTATGTATATACATTGATATGTGTTTAGAATAATTTAATTGGGCATAACTGTTTGTGTAAAATTATTTTTTTTTTATTAAAAAAAAATCCGTTGGTCAAAGTCAACGGTCACACGTTGACTGGTCAAACATTGACTGGTCAACTGATGACGTGGCACTGGCTGCTGACGTGGCGCTGACTGGTCAACCTTTAAAAATGAAACAATTAATTTGGAGCTAGAAGGTTTTGAACCCTTGACCAATTGGTCATAAGTTAGAAGCCTTACCACTATACCAGATGTAGACACCCAAATTTTGCACTTCCTATACTAACCGTGACTCGCAAAATCGTCAATTGACCCGCCACACGAGAATAAAAGGTGGACATAAAGACAAACACTCAAAACCACCACTACGGGACGAGATCGAAGCCGACACGATAATAAGCGAATGTCAAGAGTCGGTTGCTGATCATTGCGCTTACCCCGATGACATGGCACGTTTCCCGGCGGTTTTCGGACTGCATACCCGGATGACATGGAACGTTTCCTGGTGGTTTCCGGACTGCAGAATGCAAGCCCTTCAGCGGAAACCAACGGTACGGCATGAAAATCGAGACGAGGCACAAAAAACGAGAAAATCAGCACAGTCAGCCGCAGATCAATCCGCGGCCAAGGACGGAACTCGAGACGACACGGGACTCGAGCGCACAGGACTCGAGCACGGCTGGGGGGAGAACCAAGGGCCAGCCGCAGATCAATCTGCGGCCAGCCGCAGATTAATCTGCGACTGCCCTTGGCAGTGCCTTATCAGGCCATTTCGCATACAGAAACAAGGGGAAGAATCCAGCAGCAGCAGCAGTTCGGGAGAAGGAGAAAAACAGCAAGAAAACAGCAAAAATTAGAAGAGAAAAGAGTGAGAAATAGTGAGAAATTGTACCCATTTTGTGAGATTTCACCTCATATTTTCTACTCTACTCAATACACAAATTCATACATATTGTGGGGATCATTTGCAAGGTGAAAAATCCTTTGTTTTAGCATTTTGTTATACCATTTTTGCCAAGCTTTTTGTCGTCCGAATTATCTTAAATGTAGCTTTCTTACATGTTATTGTGAAACCATGGATTGGGGACTATTAGTGAGGGTCTCATCGAAATGAAATTCCCCCTAATAGCCCGATGATGTCCGTTTCGTGCAAATTTTAGCTATTACGGTAATGGGTCATTCGTAGTGTATTTCAATTGTTATTGTAAGATATCCTAGAGCATTAGGCATCCCACGGTTGTTTATTTACGTTGTATCCATTTTGCGGTTGTGCAACAAGTTCGGATGTGAGCCTAGGAACGCGACCCCGTGGTCTAAATCCGATGATGGACATTTTTGGATGTATGTAATCGGGTAGATGCATTCGTCATTGTAAATATGTAATCGTCGGGCTTTAAAACGATACCAAGTCGGAGGTCGGGTTTAAGGCCCCGAAATAGTGAAACTTGTGATTGTAGGCGTTTGGGGTTATTTTGATGGTTTACATGCCCATGAATAGCCCCGACGCGTGGTTATGCTTGATTGGATTTTGTGACACGAAAAATGATTTCAAAGATTAAACGATGAAGGGTTTTCATTAAAATAAATCAAAACTAGGTTATTAGCTTCACGAGGCTTAAAATTGGAAGTGCTAATGAATGTCGATTCCTATTCAAACGAGAAGGTTAAAAAAAATCGTTTTCAAATATCACCAAAAAATAGTTTTATGAATAAACTAAACGTTTTATTAAACCTTTGTGCATAGGGTTAAAGAGATCCTAGAAGTTGTCCGTCATCTATGAAAGCGACGTATAGATCTCGATTCCTATTTTGACGAAGGTTTAGAAAACTCTTGTTTTGCCAAAATGACACCTAATGAAAAATCTCATAGTTTTGACAATTAAGGGAGTGCTTAACACCTTCCCCTCGCTTAAACAAGCCCCCGAACTCTATGAATCTCGGTTTGCAGACCAATTAATTCGGAGTCACATATGAGCCAGCGATTTATAAAAAACGAAAACTCGGATGAGTTAGTACATCCATTTCAAATATACCAACTGGCGACTCTGATTAATTGGCTCATCATAAAAAACGATCTTTCAAAATCCCGTCGACATGAATGCCGACCTTTTCCAAAGAATCATTCAATCAAAAGGCTAAAATTGGAAAAGACGAAAAAACCGGCGTCGACACCAGAATTACTTTTGATTATGAATCAGAATGTTTAATATTTAAACTATATAATTCTGGGTTTGAAGTTTGACTTAAAGGCTTGTTTGATTATTTCTGTTAAAGGTTTATGATCAAGGGTTGACCTCATTTTTTTTATTTTTTGTAAATTCAAATAAAGGAGTTTATTTTGATTTGGAATATGATTAAAATAAAGAAAATTCATTATATGTACCTTCTCAATTAAAGCATCTTTTAGAAAGAAATAAAGCTTCAATCACAATTCCAGAAAAAAGCACAATCGTAGACATGTCTGTAACACTTCTGAATCTATGAATAATATTTTTTTTTTTAAAAGGGAGAGGAAATATATACAGAAAGTAAAAGGGGAAAAACAGAAGAAACAAAGAAAGACAACTCAACTCACAGACACAACAAAATGCCATAAACAAATTTCGGCCAAGATAGAGTTTCCCGTGCTAAATTACAAATGCACCACCAATCAGGAGAAAACACCAAGAAATAGCAATGCCAAAAATGAGTAACAGATAAAGTAGAAGATATAGCCTCCATTATCTGATCAGCACCAAAATTCAAAAAGAATACTCAACCAATTGTAATACTAATAAAAATACCCGAAATTTCCAATCATAACTGCATGTGCTTTGAGAAATCAAATAACTGCCAAAATACCCATTTATAAAACTTTCAAACTCAGTGTAAGCCGGCCGCATTTGTTCACCACCAACAACCGAACACAAACAATTGTAACAGTAGAAAGAGGCTTAAAAAACTCACACGACCCATTATAATATAACACAAACAAACCAAAGTTTCCCAATTACAACTAAGGTCCACAAGTCTGACAAAAGCCACAAAATAGCCTTTAAATTTAGACAAATTTCAATTAAGACTGTAAGACATTGATTTCTAGAGGCAACTTTATCACCTCATAACAAGAGAGACTTAGTAAGATATTTATCATTAGTCTTAACATAAAGGAATGCATTTCATTTTGAAGCAAAATTGAGAAAAACAGTGCATGACATAGGAAGAAATACAACAGCGAAGAAACAAGATAAGGTACGACGGTATCACAGGTGATTTATAGCTTCTGCACGTGATTATTGTAGTCGATTACTACAAGTGATTTTCACCGTCTACTTCCTTTCTCGAACACTGAAAACAAACACGAGAAAAAGGAAAACATGCAAATTTTCCCTCTCAATCAATTTAATTAGCATGTGCTCCATTATCAAGTATTCCTAATAGATGATTTTTAATTGCACCGAAAAATTAACCAGTAAACACAAGCGCGCATATATTATGATATGCATCAACTAGCAAAAATCTCAAGAACAAAATTGAACTAACTATGTAGCTTATCATTGAGCATCTATTAGAAACAAAGAGAGCATTAATCATAACACCATAAATAAAACACCGTTAAAGATTTGCCTATAACTTCCAAACCAATAATAAAAGTACAGCGACAGAAAATAAATACAGAAAGAAAATGGGAAAAAAAGAAAAGAAAGAAACACGGAAAGGAAGACCACTCAATTCAGGTATAGACCCATTTCGGCCTACATTTCAAAATTACAAATTCGAAGGACAAAGACAGCATTCAATTGACAATACCGCAGAAAGAAAAACAGCCAAACAGATAATCCTAGCCTCCATTATCCAAGAACAGCAAATTTCAAAATCAACCCAACCAATTGTAAAGCAATAACAAAACCCCAAAATTCCAAGTGACACAATTGTCGAGGAAGCCAAAAATTGATACCCATTTAAAGACTTCTTAACCCAGACCGTAACTGGGCTGCATTGGTGCATCACCAACAACTGAAATCATAACACTGGAAAGAGGCTTCAATAGACTCAGAAATCAACCAATTATACTAGCATAACATGAGACAGCCAAATCCGGAAGGCCAACAATTGCCATAAACTACAATTAACATAACTTTCAACCAACACTATAATTCCGTCCCATTTGTTCACCACCAACAACCGAAAGTAACCCATTTTCTGCCGCCTCTTCCTCATCCAAAAACAAGTCCTCTGTACCTCTAAATGCCGCGTGCAAGCCAACAACCACAACCCCAATTATCAAACTCAGCAACACATTCAAACCCACATGAGTAAACACCAATGTAACAATTGTAATCAAACTCAACCCAGCAAGAACAACCCGGTCATCAAAAGTCCGACCCAAAAACACAAGCGGGTCATTGCGAAAGAAGTAAAGGAAGAACCAGGCCACAAACACAATCAAGAACACAATCATTGATTCTGGATGGTAAATGAGGCTTAGGAAGAGTATAAGCAACATTACCATTGCGTAATTGACCCGGAAGTAGTTGACGTTTCGCCTGATTCGGGTCATAGCGTCGGTATAACTGTAGGGTCGAGAGAAGCTGGATGGCTCAAAGAGTTCTCTCCACGGGCGGCGAGTGGAGATCATGGAGTGGGCGCGTGACATTAGATTTGGTGGCAATCTAGAGTTGTTGGAATAGGTGGCGGTACTTGTGGGGGCGATGGGGACTGCGCCATAACTGGTGGGCGGTTGTGTCGACATTGAACAGATCCTTTAATTTATTCTGGCTCTGTTACGATAAAGAAGCCAAATCTTGGGCGTTGATGTGCAATTGCAGAGAACGTTCAAGAGAAAGAAATCAACAAATTAAGACAGAAACCCTAGCCCTAGTTCTTAGGATTTCTCCTCTTGGGAAAATGGAAGCTGAGAAGTTGGTTTTTATGCATATGCGAGGATATCAGGGGTGAGCATGCGGTTCGAAGCCCGAACCGTACACGCGATTTGACAAATCTAAAACCGAACATGAAACTGCTTGTGATTGGTACGATGCGATTTTATTTGGTGCGATTTCAGTTTCAAAATTAATTGAAATAATAAAATTTTATGTTAGTCTATTTAATTATAGTTTATTAACAAATAGCTTTAAATGTTTTAGCTTAAATTATCTTTTTTGTATTTAGCTCGTATTGGAGACAATGATATCAATACAACATCTTAGCAAATATTGCCAGATGCAATTCAATAGTAGTAACAAAGCATTAGGCAGCATACACACTTGAAAACACAAGTTGGACAATGTTTAATATATACATAACCACAGTGGCATCCTTTTAAATTGAATTATAATTTCCTTGTTTTAGTTGGGTATTCGAAAAGTTTGTTAGAGAGGTTAGTTCCACTTATAATCAAATAGTTACAGCTGTTATTAAGCACATGTTAATTTTGTTAATTCTTTGTTTTAGTATAAGTATGTAAACATAGCTACTGTGTAAGCTTCTTAAGCTAATACAATGAATACAATTTTGGCCATGTAATTTAAATTAAAAAAAACTCAAAAGAAGTATGGTGCGGTTTCGGTTTTATGCATGCGGTTTTGGCCAATAACCAAACTCAAACCGTAAATTCGGTTTTTCAACCTACCTAAAACCGCCACATACGTCGGAACCGTTGGTGCGGTTTTAATTGGTGCGATTTGTGCGGTTTTTGGTGCTGTTTTGGAGACAATTTGATTCCTTGCTCAGCCCCAGAGGATACGTCTTTAGCTCTTCTCATTTGGAAAAGAAAAGAAAGGCATTAAGAAGGATTTACTTTTTGGATTTTTACCCCTCAAAAGCTACCTCCAAAAGTTACCAATATTTTTGTCAAATTAAATGTATGCTAACACATATAAACTTACATATGAGTTGGTTAGTATACACGAAGCGAAAGTGGTTGAATCGAAATGTTCAATCTACAAGCAATCCCACGAATGCAATTGCTATGATCCCACGTACAAAAGGCTTCTCGTCAATACAGAGTTGTTACTAGAAACGATGCGGACAAATGATGAGTGTGTTTTATACACACAATTTGGGTACTTTTAACCTTGATAATTTGTAAGTCTTTGGGTACTTTATGTGGTTTTATTGTGTTTTTATCTTATTTTTAGATATTGTGGTTTTACATTGCTTTTATATGTTTTGTATTGTTTTTATGTGTTTTTACTTAGTTTTGTAGGAAATGGAGCAAGTGCTAGTTGATCGTGGATGCCTAGTTTGCCATTTTGAGCCTAACATTGACATAGCAGCTAGTTGCGGTCCAATTTCAACCATGATCCAATCTGAATCTCTCAAAACTCAAAGAACGAAAGTTGTAGATATTAATCTCAGATTTCGAGAACATCCGGAATCATCCAATTTGAAGTTCGTATGAGAGAGTTACGGTCATTTTACCATCGAATTTTGTATGAATTTTATACAGCGGCCACTTCGAGCTTAATTTCACCCTTTCTCCAGCCATTATCTTTTCGAACTCCAGTTATGGAAGTTGTAGAACTACTTCTCAACTTTCCGTAGCCTCTTGAATCGCCTAATTTCGAGTTCGGTCGAATAAGTTATGGTCATTTTACCAACAGACGTCAAAGTTGAGTCGAGTGACAGCACGCAGCGCGCGGGCGCGCGGAATGGGCGCGGGCGCACCGTGTCAGGCGGCATGGGCGCGCAGCTGGGCAGCGGCATGGGCGCGGGCACACCAGCCAGCGTGCGGGCGCACCAATGGCTGCTGGGCAGCGCGCCTGGGTCGGATTTTAAGCAATTTGAGCGGGTTTTTGGTCATTTTTCGTGGGCTAAGCTAGGGTTTTGCATAAGACACTATAAATACAACATGTAGCCTCTATTTTAACACATCCTAGAATTCTAAATCAGCATTCTTGGAGGGTGGAAGCTAACCTAGAGCAAGAAGGAGAAAAGGTAGCTCAAACTCCCCAATGGGGAAGCTTGAGCAACCAACAACCATGGAAGGCTTGCTCCACCAACAAGGGCTGCAATACAAGGAAAAGAGAAGATCAAAAGGGAGTTCATCTCTAATCTTTTCATCTAGCTTTGTACTCCAAGGATGTTAGTTAGGCTTATTGCTTTGTTTATTTATTTTGATTTCAGTGTTTGGTTTGAAATTGTATTTGAACCCATTGCTTATTTGAATTGATTTCTCTTCCTTTGATTATTATTACTCTTATGAATTGGTTATCATAACCTATGCTTATAGATTAATTGCTTGACTCATAATTACCGTGGAAACCTATATGAACTTGACAAACGGATTATAGTGTTGAGACCTAGTTATGATATCATGTGAAAGTTAAAGATTATTGTGGGTGATTAATTGAGATTTAGTGACGTGTGTCTTGTTGATTATCCTCAATGATAGGTAACTTGATTGTATTTAGGATAGACATATACCTAGATACCATGTGCAACCAATTGAGAATCTAATCTTAATGACTTCCTTTGTGAAAGTTGGTAATTGAAAGGGTGGTTGATGAGATTTAGTGACATGTGTTTTGTTAGTTATTCTTGAAATTGGTCTCTTGATAGTGTGTAGGATAGACATATACCTACATGTCGCATTTGGAAGATTCGTAATTGACCATCGACAGAGGCTCTTACGTAATTGTGATTTCTCGGATGTCAATTCTATGTGGTTATTTGATCTAAAAGGAGAGTTAAGATATTTGAACAAAGCATTGCATGCCAAGTGTTTGACCAAATACTTGAATGGGGGAAATTGTAATCTTAGACCTTTATCTATCTATTCTTGTTATTTATATGTCATGCAATTTAGATATAACTTCCATCTATCTCTTGAATCAAAGAGTTTGATTTAGATCGAGTCGATATTGAATTAGTCATTGGGCATACATTAGAGTTAATTCCCTGTGGGTTCGACAACTCTCTCTTATCACTTTATTACTTGTTGACCGCGTATACTTGCGCGTATTTTTCGGTTGCGAAATCGACCAACAAGTTTTTGGCGCCGTTGTCAGGGAATTATTCTTCTAATGTTTTTCCAATATTAATTTCAATTGATTTTATCTTAATTTGAACTTGTATTATGTTTTAAATAAAGTCGGGTCGAGGACTATAAACCAAACGCTTCTTGGGAGGCAACCCAAGTCTATTGTTTTGCTTTTGCTTGATTGCATTTTAATTTCTTTAGTTAATTATTTTTAGGTGCCGATTATCGTGCAAAATAAAATATGCTCCCAGCTTTGAGGACTTGAAAGATGATATCAATGGCACTCGACACGTTCTCAGGGAAGTCTTCTATTTTAATTTTTTCTATTTCAGACATTGAGGACAATGTCAAGTTTAAGTTTGGGGGTAGTATCTAGTATTTGTGTGTTTTTAATTTAGTATTTATGTGTTTTTAGTGTATTTTTCAAAAAAAAAAAAAAATTAGGATGCGTTTCTTGAGCATTGTTTTAATTTGGTTTGAACTATAATTTATGGTCAATGATAATAGCTTGATTGAATAGATTCTAACTCATGGAAAAGGGACATATGTTGCTTAGTCGTTGTGCTTAATTTTGTTGTTGGTTATTGTTTTGCTCATGCATCCTTTCACTTTTATGCACTTACCCATGAGTATTGAGCTAATTGTATGCTTAGAGAAGACTTTTATAACCGAATGCTTGTGGAAAATATCTATAACCTCTAGTACTCGTTTAAACATCACTTGAAGTAAGGTATCCAAATTTGTTGTTTTTGATTTATTGGTCATGTGGTGAGTTGAGATGGAGCGTAAAACGCACTCACTCATGGACACACGCTTAGGGGAGATAGAGCGTAAAACGCACTCTCTTATTTTTGTGACAAAAGAAAGAAAATATTGTATTACAAATCTTGCAGGGGGTTGAGATAGAGCGTAAAACGTACTCGCCCATATGAGCGTGCTTAAGGTTGAGATGGAGCATAAAATGCACTCACCTAGAGCCATTGAGTCTCAAATTTTTTGGAATTATGATTTGTATACCTTTGTATTGAGTGATGTGTTAAGCATGTTGTTTTGGGGTTCATTTTGATTATTTCATAAGGTAATATGGTTGCATAAGTTCATCCGAGCTTGGTTGGTTTAGTGCTATTGGGTACTCACACACACACACGGAAGGGGCCTAAAGCAAGATATGACTAGCTAATTGATATTTTAGACTTGCAACGTTTTGGCTATTTTCTTGAGTTCCATGTGTTGATGCCTTTGAGACCATTGTCGGCTTATTAATTCATTGCTCAAGTTAGGTTGTATTAGAAGCATGTCAATTGTGTAGTTTAGGTTTGTTTTGCTTGAGGACAAGCAAAGATTTAAGTTTGGGGGTATTTGATGAGTGTGTTTTATACACACAATTTGGGTACTTTTAACCTTGATAATTTGTAAGTCTTTGGGTACTTTATGTGGTTTTATTGTGTTTTTATCTTATTTTTAGATATTGTGGTTTTACATTGCTTTTATATGTTTTGTATTGTTTTTATGTGTTTTTACTTAGTTTTGTAGGAAATGGAGCAAGTGCTAGTTGATCGTGGATGCCTAGTTTGCCATTTTGAGCCTAACATTGACATAGCAGCTGGTTGCGGTCCAATTTCAACCATGATCCAATCTGAATCTCTCAAAACTCAAAGAACGAAGGTTGTAGATATTAATCTCAGCTTTCGAGAACATCCGGAATCATCCAATTTGAAGTTCGTATGAGAGAGTTACGGTCATTTTACCATCGGATTTTGCATGAATTTTATACAGCGGCCACTTCGAGCTCAATTTCACCCTTTCTCCAGCCATTATCTTTTCGAACTCCAGTTATGGAAGTTGTAGAACTACTTCTCAACTTTCCGTAGCCTCTTGAATCGCCTAATTTCGAGTTCGGACGAATAAGTTATGGTCATTTTACCAACAGACGTCAAAGTTGAGTCGAGTGACAGCACGCAGCGCGCGGGCGCGCGGAATGGGCGCGGGCGCACCGTGTCAGGCGGCATGGGCGCGCAGCTGGGCAGCGGCATGGGCGCGGGCACACCAGCCAGCGTGCGGGCGCACCAATGGCTGCTGGGCAGCGCGCCTGGGTCGGATTTTAAGCAATTTGAGCGGGTTTTTGGTCATTTTTCGTGGGCTAAGCTAGGGTTTTGCATAAGACACTATAAATACAACATGTAGCCTCTATTTTAACACATCCTAGACTTCTAAAATCAGCATTCTTGGAGGGTGGAAGCTAACCTAGAGCAAGAAGGAGAAAAGGTAGCTCAAGCTCCCCAATGGGGAAGCTTGAGCAACCAACAACCATGGAAGGCTTGCTCCACCAACAAGGGCTGCAATACAAGGAAAGGAGAAGATCAAAAGGGAGTTCATCTCTAATCTTTTCATCTAGCTTTGTACTCCAAGGATGTTAGTTAGGCTTATTGCTTTGTTTATTTATTTTGATTTCAGTGTTTGGTTTGAAATTGTAATTGAACCCATTGCTTATTTGAATTGATTTCTCTTCCTTTGATTATTATTACTCTTATGAATTGGTTATCATAAACTATGCTTATAGATTAATTACTTGGCTCATAATTACCGTGGGAACCTATATGAACTTGACAAACGGATTATAGTGTTGAGACCTAGTTATGATATCATGTGAAAGTTAAAGATTATTGTGGGTGATTAATTGAGATTTAGTGACGTGTGTCTTGTTGATTATCCTCAATGATAGGTAACTTGATTGTATTTAGGATAGACATATACCTAGATACCATGTGCAACCAATTGAGAATCTAATCTTAATGACTTCCTATGTGAAAGTTGGTAATTGAAAGGGTGGTTAATGAGATTTAGTGACATGTGTCTTATTAATTATTCTTGAAATTAGTCTCTTGATAGTGTGTAGGATAGACATATACTTACATGCCGCTTTAGGAAGATTCGTAATTGACCATCGACAGAGGCTCTTATGTAATTGTGATTTCTCGGATGTCAATTCTATGTGGTTAATTGATCTAAAAGGGGAGTTAAGATATTTGAACAAAGCATTGCATGCCAAATGTTTGACAAAATGCTTGAATGGGGAAAATTGTAATCTTAGACCTTTATCTATCAATTTATCGTATTTGTATTCCATGCAATTTAGATGTAACCTCTACTTATCTCTCAAATCCAATAGTTTGATTTAGATCGAGTCGATATTGAATTAGTCATTGGGCATACATTAGAGTTAATTCCCTGTGGGTTCGACAACTCTCTTATCATTATATTACTTGTTGACCGCGTATACTTGCGTGTGTGTTTATCGATAGCTAAATCGACCAACAACAAACTCAAGAGTTCACACCTAGTACAACCAAGCTATTGATGGAAGTTCGGAAATACTAGAATGAATATTAAGCGAGAGAGAAAATTGTATGGAAAAAATAATGCGTTATTTTCCTTCGACCTACAATATGCAGGAATTCAGCATTTAACAATAAATCCCAATTGCAGACATATCTCATAAAGAGTCATGAAGTGATATGAGACTCTCCCACCCAATTGGGTCATGCAATATCCATACCCAAGTGGATGTCCATGATCCACAAGTCCGACCCATATCAATTACTAACATCTCACACTCAAACACTTAGGTTATAAAGGTATGTACTCATTTTAAATTAATCAACTCTACATTTCTTTATACAGGTGTCGTGGTATGCGACCAACGAGAAATAAATGATATCAAGGGCAGGAGCACTCATACAATGTCTCCATCATAACTAGCATGAGGCATCTCTTAAATGAATATCGCCATGTCATACACCAGTCGATCACGTTCTATTGAGTATTTCGAATCCCTCATTCAATAAATTTATAGAAATACACTCAACCTCATTTGCCTTGTATGCTCGCTTTGAAAAATAATTTTATATAGAAAGTATAATATATAAAGTTTTAAATAATTGCGCGCGTTTAGCATAACGAACTTCTGAGCGTGATGCCAGACATAAGTCTTCCTTAAACTCTTATATCAATATTTATTAACTCTACTGCTTTCCCAAACAAGTACTTGTAGACACCCGAAATTTGGCTTTCTGTTATCTAACCTTGGTAGGAGGGCAAAAGCGTCATTCTGCCCTGATGACAAGGACTTTAAAAAGAGAATTGCAAGGTCCAGAACAAATATATGGAGCTATCGCAACGACCACCGAGTGACGAACTACGCGAGGCATGACGGTTGACCAGTCGGCATCTATGGGAAGATCCATTTTTGCAGTTTGCTTTATCTTCCCCGACCTAGAATTGGCCAAACTTTATGTTATTGCGTAGCTCTCAGAAAGAGCTTTCTGGAATGGTATGACACGTCTCCCAACTCTTCCCAAATCGAAAGTTACGGAAGTTTCAGCGAACAAGACGAAAAGCTGACTACACAGCACAAAAATCGAGGTAGCTGGGTCCCACCTGGGCCAGCCGCAGGTGGAGCTGCGGCCAGGCCTGAAGCCTATATAAGATAATTTTTCAACAGATTTTTGAGAAGAGAGGAGAATTTTAGAGAGAGAGGGAGAGAATTTTTGTGAAAAAAGAGAATTTAGAGATAAGTTGGAGGGATTTTAGAGAGAGAAAGATTACAATCAATCTAGATCTATTAAATCTCACCATACTTGTAGTTAGATTATTGCAAGATATCTCAATTCCAAGCTCAAGAAAGTATTATTTCCTCACCCCAAGGTGAAAGATTCAACATTTTTGTGTTTTTAGCTTAGATTTTTATTAGATCTATCATATATTGTGCCAAATTTTGTGATTTGAATTCATTTGCATTGTAAAGATTCAATCTTTGTGATCCTTATAGTCCATTAGAGTTTAATCCTTGGACTAGGGTGGCGAAAGGGGATTTCTATCTAGTGCAACTTCCTCCTAGCCACCTGATGATGTCCTTTTGTAATTTATTATGTTTATTTTTGAGATCGACTTTCTTATTCCGGCTGCTTTACTGAGAGTTGATTATTTTAACTATAGTTTATCCCGTATAATTCCAGATCCATATCTAGTGATGAGGGGGTCCCACCTCCCCGTCGTTAAGGGATTCTAATAAATTGAATTACCTGATAACTAGTTTGAGATATATTATCGATTAAATCCCGCCAATGTCATCAACAAATCTATAAAAATCTAAATCTTTGGATTTTGTTTTCCTAGATCTTAGATCCTTTTGGTTAGGTCTCGATGATACATAATTGTCCCTCGATATGTTGGTTTCGATTGTTTAAAGATTACGGTCCTCGGGAGCCTTTTTCTTACGTCATCGTTGTAGATTATATATCTTCATTTTGTCTCGTTGAGATTTTAAGTATGTGAGCCTAGGAATGGAGTCATGGCCTTAAACCTTGTGTTTAATGGATCTTGACGTAATTACCACAATGGACGTTTTTTTTATTGTAATGTTGAGATGCGATCTTTTTGTATATGTAATTTTGGGCCTTAAGACGGTATCGAGGGTTCCATCCCACGCAAATCAGATTTAAGGCCCCCGTAATAGTGAAAAAATCGTGATTGCGGGTGTTCGGGGCTATTGAGATGGCTTTCATACCCACGAATCGCCCCGACCCCATTTTAATGTTTAACATTCTGTATCATCCGAAAACAAATTTCAAGATAATGCAATAAAGATCTTATTAAAATTAAATCGCTTCGGGTAATAAGACGACCTTAGGTTAAAATTGAACGTAACAAAGAATCTTGATTCCTATTTGGCGAAGGGTTTGAAAACTATTGTTTTCCAAAACGTCACCCCCCCCAAAAAGGTTTTTCTTAGAAAATAAAAAAAACTAAAATGAACCTTTTCTTCGAATCAAATCCTTCGTGCGTAGGTTCAAAGAGGTTTTAAGTTACCTTCAAAATAGCGCACTGAAAGTTGTATTGATGAGATCCTGATCAGGCTCGCATCAAGCATTAATGACTCGACTTAAGTTCAAGGGGTTCAGCAAATGATTTCAAGTAATTGGGCTAGAATCTATTCAAAGATGTTTAAAAGGGAGCTTAATTCAAGCGGACCACGAGAGGAGAATCAGTCATATGATTTGGGATTGCTAGATACAATCTATTTAGTAAGGCCAAATCAATGCAAGGCGAATTATCAAGGCCGTGTTCATTTGTGTAATCTAATCCGCTACAAAGTTATGTTTCGATTCATGGAAGGATTAGCGATCACGCGACATTGTGGATGTCCATGCATGTCCAAGAGATTACAATTCATCAAGCGACAACATAAGGTTGCAATGCACGGAACAATGGAGAATGATTCAAGCTACATGACAAGATATTCCATTTGGAATATGATTCTTAGCACTTTAATTTGGTATAAGTTTGGTGGAGGAAGCAAGGGAGGAGCAATCTGATAATATGAAGGATAAGTGGTTTGGGTCATTGGGTAGGTCATTTAAAAGCTCAGAACTGTCAAACATCGCGACCCGGTGCTGCAGCGCTGGATTTGGCTTGAAACGGGGCGTTGCGGCGTTGGCAAAATCCCGCACCTACTGCATATATGGCGTTGCGGCACCGGATTTGGACTAGGAAAGGGCGCTGCGGCGCCGGGCACTATTCACAGAATTTTTAGCTTCGACGTCCGTTGGGAAAATGGCCATAACTTCTTCGTTCAAACTCGGATTTGGATGATTCAAGATGTTCTAGAACGAGGAGAAGTAGATATACAATTTTCATTCTTTAAGCGCTAAGAGATACTAGCCGGATCAAGGTTGAAATTGGACGTTAAATAGCTGGTGTGTAAATGACAAGCCGAAAAAGCGAATCTAGCAACCCCAAATGTCGCTCCAAGTAGCTTTTATTCCGATTCCTACAAAATAAAGTTAAAACACATAAAATACATACAAAAACATATAAAAGCAATACAAAACAATATAATACAACAATAAGATAAATACACATAAAAAAGAACATAAACTACCCAAGAACATATACTTTCATCAAGCCAAAAGTACTCAATTCGTAGGTATAAAACCCACTCATCAGTCCTCCCTAAAATTCCAAAGCCTTTCCAATTTTTTAATTTCATGCTGGATTTGGAGGGTTTCAAGGACTCTCTTAGGACTTCTTGGAATTGTCATGTCTTTGGGGATCCTATCTCTGTCCTTGCTGAAAAGCTTAGGAGGGCTAAAAGGGTGATTTGTGATTTGAACAAAACTATTGGTAATCTTACTAATAATGTTGCCCATGCTAGGAAGAAGCTGCATGATATTCAGATTAAGCTGATTAATAAACCGAGAGACGGGCAGTTATTAAAGCTTCAGAGGGATTACTCTAATAGTCTGTGGGATACTATGGTTAAAGAGGAATCTCTTCTCAAACAGAATTCCCGTGTGCTGTGGCTTAAAGAGGGGGATTCAAACTCTAGGTTTTTTCACAGCATTGTAAAAAGTAGGTGGAATACAAACAAAATTTTGTCTATTACAAATGATAGTGACATAATGCTGCAGGGGCATGACCAAGTCCAGAGGGTTGCGGTGGACTATTTCTCAAAATTGTTGGGCTCTCCCCCCTCTTCTTCTTATTCGGGGCTAAATGATTTGGGTCATATTTTCTCTAGGACATTGTCTTCTGACCAAGCCCGTCTTTTGGATAGAGATGTTTCTAATGATGAAATTTTGGCTACTCTTCAGTCATGAAGAAAAATAAAAGTTTGGGGCCTGATGGCTTCAATGTTAACTTCTTCACTCACAACTGGGATATTGTGGGGCTAGATTTTCTTGCTGCCATTAAATCTTTTTTTAGGCAAGGTTACCTCTTGAAAGGTACTAATGCAACTGCTATTGCTCTTATTCCTAAGGTCCCTAATCCCTCCTCTATGGGGGACTTTAGGCCTATTTCCTGTTGTAATGCTACCTATAAATGCATTTCTAAGATCATTGCTAGTAGACTTAGGGGCACTTTATCATCCCTCATCTCTCCTACTCAAGCTGCCTTTGTTCTGGGTAGACGGATTAGTGATAATATTCTGCTTTCCCAAGAATTAATGAGAAATTACCATAGAAGATCTGGGCCTCCTAGATGCACTCTTAAAATTGACCTGAGGAAAGCTTTTGACTCTGTTCGTTGGGATTTTCTTTTTGATGTGCTGTACCATCTCAATTTTCCCCCTAAATTCATCTATTGGATCAAGGCCTGCATTTCTACACCTAAATTTTCCGTAAAGGTTAATGGAGCCTTATGTGGTTTCTTCCCGGGGGCAAAGGGTCTTCGTCAAGGTGATCCCCTATCGCCTTACCTTTTTGTCATAATTATGGAGACTCTCTCGTTGATTATTGCTGATAAAATCAAAACTCTTCCGTTCAAATTTCATTGGAGAGCTGCCCATAATAGGATTACTTCTCTTTGCTTTGCTGATGATCTTATGCTTTTCTGCTATGGGGATTCGGCCTCCGTTTCTACTTTATCATCCTGCTTGTCCCTATTCTCTAACCTCTCGGAGCTCTCTCCTAATGAGGCAAAGAGTCAGTGCTTTCTTGCTAATGTTATCTCTGAGGATGAAACTGCCATTCTGAATATTCTTCAATTTGAGAGGGGGTACACACCTACCAAATTCCTCGGTGTCCCTCTTATCTCTTCTAAGCTCTCTACTTTGGAATGTAGGCATCTCCTTGACAGGATTACTGCTAAAGTAATTTGATTGCATGCTCTCTATTTTATCACGCTTCCGCTCTATTTATGTAATTTGATTGCATGTTTGCGTTATATACAAACCTAATAGTGGTATCAAAGATAATCCTTGTGTTAATTATTGGTTTTGGTGATTCCATGTATGAATTGATATGCGATATGATCGGATTTTTTGGGCTGAAAAAATTTTCTGATTCTGCGTCGCGGCGCGGCCGCGCCACTTCCAGTTCATTCTGGAGCGCGGTCGCTCCCGACCCCAGAAATCATTTCGGGAGGTGCAGCGCGGCCGCGCCGCTCCTAGTTCATTTTGGAGTGCGGCCGCGCCGGTCTGCAGGTTTTGAAATTTTTTTTTATTTTTTCTCAATTAAAATAAATGGTTTATTTAATTGATAAAAGTTTAAAAAAAATGAAGATTTTTTTAATCTGAAATATGATTTCAGATTGCTAAAATTAAAGGAGTTTAATTTTGATTTGGTTTTTGATTAAAATAAAAGAGTTTATTTTGTTTCAAAACTAAATAATAGCAAGTTTTAAGCCCATTCCAAATCAGAGAAAGAAAGAGCTAGAGATAGAAAATTATACCCTCGTGAATCAAAGCTTCCTCGGATACAAGTTCACCTCCAATTCCTTCGCGTTCTCCTTAAATTCCACCGACTAAATTCCTTCGCTTGATCAAGGCTAACCACCCAAGTATTTGGCCTCTAGAGGTGATCCACCAGGGAAGAATAGTTGTTCAAGAAGATGGATGTTGGCAAAACCCTAGTTTCTATCTCTATAGAAATTACAAATACTCTCCACAATCTAATGCAAAAGTATGGAATCCTAATCTATGATAAGACTTCTCTTATTTATAGATGTTGGAAAACCCTTCCCTAAACTATTTAGGATTAGGGTTTCTATTTTAATTAAACTCCTTTAATTAAATCAACCTCCTAATCTAATTAGGAATCCATGAGAGAGTACTTCTATTAATTAATTCCCAATCCATATTAGGAAGTAAATAATAGTAATAGTAATAATAATAATAAGACTCCTCTTATTAATTTATATTTAATATTTCTAAAATATTAAATAATAAATATTAAGCTATTTAATTTATTCTATCTCCATAGACTAAATTAAATACACTTAACGTATTATTACAATTATTCCATTTACTTCTTAAATAAATATTTTTTTTTGCGGTGTGACCCTTTAGGTTCTCCATATTAAACTGATTGTGAATAAATCAATTAGAACAATTCTAATTATATTTAAATAAATATATTAAACTATTTAATTCATTTAAATAATATTTATTCTACAATAAGGATAAGCCCCCTTAGCGATCAATGATTTTTCAGATAATATAGATTTCAACATTAATCACAAAAGAACCTTTCAGTGCATAGTTACCGTACAATTCAATCTTTCTACCGTACAATGTCCCAATTAAATATAAGATATGAATTTACTGTCAAGTCTTATTTTATTTAATTATATGTATTTCGATTCCCAAATGCACAACTCTAAATAATGTAAATTAGAAACTCCTTTGTAATTTCATTCTGCCTTGGCCAAGGACTACTGAGTTGTCATTTATCGAATCACATAGGATATTCACATCTTTTATTAGACGTGGTAGATTCTTTGTTGATCATTCACCTATCTCCATGTACAACTTATTATACCCAATTATACCCTTTGATATACCTTAAAGGTCTTAAGGGACATGTCAAAGTATAACTCATCATACACAAGATACTATGATGATCTCAAGTCCAAGGATCACTTGTACTACTATCACTAGAGGAATTCCTATTGACAGGCGAGTAAAACTCCATTAGGTATTCCTTATCGAGCCACGCTCAGTAAACTTATTCTCCAATAAGCACCTACATACTTGATTTAGTGTCTCTACACAAATGATTATGAGATCAATCATTCTCTTCCTAAGAGCAAACAATGTATGTACTAATCTATCCGGATTCACTAATTCCCTTTTTAGTAATCCGAACGATTTTAGTTTGTGAGCTATCTTGAATTTAGATCTCATTAGCACGATCACTATCATGATTCTAAAAGCATTGCTCAAAACTATGGGTTTATCACATTTAATATGACAACACTATGTAGATAATGTAAAATGACTTTTAAGAAAATCAATTCTTTTATTAATAAATGAATAAGATTACAAAGTATATGCTACATCATATCAAATATGATTGGCTTGTGTGCATACTACTTGCATAATTCCCCACAATGCACGGCTCCGGGTGGAGGGAACCGAATACATGACTCAGCTAATTAGTGAGGATGATACGAATGGCTGCCAAAGCCGATCTACAAGGATGAGCCCCGAGGAGGCCCTAAGAATCACAAAACTACTTAGCGCATGAGGATTCATATCCAAGTCATGGAGAAGAGCTTCTAATGATTAATCAGGTATGTTCTCTTTACAATTTAATTCAAATGGTTATTGTGTTTTCCTTAGCAAGAGAAGAAATATAAATAGGCATGTTAAGCAATTGAGATGCATCAAAATCAAGTGAAAGAAAAATGAATTTTCAAAACTATAAAGCATTTTGAGAATCTAAAATATAATAACAATGGGTCTTAAGATACCCAAAAATGAGAAAAACAGTAAAAAACGGATCAAACATAGGCGAGCACGGAAGAAGGTATATCTTCTTTTGACTAATTAACATTAAATCTGTTGGGGACGAGATTCAACCAAAGTGTTGGGGATGAGACTCGACAACATGATCATTGGGGACAAGACTCAACAAAAGCATCGAGGACGAGACTCGATAATATGATCGTTGGAGACGAGACTAAACAAAAGCATCGGGCACGAGACTCGGCAATGTGATCGTTGGAGACGAGACTAAGCAAAGGCGTCAAGGACGAGACCTGGTGATATGATTTACGACGCAATATACGACTTGCGATTAGAGATGAGATTTGAGATGCGAATTAATATGCGATGTGATTTAATTTGATTTGCAATTTGATTTAATATGCAATTTAATATGCGATTTAATGAGATATATGATTTGATATACGATTTGGGAAGCTGTCGTTAAGCAATCCAAAAATAAACCTCACTTTTACTCTACAAATTCAAATAATAAACACAGTAGCAAGTAAGGATCGATCCCATAGAGAATCATATTGTTTTGAATTTATTCTAATGTTTCTAACTAAAAATAGTAATTAAAAGATTGGGATGTTTTGAATTATGATTAACTAAATAAAACAATGTTAAAATAATAAAGTTAATCAAATAAATTAAAGCTTCAATTCTTTAGTTCAGTTTCACCAATTAACAGAAACAGCATAATCAAGTTAACATTATTTCTTCCTTCCATAAGATTAATAGCCCTAGGCAACAACAAGCTCTGCTACTCGAAATTCCTCTTAGATTATCACTTAATGAAACAAGCTCTTCATAAGATTCTAACTATTATACAACCTAGAATAAGCTCTCTAGATTTAATATAACAACAACATTAAGAAATAAGGAATTAGACTATTCCAAGCAATAAACACGTAAGCTCGATTTGTTTAACCTGTCTTCTGATAACCATAGCAATAACCAAAAGCTTGACCACAATCAGTATTACTAACTGCTACTTGTGACTAGGAACAATATCAATTACGTAATACTTTTCCTAAATCTAGCGGATGATATTAATCAGATTAATCTAACTGGCCATATCAAATCAATCAGATAAAATAACATATAAACAGTTAAAATAGATTATCAGAATAAATCTCATAGTACGAATGAATCAATAACGAAACTCAATTATACTATTAACTGAAAATAAGGTTCCACATCCCCTTAGAACTGAATAAAAATAAACTAAGCTAACATGATGATAAAAAAATAATAAATAAAATATGATCTAGGATGATGATCCAGGATGTCCCAGGGTGTCCTCAACTGATTACAAGTTACAGGTATTTATAGATACTTTGAAACCCTAGAAGAATGTTAATTCTATTCTAATTCCGAAGTATTTACTCTGCAGATATGGTAGGCTTCTAAATCCTTGTCAATCTCTAAAATCCAACTTTAGGTAACTTCCTTATCAAATTAGAATTAAGTTTCCAAATCCAAGTCTTCCTCAGTTTCCTTCTCCAATTCCAATTCAGTTTCCAAATTAAGTTTTAACTCAGATTCCATATCAGACTCTACTTTCCATAATCAGATGTAGTTTCCTTCTATGATTCTAATTCCATCTCCAAATCCCCATACGAATCGAACTCTAGCACTCCAACAATTCAAATCCTACTCAGAATAGGAATCCTGCAAAATCGTCCAGAATCGTAGAGTAAACCTCGTCGATCGTAGAGTCACTTAACTGTCGAGTGGAAAACGTAGAATAGACTTGCCAATCATAGAGTCCAATGTCGTAGTGTTAGCAAATCGTCGACAGGAAATTTGGTCGTAGAGCTGCCAGACTGCACTCTAACACTACGAACGTAAAGCCCTCGCTCAGCGATCATATAGTATTATGCAAAATAACATAAAACTCATCATTAAACCCATATTTTGCAAATTCTTAACAAATTCTTCTCTATATTGATAAACACCTTAAGTAAGCTTATAAACACAGAAAATATATAATAATACTAGGCATAAAGGAACCAAAAACATAGAATATTTTGCACTTATCAAATTTCCCCATACTTAGGCTTTACATGTCCTCATGTAAATAGAAATCAAAAACTTATCTGACTTAGACCAACCAAAATTTCAAAGGCCTCAATAACATCACTGAATAATAATACTGATCACAGAAACGTGACTAATATGTTATCAACTAACTCACAATTAACAACTTTGTCATTTCCCACACAGAACATCCTCCAAATCAGGATATATCTACATAAATATCCCTCATATGATCAACACAAATACCCAACTAAGCTATATGGAACAACAAATGTGCACACTAACTCAAAACTCAAAACCTGAATACCCTGCAATCTTTTTTAGCACGAGAACCTGTAATTTCTACTTCCTTAGGTGAATGCATTTTATGCTCCATTTCACCTTTCATATTTTTTCCTTTTTAAATGAGTGCATTTTATGCTCCATCTCACTTATTTGCTTCTCAACGAGTGCGTTTTATGCTCCTTCTCGTTTCTTGTGTTTATGGGTGAGTGCATTTTACCACAAGACATCTACATTTTTTTTCATTCTATAATTTTCACAAATTTTCATTTTTTTTCACAAGGTTCTATAAACAATATAAGCAGTTATACCAATTTTAAGTCATAAAATCAGTGCACAAAGTATAATCCCACAAATAACTCAGTCAAGTAAATATGTATCCCATATTCAAGCATCCATGGAAAGTAATCCCAATTCAAAATTAGTTTATATGGATCCTAACTAAGTCATCATTGTTGATCAGTTGATTAGATATCAAATCAAATTCTGCAAATAAGTATCAATATTCACTCTATGATTTCAACCTTCAAAAGCTTAGCAGAACACTATGATCGTTGAGTCAGAAAAATTTTCAAAATTTTTTCACGTCCAAAGCATCATATATAGCATATCATATCCTAAATAATAACCTAATAACTCAAATTAACCTAAACCCCTCCCCCACACTCAAACCTTACATTGTCCCTAATGTAAGAAAATCATGCAAAGAAGAAAGTACTACTAACTAGCATGCAACTACAAAATAAAAACTAAAGGGATAGAAAATCAAATCTGAATCTTGGGTTGCCTCCTAAGCAGCTGCCCTTGTTTAGTGTCATTGGCTTGACATCAATCCTCTCTATCTGTATAATTGGACTTGTATACTGTAAGTGAACTGGTAATGGTTCAATCCTTAAAGTAGTAGCAACATCTTGTAGATCTTGACTTTGCTCCACGCCTTCAGATAGCTCCCAACCTTTGGTAAGTACAACCTTCAAACTTTCCTTATGTGTTTGCTCAAAAGATTTCTGCATTATAAGGTCAAAAACATCAATGACAAAAATAGAATTAACAATACCAAGATACCTTATAACTTCATAATCATTGATCTGAATCTCTTCATCATCAAACTCCATAGCCAAGATATCTTTGTATTCATTAGTCAGTGCTTCATCCATGTTCTCATTGTAGAAATCTGCAGGAATTATCAATTCATCTACCTCTTCCTCTTGCTCCTCCTCCTTAGACTTTGGATACTCATCAACTACATCAGTGGTTTTAGGTATTTCCAACTGTATGTCACTCATCAATGTTGTAGCACTAACATTGTTTCCCACACTTCCTTCCTCCTCATTTTGAAATTCTTGTTCCCTCTTGTATTTACACAATTCTTCCAAAAAGTCATATTCCATTAAATATGATTTTTTCCTAAATCTCTTGTTCACTATTAAAGTATGAGGAAAAGGAAGTACTGGTTTATACTTAGGAAGAGGTTGAAACTTATACTTATGCACATCATTGTTGTCTGTTCCACCATTGTCTGACTTGCTTTGTATTGAGAGCACTGACTTTCCTTGCTGCCATACATCTGCACCAGTGCTCAAGGTAATTGCACTTACATTCTTTCTTGGGTTGACAACTATCTTAGAGGGTAGCTTCCCTGACCCTCGAGATTCCAACATTCCTACTGCGGTAGCCAGCTGACTGACTTGAGTCTCCAAATTGTGTATGGAAGCCCTTATCTCCTTCTGGAACTGTTGTGCTTGGGTTATGAAGGCTGTAAACATATCCTAAAGAGATGGTCCAAAATTGGAAAGAACTGCTTCTTCATGTTGGTACTGCTGTTGCATCTGTTGAAAATTAGGCTGCCTATTATCCTCATAACTTAAGTTGGGATGATCTCTCTAACCTGGATTGTAATTGTCAGAATGAAGACCATACTAATGGTGATATTGTCCTGGAATTCTCCCTACAATATTGATTTGTTGAACAATTGCATCTTCTCGCAGAGTTGGATAATCATCTATATTATGCCATGACTTTGAACAAATTCCACATACTCTTGCTTTTTGCATGTTCCCTGCAACCATTTGTCGAACCAAAGTAGTTAAATCAGATATTTGTTGCTCAATATTATAAGTGCTTACCTCATTCACCCTTGTATGAATCATCCTAGTTCCATACTGCTGAGAGTTAGCTGCCATGTTTGCAATTAAATTCCTTGTAACTTCTGGTGTTTTATATGCTAGTGCTCCTCCACTGGCTGCATCAATCATGCTCATATCCATTGACAGCAGTCCCTCATAGAAGTATTGGATTAAGTGTTGATCATCTATTTGGTGAGGTGGACAGCTGGAACATAACTTCTTAAATCTTTCCCAATACTCATAAAGAGTTTCTCCATTAAACTGCCTGATTCCACATATCTCCTTCCTTATGCTTGCAACTCTTGAAGTAGGAAAATACTTCTCCAAGAATAGCTTTTGCATATCAGTCCATAATTGAATTGCACCTGAAGGTAGATAGTACAACCAGTCCTTTGCCAGATCTGCTAATGAGAATGGAAAAGCTCTAAGCTTGATTTGTTCTTCAGTCACTCCTTATGGCTTCATGGTTGAGCATACCACATAGAACTCCATTAGATGCTTGTATAGATTTTCACCTTTAAGACCACGAAAAGCAGGCAAGAGATGAATTAGTCCTGATTTTAATTCAAAAGTAGCATCTAAAGTAGGATACTCAATACACAAGGATGGTTGATTAAGATCGGGATTAGCTAGTTCTTTTAAAGTCCTGTTGTTGGGAGTAGCCATCTCTACTTCTTCTTCTGATTCAGTAGGTGAATTGTTTGACAGTAATTCAACTGCTATGTTGAGGCTAGGTGATGGAACAAATTTTTTTTCTGGATCTGTAGTTCTGCTTTTGGCTCTACGATTCTCTTTTCTCAGTCTCCTTGCTGTTTTTTCTATCTCTAGATCAAATTTCAATTCAATAGATTGAGAGGATCGAGTTATAAAATAAAAGAAAAGAAACAAAGAATAAATCAAAACAAATAATCATTCCCCGGCAACGACGCCAAAATTTGGGGAGCTGTCGTTAAGCAATCCAAAAATAAACCTCACTTTTACTCTACAAATTCAAATAATAAGCATAGTAGCAAGTAAGGATCGATCCCATAAAGAATCATATTGTTTTGAATTTATTCTAATGTTTCTAACTAAAAATAGTAATTAAAAGATTGGGGGTTTTGAAATATGATTAACTAAAGAAAACAAAGTTAAATTAATAAAGATAATCAAATAAATTAAAGCTTCAGTTCTTTAGTTCAATTTCACCAATTAACAAAAACAGCATAATCAAGTTAACATTATTTCTTCCTTCCATAAGATTAATAGCCCTAGGCAACAACAAGCTCTGCTACCCGAAATTCCTCTTTGATTATCACTTAATGAAATAAGTTCTTCATAAGATTCTAACCATTATACAACCTAGAATAAGCTCTCTAGATTTAATATAACAACAACATTAAGAAATAAGGAATTACACTATTCCAAATAACAAACACATAAGCTCGGTTTGTTTAACCTGTCTTCTGATAACCATAGCAATAACCAAAAGCTTGACCACAATCAGTATTACTAACTGCTACTTGTGACTAGGAATAATATCAATTACATAATACTCTTCCTAAATCTAGCGGATGATATTAATCAGATTAATCTAGCTGGCCACATCAAATTAATCAGATAAAATAACATATAAACAGTTATAACAGATTATCAGAATAAATCTCATATTACGTAGGAATCAATAACGAAACTCAATTATACTATTAACTCAAAATTAGGTTCCACATCCCTTTAGAACTGAATAAAAATAAACTAAGCTAACATGCTGATAAAAAAATAATAAATAAAATATGATCTAGGATGATGATCCAGGATGTCCCAGGGTGTCCTCAACTAATTATAAGTTACAGGTATTTATAGATACTTTGAAACTTTAGAAGAATTCTAATTCTATTCTAATTCGGAAGTCTTCACTCTGCAGATATGGTAGGCTTCTAAATCCCTGTCAATCTCTGAAATCCAACTTTAGGTAACTTCCTTATCAAATAAGAATTAAGTTTCCAAATCCATGTCTCCCTTAGTTTCCTTTTCCAATTCCAATTAAGTTTCCAAATTAAGCTTTAACTCAGATTCCATATCAGACTCTACTTTCTATAATCAGATGTAGTTTCCTTCTATGATTGTAATTCCATCTCCAAATCCCCATACGAATCAAACTCTAGCACTCCAACAATTCAAATCATACTCAGAAAAGGAATCCTGCAAAATCGTCCAGAATCGTAGAGTAAACCTCGTCAGTCATTGAGTCACTTAACTACCGAATGGAAAACGTAGAATAGACTTGCCAATCGTAGAGTCTAATGTCGTAGTGTCAGCAAATCGTCGACAGAAAATCTGGTCGTAGAGCTACCAGACTGCACTCTAACACTACGAACGTAAAGCCCTCACTCAGCGATCGTAGAGTATTCTGCGAACAACATAAAACTCATTATTAAACCCATATTTTGCAACTCTTAACAAATTCTTCTCTAAATTGATAAACACCTTAATTAAGATCATAAACACATAAAATATATAATAATACTAAGCATAAAGGAACCAAAAACATAGAATATTTTGCACTTATCACGATTTGATTATTATGCAATTTGATAGGCGATTTAATTTGATATGCAATTTGATTTGACATGCGATTTAATGCAATATTTAAGTTGATATACGATTTGATTTGATATGTGATTTGACTTAATATGGGATTTGACATGCGATTTAATTTGATATGCAATTTGATTTACTATGAGATATGTGATATGCGAGGTGCGATTTGCTATGTGCGATGTGCGAAGTATGATTTGTGATGTGCAATTTGCAATATGCGATGTGTGAAGTGCGATTTGTGACATGTGAGGTGTGATTTGTGATGTACGAACTGTGATTGGCGATATGGGATGTGCGATTTTGCGATAAGCGATATGCGATTGGCAATAATATGCAATTTGCGATGCAATCAGCGATGGCATCAAAGACGATACCTGGTGATGCGAGTCCATTGGATACGATACCCAGCAAAGGCATCAGAGATGATACCCGAGGACGTCAATACAATGACGGTTTTCCCCAGTGAAGCGACACGATACTGTAGTTTAAAGCATTTTGCATTATTCTTTAACTGTATTGCATCCTTTTATATGATTATCTTATATTTTCAATATATCTTGTCATGCATTGGGTGTCTATATCTTTGTCATGCTCATTTCATTGCATTACAGGACAAAGAGAGGCATCTGTAGACACCCGAAATTTTGCATATATCTTCTAACCCTAATAGGAGGGTAAAATAGTTATTTTTGCCAAAGGACATCCGAACAGAGGATTTCGAGAGTCAAATCAACATGCACGAAGACATCTCAACGACTGCGGAGTGACGAGCTACTTAAGTCATGATGGTTGACCAATTGATATCGACGAGAAGATTCATTTTTGTATTTTTCTCTAACTTCCTGAATCCAGAATTATCCAAACCTTATGTCATTGGGTAGTCCTCAGAAAGAGCTTTTCGGAATGGTATGACACGTCTCCCAACTATCCCCGAATTGAAAGTTATCATAGTTTCAGTGCAAAGCAAAGCAAACGACTAGCCGACATCTACACAGGGATGATTTTTCCCTTTTTGCTCTACCTTCCCGAACTCAGAATTGAGCAAATAATATATCATTGCGAAGTTATCGAAAAGAGCTTTCCAGAATGGTATGACATGTCTCCTAACTCTTCCCAGATTGAAAGTTATAGACGTTCTAGTGCACAGCATGAAAAACAGACTTTGCGACACGAAAACCGAGCAAGTGGGGCCCACCCTAGGCCAGCCGCAGGTGTACCTACGGCCAGCCGCAGATGCACATGCGGCTGCCAAGGGAGACCTATAAATGGCCGAAATTAACTTATTTTTGAGAGTGGATAGCATTATAGGAGAGAGAAAGTGTGTATTTAGTGAGAGAAACACCTAAAAACCTCTCTAATACCATCTAGAGCTAGTTATTCTCATCAAATCCCATCCAATTAGATCCAAGTCATCTAGATTCAAGATCAAGGAGGAGGATTTCACCATTCCCAAGGTGAAAGACTCAATCTTTATGTATATTTAATGTAAATCTAGCATAGATTTGTGTTTTGTGGCGAAAGATTAGATTTTTATATAGATTTGATATAGATCTATTAGATCTAATATAGATTTTGCCTATTATATATATATATATATATATATATATATTATTGTGCTTAGATCTTTATTAAATTTTCAATCTTTATACATATATTGGTTGTTTATCTACAGATCTATCCATTTTACCGATTATTTTGCTTGTATATAGTTAAAGATCGTATCTTTTCACTAGATCTACCCTAGATCTAGTCAGATCTAGCCCTTAACCGGTTCTAAAGCTTCAAAGCTTGAACCTTTATGCTATATTGGCTCGGATCTAGGTTAGATCTAGTCATTTCCAATGTATTCAATCGATTTTGAACACTTCACAAAACCTAGATCCATATCTAGTGGGGAGGAGGTCCTAACTAATCGCGCTAGGGATTCTAACAATTGAATCACCTGATAGCGGTTTTAGGATACATTTTTTATGTGCTTTCGTTTTAATCCCGATTATGGCATTGTACGAATCTGAGGCATCTTAGATCTACGGATTTATATCCTAGATTCTAAGTCCCTTTCCATAGATCTCATTAATACACAGTCCCTCAAAATGTTGTTTTCCATATTGCAATCTAAAAAATAGGGTTATGGGAACCTGCTTTTAGATCTCTTTTTGTTTACATTTCAATATATTATGATGTGAGCCTAGGAATATTGATGTCGGGATCCTCGAATCGAATCTTGACCTAATTCCTATGATGGACATGATTTCGATTGTAAAATTATTATCCAATCATTGTAAATGTAAATTTGGGTCTTAAAACGGTTTCGAGGGTTTCATCATATGAAAATTGGATTTAAGGCCCCGTGATAGTAAAAATTGCAATTGCGTGTGTTCGGGGCTATCGAGATGGCTTTCATGCCCACGGATCGCCCCGACTCTATTTTGATGCTTAATTCTCGTTATCACCAACAACGATTTTAAATAAAACGATGAAGACCTTTTAAAATCAAATCACATTAAGTAGTAAGATGACTTTAGATTAAAATAGAAAGTAACGAAGAATTTCGATTCCTATTTGGTAGAGGGTTTGAAAATCATATTTTTCGAAACGTCACCCCTAAAATGTTTTATCTCTTAAAATCTAAAATGAACCTTTTTCTCGAATCAAATCCCTCGTGCATAGGTTCAAAGAGGCTGTAAATTGCTTTCAAGATAACGCATTTTTAACTATTTCGATCCAAAGCTAGATAGCGATTTCTTTCAAAATCACCCACACACACATACACACACACACACACACTTTACACTTACAAAAATATGAAGATGTGATAACCGTGTTTTCACGGAAGTTGGGGGGTGCCTAACACCTTCGCTTAAGTAAGCCCCCAAACTCTATGAATCTCGGTTTTAAGACCAATTTTACGGAGTCACATATTGGGCCGTATTGTAAAAATCTAAAAATTTTGATGAGTTGGTACATCCATTTAAATCTTTATCAATAGGCAGCTCTGTCTAATTGGTCCATCATTAAAATAAACCTTTCAAAACCCCGTCGACATTTATGTCAGTATTTTTCCTAAAACTCAAAATGAATAAATCGAAATCTTAAAAAATGGTAGAAACTGGACAAATAGGAAATTTGCAAATTTTCGGTGTCGATAGTTAATCAAAGGAATCTAATCCGTGGAACTCAAGGAGAACATGAAGGAATTGGAGTTGAACTTATACTTGAGGAAACTTTGTTCTACAAGGGTATAATTCTCTATCTTCATTTTGTTAATTGATAATTGCGCATAAAAATCGATCCTGATTATGGTTTGTAAAATTTTAAATTCTGATTTTACCATGCTTCTGCTATCTTTATGCAATTTGATTGTATGTTGTTGGATATTACAAACCAACAGTGGTATAACAGCCAAACTTTATGCGAATTATTGATTGTTTTGATTCAATATATATGTTGATATGTGTTTGGAATAATTTTTGGGCAAAAATTTGCAAAATTCGAACCCTACACTACAGCGCTGTCGCACCGCTTCCAGTTTATTTTGGAGTGGGGCCGCGCCCGTACCCAAAAATTGTTTCTGGCATTGCTGCGCAGCCGCGCCCTTACCAAGTGCTTTTACAGTGTGACACCCCCAAATCCGGGTACTTCGTTTCCACAAGATTTGGTGTTCACTATCCAAATACATCACATCACATCTAATTACCCATTCAAATATAAATGAAAACTCTTAAATAAAATAGAAATCTCCCATTAAAGGGTTACAACTTCATTAGTAAATAAATCCCAGGTCATCTAACCTTAACATAACATCAATGCGGAAAACATACTTAAGTCTATTACATAAACATCAATTAAGCAAATACAACAAGTCTTCATCACTTGTTTGCTTTTCCTTTGCCCTTACTAGTGGACGGCTCATCAGTTCTTTCCCCTTTAGCTGCAATGTTATTATGCAAGGGTGAGCAATGATTGCCCAGCCAGTACAATAACAACAATAATAATAACATACGAAATAAATAACGGATATTGAATAATCGAAGATTCAGCTTTTGAGTCAAGAATATAAGACAAGATTCAAAAGAACATCTGAGGGTCTTAAGACCACGAACTATGTCCCAGGTTATCAAGTACTTCTACTTTAAACCTTTAACAGTCGTAAGAATATATGGACCTTACTTCTCGTACTCAGGGGGATCAGCTCTTTGTACCATGTATGTGCACAACATCTTAACGCTAACTCTGATCTCAGTTTGACATCAGAGTCCGCACCAAAGGAAGTTTGGTTTGGATTTACTTCAATAACGTTTCTAAAATTTAGAACGCTCATCAACTATGGACTAGTCGAATCAATAAGGGTTCGCTAGTCAATCAAGGTTCAAAAGGTGTAATTCGAGAAACAAAAACTAAATCTCACAAAAGGTACAATTGAATAAGTTCTGTATAACTGAAGCATTACAAAGCGGAATTTAAAACGTCTCATTGAATCCATGAAATTGAATGTAATAGAAATAATAATTTGCTCAAGTAAGTAATAGCATTATGAAACATATATAATAAGAGAATTAAGTTCAGAAACTTGCGTAAACGTAAAAGTAAGGATAAGATACTTGCTTCGTGCGTGGACTATAAATTTAAGACTCACGTTCTCTAATCAACCTATACATTCCATTTATAAAACAGTAACAATAATTAGTTACAGTATTATAAACACTTCAGAACTCGTTCTCATCCAATATCATTTAATACTTCAATTAATATGTTAGCCTAAGCTTTAGATAGGTCTACGATAACATAACATGATCACAAAGAAAGAATAAATTTTTTACCCTTTTTTTTTTTTACTCTTTTTTTTTTGTTCCACCGCCGGGGCGGTGGGTTTCTTCACAAAATCCTCGCCGGGGTGAGCTTACCGTCGGGGCGGGAAATGTAATACATTTCTACCGCCGGGGCGAGACTACCGCCGGGGCGAGCCTGCCGCCGGGGCGAGAAATGTAGTTCATTTCTACTGCCGGGGCGGTGGACCTGAAACTCACTTCTTGTAGTTCGCGAAGAATACAGAAAAATGCCAAATTTGGCCAAAGTTTTCACAATTAACCAATTAAATTACTACCTATTCATCATATATGTTATGAAATCAAAATCCATAACAAACACAATGATTTTAACATTACAGACAACCTAAACAAATCAATTAAGGCTAAAAAAAATTCACTGTTCATGTTCTGTATTTACATAATGATACAGTTAACATAATTACTCACTGTGAATTCGTTTATTAACCAAATTAATCCGTTAAACTCTTGTTTTCTTCGTTTTTACATGCATAAACATAATTAGTCATCAATTTAACCGATTAATAGCAACACAGACATCAATTTCATGCATACAGTTCATATTTAAACACTGTTCTTCGGTAAATTTCAGAACTTTAATAAAAACATCATTCCATGAATTTTGCTTACTTTAAATCACATATAAATCATATTAAACACATTTATGCATGCTTACAAATATCTAACATCCATTTATTAAAGATTTAGCCATATAATTTATTTTACAGAAAACACAATGTACGTTCATGGAAGAAAACTTGAAAGAACATGAATCAAGGTTGAATTTAAGGAATTTACCTTGATTAGTAGTCTAGATTAAGCAACAATTGAACCAATTTCTTCCTCCCTTCTCTAAATCTCTCAAATCTCTCTCTTTCTCTCTATATAAACTTTTAGAAACTGCTGATAGAATGATCGGTATAATAATAATAATAATACGTGAAAAAAAACTAAATGGCAGATCATGGTGTCAGTTGATAACTGGCACCAACTCCCACTAAGGCCTTGTTTGGCAACTCAATTATTCCTCCCTTCTAATTTATTTTAATAAACTACTTATTATATAGTTCATGTCACATATTTAAATTAATTAAATAATCTTACTAAAATCAAATAAATAAAATAGAATAATTCTACATTAAGTCACATAGTTATATAAATAAAATTCTCCTTTATTAGTAATGACAAATTATTAAATCTCTAATTAATATTAAATTAATTAGAAATAACATTATACTTAACATTATACTTATTTAAATAATGTATTTAATCCAATAAATTCAATTAAACACATACTTTAAATATAAAAATTCTCCACATTAATTTAATTAATGCAACACATATAATTAAATTAATCTACCACAATTTCATCAATTAATCAATTAATTCAACAATCAAATCATTGAAAAATATTTATTCAAGTCAATAAATATTTAAATTAAATTACAAAATTCTCGTTCGTCACATCTTTTCCTCCTTAAAAGGATTCTGTCCTCAGAATCATGACTCAATTAATTCGTCCCGTTATATTCCCCCACTTACAAAGATTCTGTCCCCAGAATCGGTACACAAAGATTAAGCAAATAGCTGTGGGTAATTTCTCTTCATCTGATCTTCGAGTTCTCACGTAGCTTCTTCAGCGTTGTGGTTCCTCCAGATCACTTTAACAGATGGTATAATTTTATTTCTTAGCACTTGCTCTTTCCTATCAACGATCTGAACAAGCTCTTCTTCGTAAGACAAATCTTTTTCAACTTGCAGGGGTTCATACTCTATGACATGCTTGTAGTCGGGTTTGTATGGTCGTAATACCGAGACATGAGAGACATTGTGGATGTGTTCCAGCGCTGGAGGTAAAGCTACCTCATATGCGACCTCACCAACTCTTCTTAACACTTCAAAGGGTCCAATGAACCTCAGGCTTAGTTTTCCCTTCTTACCAAAACAAATCTTCCCTTTCCAGGGAGATACTTTCAAGAAAACGTAACTACCAGAGTTAAACTCTCGATTCTTATGATGTTGATCGGCATACGTCTTCTGTCTATCCTGAGCTGCTATCAATCTTGCCTTGATCATTTTGACGATTTTTGCAGTCTGTTGTACCAGTTCTGGTCCGAGCAATTGACGTTCGCCACCTTCATCCTAGCATAATGGAGTTCTGCACTTTCTGTCGTACAACGCTTCGTAAGGCAGTATGCCAATACTTGCGTGGTAACTGTTGTTGTAAGAAAATTCCACCAACGGTAGATGATCATCCCAATTTCCATTGAAGTCCATAATGCAAGTTCGTAACATATCTTCCAATGTCTGAATCGTTCTTTTGCTCTGTCCGTCGGTCTGTGGGTGACATGCCGTACTCATACGTAACTGCGTTCCCAAGCATTCCTGTAGTCGTTTCCAGAAGTTCGATGTGAAGCGTGGATCCCTATCTGAGACAATAGATATTAGAACACCGTGCCTCGAAACAATCTCTTTTACGTATAACTTTGCCAGCTGATCTAAATTGAATCAGATCTTGATCGGTAAGAAATGTGCTGATTTTGTCAGTCGATCTACGATAACCCATAATGCGTCGAAACCTTTCTGAGTCATCGAAAGACCTACTACGAAATCTATGGTGATGTGTTCCCATTTCCATTATGGGATTTCTAACGGTTGTAATAGCCCACTTGGCCTCTGATGTTTTGCTTTAACTTTTTGACATGTCAAACACTTGGCTACACAATCGGCAACGTCTCTCTTCATATTCGGCCACCAAAAATGCCGTCGGAGATCTTGGTAAATTTTCGTACTGCCCGGATGAATCGAATATCTAGAATTATGAGCCTCGTTCAAAATTTCCTCTTTAACTTCTTGTGCTGGTGGAACCCAAATTCTTCTCTCGAATCTCAATACTCCTTCATTATCCACTTTGAATTTCACTTCATCACCTTTAGATATTCTTTTCCTGATTTTCTCACATTCTTCGTCCTGCATTTGTGCTTCCTTAACCTTATCCACCAAAGTTGGACCGATTCTCAATTGAAATAACTTTTCATCGCTCTCCTTCGGATATTTCACCTCCAATTCCAATTTCGCCATTGCTGTAATTAACTCCTCCTGAGCGGTTAACATAAACAATTTCTCCTGTCCTTTTTTGCTTAAGGCGTCGGCCACAACGTTCGCTTTACCTGGATGGTATAAAATCTCACAGTCGTAATCTTTTATCAATTCCAACCATCTCCTCTATCGCATGTTCAGATCCTTCTATGTAAAAATATATTTTAGACTCTTGTGGTCTGTATATATTTCACACTTCTCCCTGTAAAGATAGTGCCTCCATATCTTCAAAGCAAACACCACCGCAGCCAATTCCAAATCATGGGTAGGATACCCCTTCTTATAGTCCTTTAATTGTCTTGACGCATACGCAATGACCTTACCGTTCTGTATAAGCACACAGCCTAGTCCTTTATGCGATGCATCACTATACTGTTAGGTTTGTATATAGCGCGAACATGCAATCAAATTACATAAATAGTGCGGAAGCGCGATAAAACGGATTTTAAAATTTTCATACAAACCATCACCATGATCATCCATGTGCTCAATTATCAATTAAACAAAAGAGATAAAGTATGAGAATCATACCCTTGTAGAACCATGCTTCCACAGGTACGAGTTCACCTCCAAATCCTTTGCGTTCTCCTTGAATTCCACCGATTAAATTCCTTCCTTTGATCAACGTTAGCCACCCAAGTGTTTGGCCTCTAGAGCTGATCCACCAAGGAATAATAGTTGTTCAAGAAGATGGGTGTTGGCAAAACCCTAGTTTCTATCTCTATAGAAATTGCAAGTACTCTCACTCTCTCCAATTCTTATGGAAGAGTGTGTAACTGTCTAACCCTAAATCATGATAAGACTCTTCTTATTTATAGATATAGGGAACCCTCCTAAACTATTTAGGATTAGGGTTTTTATTTTAATTAAACTCCTTTAATTAATTGAACTCCTAATCCAATTAGGAATTCATGACAGAGTACTTCTATTAATTAATTCTCAATCCCTATTAGGAATCAAATAATAGTAATAGTAATAATAATAATAAGACTCCTCTTATTAATTTATATTTAATATTTTCAAAATATTAAATAATAAATATTAAGCTATTTAATTTGTTCTATCTCTATAGATTAAATTAAATATACTTAACTTATTATTACAATTATGCCATTTACTTCTTAAACAAATATTTTTCTTTTGCGGTGTGACCCTTTAGGTTCTCCATATTAAACCGGTTGTGAATAAATCAATTAGAACAATTCTAATCTTATTTAAATAAATAAATTAAACTATTTAATTCATTTAAATAAATAATATTTATTCTACAATAAGGGTAAGCCCCCTTAGCGATCAACAACTTTCCAGATAATATAGATTTCAACATTAATCACAAAAGAACCTTTCAGTGAATAGTTACTGTACAATTCAACCCTTCTACTATACAATGTCCCAATTAAATATAAGACATGGAATTATTGTCAAGTCTTATTTTATTTAATTATATGTATTTCGATTCTCAAATGCACAACTCTGATAATGCAAATTAGAAACTCCTTTCTAATTTCATTCTGCTTTGGCCAAAGACTTCTGAGTCGTCATTTATCAAATCACATAGGACATTCTCTCCTTTTACTAGAAGTGGTGGATTCTTTGTTGATCATTCACCTATCTCCATGTATAACTTATTATACCCAATCATACCCTTTGATATACCCTAAAGGTCTTAAGGGACATGTTAAAGTATAACTCATCACACACAAGATACTATGATGATCTCAAGTCCAAGGATCACTTGTACTACTATCACTAGAGGAATTTCTATTCACAGACGAGTAAAACTCCATTAGGTATTCCTTAGCGAGCCACGTTCAGTGAACTTATTCTCTAATAAGCACCTACATACTTGCTTTAGTGTCTCCACACAAATGATTATAAGATCAGTCATCCTCTTCATAAGAGCAAGCAACGTATGTACTAATCTATTCGGATTCACTAATCCCCTTTTTAGTAATCCATCGATTAGGAACGATTTTAGTTTGTGAGCTATCTTGAATTTAGATCTCATTAGCATGATCCCCATCATGATTCTAAAAGCATTGCTCAAAACTATAGGTTTATCACATTTAATATAACAGCACCATGTCGATAATATAAAATGCCTTTAATAACCGAATAAAATTACAAAGTATATGCTACATCATATCAAATATGATTGGCTTGTGTGCATACTACTTTCATATACACCACAAAATTTCCTTTGCTATCTGGTAGAGACAACACAGGCGCCGTACTCAACCTCTTCTTTAATTCTTGAAAACTTTCCTCACACTTCTCCGTCCAAACGAACTTCACCATTTTTCTAGTCAAATTCGTTAACGGAGTCGCGCTTTTATAAAAATCCTGAATGAATCTCTTATAGTAACCTGCTAATCCGAGGAAACTCCTTACTTCCGATGGCATTTTCGGCTGATCCCAGTTAAGCACTGCTTCAACCTTTGACGGATCCACCGAAATCCCATCCTTATCAATCACATGTCCAAGAAATTGCACTCGCTCTATCCAGAATTCACACTTAGAAAATTTAGCGTACAACTTCTCTCTTCCTAACGCTTCCAATGTCAACTTCAAATGTTCTGCATGCTCTTCCTTGGTTTTGGAATAAATTAGAATATCTGTTAGGTTTGTATATAACGCGAGCATGCAATCAAATTACATAAATAGAGCGGAAGCGCGATAAAACGGATTTTAAAATTTTATACAAACCATCACCATGATCGATCAATGTGCTCAATTAACGATATAAACGAAAGAGAAAGAGAATAAGAAATTATACCCTCGTAGAACAAAGCTTCCTCGGGTACAAGTTCAACTCCTAGTCCTCCGTGTTCTCCTCGAATGCTACGGTGTGATTCCTTCCTTTGATCAACATTAGCCACCCAAGTGTTTGGCCTCTAGAGGTGATCCACCAAGGAAGAACAAGTATTCAAGAAGTTGGGTGTTTGGCAAAACCCTAGTTTCAATCTCTATAGAAATCGCAAGTACTCTCCATAATCTAATGCAAGAGTGTGTAACCCTAATCTATGATAAGACCCTTCTTATTTATAGATGTATGAATAACCCTTCCCTAAACTATTTAGGATTAGGGTTTGTATTATAATTAAACTCCTTTAATTAATAATGCTCCTAATCCAATTAGGAATCCATGGGAGAGTACTTCTATTAATTAATTCTCAATCCCTATTAGAAATTAAATAATAGTAAAAGTAATAATAATAATAAGATTCCTCTTATTAATTTATATTTAATATTTCCAAAATATTAAATAATAAATATTAAGCTATTTAATTTATTCTATCCCCATAGAGTAAATTAAATACACTTAACTTATTATTACAATTATGCCATTTACTTCTTAAATAAATATTTTTCTTTTGCGGTGTGACCCTTTAGGTTCTCCATATTAAACCGGTTGTGAATAAATTAATTAGAACAATTCTAATCTTATTTAAATAAATAAATTAAACTATTTAATTCATTTAAATAAATAATATTTATTCTACAATAAGGGTAAGCCCCCTTAGCGATCAACGACTTTCTAGATAATATAGATTTCAACATTAATCACAAAAGAACCTTTGAGTAAATAGTTACCGTACAATTCAATCCTTCTACCATACAATGTCCCAATTAAATATAAGACATGGATTTACTGTCAAGTCTTATTTTATTTAATTATATGTATTTCGATTCCCAAATGCACAACTCTGATTAATGCAAATTAGAAACTCCTTTCTAATTTCATTCTGCCTTGGCCAAGGACTACTGAGTTGTCATTTATCGAATCACATAGGACATACACATCTTTTACTAGACGTGGTAGATTTCTTTGTTGATCATTCACCTATCTCCATGTACAACTTATTATACCCAATCATACCCTTTGATATACCCTAAAGGTCTTAAGGGACATGTCAAAGTATAACTCATCACACACAAGATACTATGATGATCTCAAGTCCAAGGATCACTTGTACTACTATCACTAGAGGAATTCCTATTGACAGGCGAGTAAAACTCCATTAGGTATTCCTTAGCGAGTCACGTTCAGTGAACTTATTCTCCAATAAGCACCTACATACTTGCTTTAGTGTCTCCACACAAATGATTATGAGATCAATCATCCTCTTTCTAAGAGCAAGTAACGTATGTACTAATCTATCCGGATTCACTAATCCCCAATTTAGTAATCCAACGATTAGGAATAATTTTAGTTTGTGAGCTATCTTGAATTTAGATCTCATTAGCATGATCACCATCATGATTCTAAAAGCATTGCTCAAAACTTTGGGTTTATCACATTTAATATATAACATCACTATGTAGATAATATAAAATGCCTTTTAAGAAAGTCAATTCTTTTATTAATAAATGAATAAGATTACAAAGTATATGCTATATCAAATATGATTGGCTTGTGTGCATACTACTTTCAATATCAAATATGATTGGCTTGTGTGCTATATCAAATATGCAACAACCTTTGCTCCATTTCTCACTCGTAGGATGACTTCATCCTTGTCCAGCTTTCTACTTCTGCTTAGTCCCTGCACATTATTACATATGTGAGAACTACAGCCGGTATCCAATACCCAAGTAGAATTTTGACTTTCAAAACAATTAATTTCAATCATGAACAAACCTAGATCGGAAGTCGAAGCTTCTCCAAGCCTCTTTTGGTCCGCAAGATACTCCTTGCAGTTCCTCTTCCAGTGTCCCGACTTATTGCAATGGTAGCAAATTCCTTTGCTATCTGGATCAGGTTTCTTTTTATCCTTCCTCTTCGCCTTGCCCTTAGCCTTCTTGTTTTTCTTCTTTTCAGAAGATACCTTGGGCCTCTTCCTTTTCTTGGAAGAATCATCCACTAGTAAGACTTGGTTCTTGTTGGATGAGAAGTGACCTTCAGCAGTTTTCAGCATGTGAAGTAACTCAGGCAAGCTGACGTCCAACTTATTCATGTGAAAATTCACAACAAATTGTGAGAAGGTGTCCGGGAGTGACTGCAAGATCAAATTTTGGCTTAACTCCCCATCCATCACGAACCCAAGCTATCCAAGTTGTTCAATCAGATTGATCATCTTAAGGGCATGAGTCTCAACAGCAGTGCCCTCGGTCATACGAGATCGGAAGAGCTCCTTAGATATCTGATATCTAGCAGTCCTACTTTGCTCACCATACAACTCTTTGAGATGCAGCAATATAGTAGGAGCATCCATAGTTTCATGCTAACGCTGAAGCTCGTTACTCATGGATGCGAGCATGATGCATTGAGCCAAGATTGCATCATCTTGCCACTTTCTGAAAGTAGCAATCTCTTCCTCAGAGGTTGTTTCTGCAACACTTGCAGGGACTGGCGAATTTAGGACATAAGAAATCTTTTCAGCAGTGAGAACAATTCTCAGATTCCTTAACCAGTCCGTGTAATTCGGTTCGGTCAGTTTGTTAGCATCAAGTATGCTACGCAGTGATAGTGAGTTTGACATTTTTAAATTCTGCATGTGAAATAGACAACATTTTAGCATACATTCAATTTATTAATTACCAAAATAAAATTAGGTCTTTATTTTAAATTGGTATCTCCCACTATTTTCACCACACTATATTACCCTCATTATATAGTTCGACAATTCTAATTAAAGATTTGCTAGTGAGATTAAGGATCCCATTTCAAATGTATATAGCCTTGTGGTGACACAACAAGCGATGTATAAATAAATAGGTAGACAACTATTGTCAATTACATCACTATGTAACTCTTTTTATTTTGCCTCTTAGATTATTTTGATCAAGTGGTGACACATCCGAATCAAAATTATCCAAGTTAAGTCCAACCTAGCACTTCCATATATTCGAAAGAAAAACACTGTCCTTGTGGTGACACAACAAAACAACATCGTTCAGTCTATTTATAAGCATCAAATGTGATAAAGCAACATCTTAAATATTTAATACTTGCCTTATGGTGACACAACAAACTCATATTAAACATTTAATACTCTATTGCTTTACCATGCTAGAAGGCGACGTTCGATATTTCCAAATATCTTTGAACGCTTAGGACTTAATATAATTTCTTTGAGGGGTTTATTATTATTAGTCTCATCTTGTTTAGCGCGCATGCACATATATATATAAAATACGCGTCATATTATTTTACATGCGAAGCATGTTTGATAATATATATATATATATATATATATATATATATATATAGTAAGCATGCACATATAGAATACTATATTCTACCTGGATTGATTATGGACTTTTATTCTAGTTTGGTTCACTAGAACCACCAAGTGAACCAGAAGGTCAAACCTAGGGTGCAAGAATTAAATTTAAATATAACTATTACATTTAAACCCGGGCTCCAATACAAACGGGTCTTCAAGCGCTCCTTGCTCCTTTGTCTCCAATTCTTCAAAAAAATTAATTCTAACTAGTCCTATTACATAAACTATTTACAATAAATAAAAACCTTGATCAGCAGTCAAGGGTAAGTACATAGGAGGGAGATAGAATTTACATTAAGAAAAATTAGAGAAGACGAGGTACGCAGACCCCATTTATAAAAACCCATACATTCAAGCATCCATTAAAATAAATCCAATCACACATTGGTCAACAGTCCATAATCAATCCCTATTTATTATCATACATATCTCTATATGTATCAATAAATAACATTCATCCCATGAATAATAAAACCATTCCATATATGCATTGATATCAATTAATGGGCAAAAGTTTTGCTAATATTTAGTTTTGAAACAAAATAAACTCTTTTATTTTAATCAAAAACCAAATCCAAATTAAACTCCTTTAATTTTAGCAATCTGAAATCCTATTCCAGATAAAATAAACTCTTTTATTTTAAACTTTTATTAATTAAATAAACCATTTATTTTAATTGAGAAAAACAAAAAAATTTCAAAGTCTGGACACCGGCGCGGCCGCGCTCCAATTTGAACTAGGAGCGGCGCGGTCGCGCTGCACCCCCAAAAACGTTTTCTGGGTTAGGGCGCGGCCGCGCTCCAGAATGAACTGGAAGCGGCGCGGCCGCGCCACGACGCAGATTCAGAAAAAATTTTCTTCAGCCCAAAATCCGATCGTATCGAATATCAATTCATACATGGAATCATCAAGATCGATAATTAGCACATGATTAGGCTCTGATACCACTGTTAGGTTTGTATATAACGTGAGCATGCAATCAAATTACATAAATAGAACGGAAGCGCGATAAAACGGATTTTAAAATTTTATACAAACCATCACCATGATCGATCAATGTGCTCAATTAACGATATAAACGAAAGAGAAAGAGAATAAGAAATTATACCCTCGTAGAACAAAGCTTCCTCGGGTACAAGTTCAACTCCTTGTCCTCCGTGTTCTCCTCGAATGCTACGGTGTGATTCCTTCCTTTGATCAACGTTAGCCACCCAAGTGTTTGGCCTCTAGAGGTGATCCACCAAGGAAAAATAAGTATTCATGAAGTTGGGTGTTTGGCAAAACCCTAATTTCTATCTCTATAGAAATTGCAAGTACTCTCCACAATCTAATGCAAGAGTGTGTAACCCTAATCTATGATAAGACCCTTCTTATTTATAGATGTAGGAATAACCCTTCCCTAAACTATTTAGGATTAGGGTTTGTATTATAATTAAACTCCTTTAATTAATAATGCTCCTAATCCAATTAGGAATCCATGTTAGAGTGCTTCTATTAATTAATTCCCAATCCCTATTAGAAATTAAATAATAGTAAAAGTAATAATAATAATAAGACTTCTCTTATTAATTTATATTTAATATTTCCAAAATATTAAATAATAAATATTAAGCTATTTAATTTATTCTATCCCCATAGAGTAAATTAAATACACTTAACTTATTATTACAATTATGCCATTTACTTCTTAAATAAATATTTTTCTTTTGCGGTGACCCTTTAGGTTCTCCATATTAAACCGGTTGTGAATAAATCAATTAGAACAATTCTAATCTTATTTAAATAAATAAATTAAACTATTTAATTCATTTAAATAAATAATATTTATTCTACAATAAGGGTAAGCCCCCTTAGCGATCAACGACTTTCCAGATAATATAGATTTCAACATTAATCACAAAAGAACCTTTGAGTAAATAGTTACCGTACAATTCAATCCTTCTACCATACAATGTCCCAATTAAATATAAGACATGGATTTACTGTCAAGTCTTATTTTATTTAATTATATGTATTTCGATTCCCAAATGCACAACTCTGATTAATGCAAATTAGAAACTCCTTTCTAATTTCATTCTGCCTTGGCCAAGGACTACTGAGTTGTCATTTATCGAATCACATAGGACATACACATCTTTTACTAGACGTGGTAGATTTCTTTGTTGATCATTCACCTATCTCCATGTACAACTTATTATACCCAATCATACCCTTTGATATACCCTAAAGGTCTTAAGGGACATGTCAAAGTATAACTCATCATACACAAGATACTATGATGATCTCAAGTCCAAGGATCACTTGTACTACTATCACTAGAGGAATTTCTATTGACAGGCGAGTAAAACTCCATTAGGTATTCCTTAGCGAGTCACGTTCAGTGAACTTATTCTCCAATAAGCACCTACATACTTGCTTTAGTGTCTCCACACAAATGTTTATGAGATCAATCATCCTCTTCCTAAGAGCAAGCAACGTATGTACTAATCTATCCGGATTCACTAATCCCCAATTTAGTAATCCAACGATTAGGAACAATTTTAGTTTGTGAGCTATCTTGAATTTAGATCTCATTAGCATGATCACCATCATGATTCTAAAAGCATTGCTCAAAACTATGGGTTTATCACATTTAATATATAACAGCACTATGTAGATAATATAAAATGCCTTTTAAGAAAGTCAATTCTTTTATTAATAAATGAATAAGATTACAAAGTATATGCTATATCAAATATGATTGGCTTGTGTGCATACTACTTTCAATATCGTCAATGCATACTACTACAAACTTGTCCAAAAACGGCTTAAACACCCAGTTCATTAAGTCCATGAATGTTGCAGGAGCATTCATTAGACCAAATGACATCACCAGAAACTCGTAATGACCATAACGAGTTTTGAACGCTGTCTTCGGTACATCTTCCTTCCTCACCTTCAACTGTTGATACCCACTCCTCAAATCTATCTTCGAGAAATATCTAGCTCTTTTTAACTGATCAAACAAGTCGTCGATTCTTGGCAACGGGTATTTATTCTTAATCGTGACCTTGTTCAACTCCCTGTAATCAATGCAAAGTCGCACCGATCCGTCTTTCTTTTTAACAAACAATACCGGCGCTCCCCACGATGATACGCTCGGCTGAATATACTTCTTATCTAAAAGTTCTTGTAGATGCACCATCAATTCTTTCATCTCTACTGGGGCTATACGGTACGGAGCTTTTGATATCGGGGAAGTTCCTTGCGCTAAATCGATTACAAACTCAACGTCCCTGTTTTGCGGAAGTCCTGGAAAATCGTCGGGAAAGACGTCTACAAAGTCCCTTACAACAAGTATCTCTTCTAATTTCGGACTCTCTTTTTGAATATCAACTATGTAGGCTAAGTATCCCATACAGCCTTGTCTTAACAACTTCCTGACCTGCATCATCGTCAGACAACTCGCTTGTCTTGGCGATTTGCTGCCGTAAAATACTACCTTTGACGGAGTCATAAGGTTAATACATTTTTTTTGGCAATCAATTATCGCTTCATAATTGAATAGCCAATCCATACCCAAAATAACGTCAATTCCCCAAGTTTGATTGGGATCAGATCTACTGTCATCACGTTTCCCTTAATGTTCACTCTACAGTTCTTATGTACGTACCTAACAGGGATTACTTCCCTATTCGCAATTTCTATGTTCAAAGGGTAATCTAATTCCTCCTTAGGCAAATCTAAGTTCTTAGCAAAGTCATCGGATATAAATGAACAAGTAGCACCCGAATCAAACAATACATAAGCATCTATATTATTGATCGGAATGATACCTGACACCACATCGCGAGACTGCATGGCGTCTTGCACGGTCATGTCGAAAGTTCTGGCAGTAGGTCGGTTTGTTGGTGCAGATCCGGTTATAGTCAACGTGCTACCACCACTGTTTCCCTTATTTCTTCCTGTTCTTGCTCCTCTTGATGTCTTCTTGAGACAATCCCTAGCTAGATGATCCTTTGATCTGCATATGAAACAAGCACCCTTCTTTGGATTCAGACAATTCGGCGCTATGTGGCTCTCCTGGTTGCAATTGTAGCAAACTCTCTTCCCCTTCAGGCAAATCCCCGTGTGATTCTTCTCACATGTAACACACGCTTCTATCTTCTTCTTCTGACCTCCTTGCTGACTTCTAGTAGATCCATTATCATTCCACTTCCTCTTCTGGTTGTGACCTCCACTGTTACTACCACTCGCTTTGTTATTTTCATTTTCGCCTTTCTTCTTCTTCTGCTCCTGGTTATACTTAGTCAGAGCATCACTCCCACCTTCGGCGATGATTGCCTTTTCCAACACTCCAGCAAAAGTGTTCAATTGGAACATTGACACCTTGCTATACAACCACGACTTCAACCCTTGTTCAAATCTCCTCGCCTTCCTTTCATCCGTATTCATTTGGTAAGTTGCGAACCTAACCAACTCATTAAAATTCGCCACGTATTCCGGTACAGTCATGGTACCCTGTTTCAGCTCTAGAAATTGAATCTCCATCTGGTTACGCTAGCTCGTTGGAAAATACATCTCAAAGAACATCTCCTTAAACCTCTCCCATGCGATTACACCCTGATCTCTTCGAACCTTATTCGCCTACCACCAATAGTTGGCCTCTGACTTAAGCATGAACGTTGCAAAGGCAGTCTTTTGATCCTCACTAACCCTAGCAACGTCAAATACTTTCTCCATTTCCATCACCCAAGTTTGGGCTTCGATCGGGTTCAGGGAACCCCTAAACTCTGGTGGTCCTACCACTTTAAAATCCTTAAATGACGTTACTGGTGGAGCTTGCGGCTAATTCGCAAGTGCTCCATCCAGAAGGTTCACCAACTGCTGAACAGGATTAGCATTGACGTCGTTGTTGTTAGTAGAGCTCTCCTGAGCTTGTTGACGTGGTTGGCATCTCGGCGGCATTTTCTGTTCAAGAATATGCGCTTATTAGATCATTACTCAATTTCTTAAGTGTTCAACATTTAACTCAAACAATTCAGGTTAAACATTTAACACATAACATCTTCAAATAAAACTGATATTTCATTAATTCAAAAGTCTTAAACATAGAAAGATAGCATCACTGCTATTTACATCAACTATCCTAAGATCAAACAATCGTTAGGATTAAATAGTCATATTCCATTGTGTATAATCACGCTGGAATTTACATCATAAACTATCATAAATATTTACACATAATTCAAAATGTCTCCTATCATTTTCCTTGTAATTCGAATTTTAAAATATTAATTAATATATTATAATTTATTAATATTATTTTTGTGTTGCGTGTTTAAAGGTTGTGTGATAACCTGGATTATGTGAATGCATGAAATTTTATGTGTTATAGTTTTGTTTAAATGACTAATTGATTTCGCGTAGCGTCGCTAAATCACTATTCACGGGACACGTTTCCCGAGGCACTATTCATGCCAGATATTTTTTTGTCTTTTTCGATGTTGAATAATTTCATTAATGCATGTATGCGAACGAATAATTTTTCCAAGCACCGGAAATTTTATTTGAGCTGACATGTGATTTTATCCGTATCTGAAATGTATTATATGGGTGTTCCGAATATTTGGACAAATCTCATAATAATTATTTTTACCCATCCCAATATTTTATGGGAGTACCCATTTTAATTATGGGTAGAATTAATTGTGGGAGTTTGCGGATATATTTTTGGTGTATTTGGGTATTTATTTTGGCTTGTTACTCTAAGAGGGAACTAACCCACCAATTTAGACCAATCAAATGAGAGAGTAGAGGGAGTTGCTGGCAAGCCACATTGAGCACCCAACCCACTTCTCCCAAAATTACTCCTCTACTCTCCCATCCGATTCAAACCATTCCAATTCTCTCTTGCATTCCATCAACACCATTCCATCAGCAGATAGGGAGAGAGAGAGAGGGAAAATCTGCAGGAAGAAGGAAGAAGGAGGGAGTCGCCGGAAAAGAAAAGAGGAAGAAGAAGAAGGCACGGGTGGAGGAAGAAGAAAATTCAAGCAAGAAGAACCCTCAAAATCAAGCCTAGTCGAGCTTCTTAATCATCTTCGTAAATAAAGTTTAGGGTATTATTACTATAATCCTACACGCTACCTTCTTAGATAAAAGTGTTTATCATTGAAGGAGCTAGTGGGAGAGTAATAGATCTTGAAGGAGTTCAAAAACCACAAAGCACTATAAGACAAAATGAAGAACCTGTAGATAGACCTATTGTACCACAACCGAATTATAAATCTGGAAGAGTACCGAAGATACCGGAGAGGTATGGATTCATCATAGAGGATGATGATGAGGTACGCATCATAAAGGATTATGATCCAGTTATATACGATGAGGTTATGAGTAGTAGACATTTAGAGAAATGACGGATGGTTATGAAATCTGAAATAGACTCCATGTATGAGAACCAAGTATAGACTCTGGTTATTCCAACGAAAGGCATAGTGCCTATAGGGTGTAAATGGGTCTTTAAGAGAAAGACTGGAGCAGATGGCAAGGTGGAGACCTGTAAGGCCATAATGGTGACAAAAAGATTTCAAATAATGGCAAGGAGTTGTCCATTATGAAATTTTCTCACTAGTATCAATGCTCAAGTCCATTCGAATTTTGCTTGTGATTGCAGCTTATTTTTACGAAATCTGGCAAATAGATGTGGAGACGTCCTTCCTCAATGAAGACTTGAGAAGAATGTATGTATGATACAGCCAGAAGAATTTATTTCAAAGGTTGAAGCAAATCGTATATGTAAGCTACAACAATCCATTTATGGATTGAAGCAAGCTTCTCAAAGATGGAACATTCGTTTTGATGAGACAATCAAAAGAGTTTAATTTTATCAAAAACGAGAATAAACCTAGTGTGTACAAAAGGGTCAGTGAGACTGCTGTGACATTCCTAGTATTATATGTTGATATACTACCGATAAGGAATGATATACTAGTGCAACAATAAGTAAAGATAAAATTGTCTAAACATTCCTCCATGAATGACTTGGGAGGAGCATCCTATAAATTGGGGATATAAATCTATATAGATAGATTTAAAAGGATGCTTGGCTTGACCCAAGGAACGTATATTCATTCGATGCTAAAAGCGTTTAGCATGACAAACTCCAAGAGATGTCTCATGATGATGAGTTATGGAGTGTATCTCTCTAAAATTCTCCCCAATGAAAGAGAGATCGCATGAGTTACTATCATGTATGCAATGAAATGTACAAGACTTGATGTTGATCAATCATATTCTAGAGAAGATCATTGAAGGACAGTGAAAAACATCTTTAAGTACTTAACCGGTACTAAGAATGTGATCATGATTCATGGTGGGTCTGAATTAAAACTAGAGGGCTAAACAGACTCAAGTTTTTCAGACTGCCCAAGACGACAACAAATCTACTTTAGGGTAAATTGTTACCTTGAATGGTGGTGTATGTTAGGTTTGTATATTACGCAAGCATGCAATCAAATTACATAAACAGAGCGGAAGCGCGATAAAACGGATTTTAAAATTTTTATATAAACCATCACCATGATCTTTTCTTGTGTTCAATTATCAATCAAACGAAAGAGATAGAGATAGAAAATTATACCCTCGTGAATCAAAGCTTCCTCGGGTACAAGTTCACTCCAATTCCTTTGCGTTTTCATTGAATTCCACTGATTAAATTCCTTCCTTTGATCAACGTTAGCCACCTAAGTATTTGGCCTCTAGAGGTGATCCACCAGGAAATAATACTTGTTCAAGAAGATGGGTGTTGGCAAAACCCTAGTTTCTATCTCCATAAAAATTGTAAGTACTCTCCACAATTCTAATATAAGAGTGTGTAACCCTAATCCATAACAAGACTCCTCTTATGATGAGGACATCCTTACCTTAGAAGCCCATGACGAAACTCAAGCGGATCCATTGCATATACCACTTGGACCCATTACGAGGACTCGAGCTAAACGCCTCAAAGAAGGACATAACGGGATGATTCATGAATTATGGAACAAGGTTAGAACAAGTACGGAGATTGTAGAGACGGGATACAAGTACGCAAAGATCATAAACACATTGATAGCAAGTGTACCCAAAGCACCGTAATAAACTTCACTGTTGCTGAAAACTGACTTTCTTGGATTGCGGGATTCCTTCCCCAAAACAGGGTTCCATGTTTTAGGTAATGGTGTTTTCCACCAATTGTTTCCTTCCCTAAAACAGGGTTCCATGTTTTAGGTAATGGTATTTTCCACCAATTGTTTCCTTTCCCAAAATAGGGTTTCTAGTTTTATGTAATGGTGTTTTTCAATAATTGCCAGGGTTTGTTTGATTCTAGATTGTTCTCAAGCTTAGTATAAATAGGCTTCATGATGTAATGGTTTAAAAAACCAATTTTCAGATTATCAATATTATTGTGAGTTTGTTTCTCTACTTGTGGTTCTTTGAAGAATTTCTAAGTGTTCCTTAGTTCTCTTTGGAGATTCATAATTGACTTATCATACAACCATTCATGCATACTACTTTCAATCTCCCACTTGCACTAATGCTAATCGCCATGGTATCTAATACCCTTTTTTTCAAAGTGACGATCATCCTACTGTTGGATAAAACTTTAGTAAATGGATATGCAATGTTGTTCTTGAGAGTCCACTATCTCTATAGTGACTTTTCCTCTTTCAATGATTTCTCTAATCAAATGAAAGTATCGCAACACATGTTTGAATCCAAGATGAGACTTAAGAACTATTCCTAGTCCTGTAATGAACTTTTCATCCAACCAATCAACTTGCAGCTTCACTTACAACTATATACTTTGTCTTTGTCACTAAACCAACAACTCAATGTTGTTTGGAACTTTTCCAATTCACTGCACCACCATTCAAGGTAACGATTTACCCTTAAACTGGATTTGTTATCGTCTTGGTCAATCTGAAAAACTTGAGTCTGTTTAACCCTCTAGTTTTTAATTCAGACCCACCATGAATCATGATCACATCCTTAGTGTTGGTTAAGTACTTTAAAATATTTTTCACTGTCTTACAATGTTCTTCTCCAGAATATGACTGATCAACATCAGGCCTTGTATATTCATTGCATACATGATGGTAACTTATGCGATCTCTCTTTTAATTGGGAACAATTTTAGAGAGATACACTCCATAGCTCATCATTATGAGACCCTTTTGGAGTTTGTCATACTAAACGCCTTTAGCATCGAATGAATATACGTTCCTTGGGTCAAGCAAAACATCCTTTTAAATCTATCTATATAGATTTATATCTCCAATTTATAGGATGCTCCTCCCAAGTTATTCAGGAGGAATGTTTAGACAATTTTATCCTTATTGATTGTAGTACTGGTATGTCATTCCTTATCAGTAGTATATCAACATATAATACTAAGAATGTCACAACACTCCCACTGACCCTTTTGTACACACTAGGTTCATTCTCGTTTTTGATAAAATCAAACTCTTTTTATTATCTCATCAAAACGGATGTTCCATCTTCGAGAAGCTTGCTTCAATCCATAGATGGATCATTGTAGCTTACAGACTTGATTTGTTCCAACTGTTGAAACAAAACCCTCTGGCTGTATCATATATACATTCTCCTCAAGTTTCCCATTGAGGAAGGCCGTTTTCACATCCATTTGCCAGATCTCGTAGTCATAATAAGCTGCAATTGCAAGCAAAATCCGAATGGACTTGAGCATAGCTACTAGTGAGAAGGTTTCATCATAGTCAACTCATTGTCTTTGTTTAAAACCTTTTGCAACCAGTTGGGCCTTATAGGTCTCTACCTTGTCGTCCGCTCTAGTCTTTCTCTTAAAGACCCATTTACACCCAATAGGCTTAATGCCCTTAGGTGGTGAAACCAAAGTCCATACTTGGTTTTCATACATGGAGTCCATCTCGAATTTTATGGCTTGTAGCTATTTCTCTGAGTCTTTACTACTCACAGCCTCTTCGTAAGTCAATAAATCATCATCATCTATGATGCGTACCTCATCATCATCTTCTATGATGAATCTATACGTATCAAGTATCTTCTGTACTCTTCTAGATTTACGAATAGGTTGTGGTACATTAGGTTCTTCCACTCGGTCAGGTACCTGACTTTGATCCGTAGTATTTTGTGGTTCTTAAAATTTTTCAAGATATATCTTACTCCCACTGACCCCTTTATGGATAACTCCTTTTCCAAGAAGGCAACATATTTCGCAACAGACACCTTTTGATCAGTAGGATGATAGAAATAATATCCTAAGCTTTCTTTAGGATATCCCATAAATCAACACTTGTCGGATCTAGTCATTAGCTTATCATGTTCAAACCTTTTGACATAAGCTAGACAACTCCAAGTCCTAACATGCTTAAGACTAGGTTTCCTCCCTGTCCATAATTCATATGAGTCTTTGGGACGGATTTAGTGGGTACCTTGTTAAGTAAGTATGCAGCCGTTTCTAGGGCATAATCACAGAATGATGTCCAACAATGTTCGATTTCTCCTTTCAGATACACCATTTAATTATGGCGTCCCTGGTGGAGTCCATTGTGAGATTATACCATTTTCTTTGAGACAATTGAGAAACTCATTGGTCAAGTATTCCCCCCCTCCTTGATCCGATCGAAAAATTTTAATACTCTTACCAGTTTGCTTCTCTACTTCACTTCTGAATTCTTTGAACTTTTCAAATGATTCAAACTTATATTTCATTAAATACACATATCCAAATCTAGAATGTCATTAGTGAAAGTAATAAAATAAGAATACCCTCCTCGTGCATTCGTTGTCATAGGTCTACATACGTCTGTGTGTACCAACACTAACAACTGTGTAACTTTTTCTCCTAAGATTCACAAGTTTTAGATAGCTTAGTCATCTTACCCATGAGACAAGATTCACAAGTTGGATATGATTCGTAATTAGATAGCTCTAAAAGCCCATCTTTATGCAACTTAGTTAATCTTGTTTCATTAATATGACCGAGTCTACAGTGCCACATACATGTATAATTAACATAATCTCTTTTTCTTTTCTTAGTTTGTTCAATTTGAAGTATATTTTCTTTTTCTTTTTTTTTAAGTATATTTTCATGCAAGTCAAGTATGTAAAGTCCATTTAGTAAATTGCCAACACCATATAAAACACTTTTATTATAAATAGAACAACTGTTATTCTTTATTATGATATCAAAACCATCAATATCCAATACCAAAATTGAAATAATATTTCTAATAATTGTTGAAACATAATAACAATTATTTAAACTAAGGGATTTGCCCGTAGGCAGTGCTAAACAATAAGTTCCTACAACTAATGCAGCAACCTTTGCTCCATTTCCCACTCGTAGGACGACTTCATCCTTGTTCAAGTTTTTACTTCTGCTTAGTCCCTCCATATTGTTACATATGTGAGAACTACAACCGGTATCCAATACCCAAGTAGAATTTTTACTTTCAGAAAAATTAATTTCAATCATGAACAAACCTAGATCGGAAGTCGAAGCTTCTTCAAGCTTTTTTTGGTCCGCAAGATACTCACTGCAATTCCTTTTCCAATGTCCCGACTTATTATAATGGTAGCAAATTAGTTTGTTATCAGGATCAACTTTCTTTTTATCCTTTCCTTTCGCCTTGCCCTTAACCTTCTTCTTTTTCTTCTTTTTAGAAGATACCTTAGGTCTCTTCCTTTCCTTGGAAGAATCATGCATTAGTAATGTAATGTCCAAAAATTCTAAACCTTGTACCAATTTATTTTGATATTTGGAATTTATTTTTATTTAATTTTACGGACTTAATTGGATCCATGTAGGTATTATTATTTAATTATATAACTATATGGTCCAATAATCTTCTTTGCATTAAAGGGGCTCACTGATAGTTTGAATAAATTAGTGAGTTAACCCTAAGAATTGGTTGGCAAGAAAATTGGAAAAAAAATTTAAATAAATAATTTTATCATTATCGGATCTAATAATTCGAATGAGGAAATATTGTTAAAACAAACATTTTAAATAATTAATTAATTGAATTAGTTATTTAATTTAAATAATAGGAACATAAGGTTATTAATTTAATTGGGTCATCCCTCTCTTTTATTTCACCTCACCCAAATTTTAATTGGGCTGAGCCGAATTTCCTTTTTATTTTCCTATTGAGCCACTTTTCTATTTAATTCAGCTGATCCAATATCAATTGGGTCGAACCCATTTTTCCTTTTAATTCCATGTTGGGTCAACCGAATGGACTGGACAGACCTTAGGTGATAAATCAATTGGGCTGAGCCCATTCCCTTTTTCCTGTCGATTAAACCATTTTATCAATCGGTATGTCAATTGGGGGGGTTAAACCAAGAAAAGAAGGGATTCTAAGCCCTAGACCCTCAACTCAGACAAACCAAGAAGAAGGAACAGGGGTGAGCCGCACCTATCAGGCCTAGCCTCTCAATCGAACGGGACGGGGAAACAAGGTCGGCGCGATGACGTGAGGGAATCGACCGATTGGGTTGAGGGAAAAGCATCGACCGGTGGCTAACCAAGAATTGAGGCGGGCGAAGCAAGCGAGGCCATGGGCGAGTCTTTCGATGGTGTGTGTAGCGCTCGTCGAACGGACCGAAGGATTCGAGCGCGCGGTGATATGACTGGTGGAAACGCACGGCTCGAGGGTGCCGGCTGAACAGCTGGGCTCGGATAGGACTTGATGCCGACAACCGCTCACCTACCCTTCTCTAACCCTTGGGTATTGTCTCGTTCAATTGGGGTATTAACCGATAAAATGAGGCATGTATTCTCCTATAAATTGGAACCCATGAACACTTAGCGAAGCTGCTGAAATTTGGAGTTCCAATTAGAGGGAAAATTACAGAGAGAAGAGGGAGACAGGGGAAGGCCAACTGCAGGTTGCGATTTCGGTTCGGAGGAGTCGACGGTGGGGTGAATGCCCTCTAATTTCGTCGTCTATTTCGGGAAGAGAAGGAGGACGGCAATGAGGAATCAACCTCGGCATAACCCAACCCCAAGGTATAAGAAGGATTCTATTTTTGGCCCAACTGCCGTGTGTATTCTCTTTGTTTTGTTTTGATTGATTTCTATTGCTATTTGGGTTGGGAAAGTCTGTGTATAGGAAGCCATGAAAGGCCAGAAGGTATAAGGATGGATTGGGATTGTGGGATATCATGTAAATTACTGGGTTTTGAAGAACATTAGTATGCCCACCATATGTTTGTTGTAGGGCCTGAACGAAATTGTTCTTCACTTTGGTATTAAACGTTTTGTTAACAACATTGTTTAGATAAAAATTTAACTTTGGTTTATTATGTGCTAGTATTTTGGGTTGTTCACAGAAACTGAAAACATGTGTGTTGTATTTTGTTGTTGGAACCAAGCCTAATGTAGCGTGTTTATGCGGCTGGTGGTTGGGGCTGGGTCTGCAAGGCGTGAGCGGCAGCCACGCCGATGGGCACTCGGTGCAGAGTGGGCTGGCCAGGGAACAGTTGCTAGGCAAAGGCTAAATGAACCTTTCCATATTGATTAATAGTATTGCTTCGCAATGTGCAAAATTTTCACTATTGTTTTTAGTAACACCAAGAAGGGATTCATAGTTGCATAATAAAATCTGTCAGTGGATGAATATTATTGACACACCAATTATTTTATTTTTAAGAGTTAATAATAATAGTTGAACCTTAAACCTACTGCTAACAATATGTCATTAAAATAATTATTTATTATTTATCATTAAATAATAAATAAAGATAATCAATATTTAATTATTATTTAGTTAATATTAATAAGGTTAATGAATAATTATTTATTATTTATCAATAAATAATAAATAAAGATAATAAATAGTTAATTATTATTTAAATTAATATTAAATAATAATTAAGTATGAATAAAGTTAGTAAATAATTATTTATTATTTATCAATAAATAATAAATAAAGATAATAAAAATTATTATTTAATTAATATTAAATAATAATTAAGTATGAACAAAGTCAATAAAATTATTATTAATAAAGATAATGGTTACTTAATTATTATTAAATAATACTTAAGTATGGGTAGAGTTAATACAGTAATTACTTAATGAATGACTAAGGGGCCATAATTACTTAATTACCCTTAAGGGTGAATAGTAATTAAGCGAAATTAAAACTAAATAAGTGATCAAGTATTATTTAGTTGCTATTAAACCATAATAAATTATTATTTTATAAATAATAAATAAGGATTATTAACCCATACTTAGAGACAAATAAAGGTAATAATTTGAGTATTCAAATGATAAGTAACCATGATTAACTACTATTTATTTTAAATAATAGCTAGAGGTCGTTAATTAATTTCTGTTTAGCTAGTGTTAAATAGTAATTAAATGTCAATAGAGTTAATAAAGTAATGTAAATGAATTAAAACGGTTATAAATAATTGTTAAAAAGTAGTTATCACTTAAGAAAAATGTGGTTAGTAAGTAATTTCTTAGTCTACAGATTATTAAGTATCTTATGGGATTGAGAAGGGTCTATTGACTTATATGCTATGTGAATTGTTCATCTGTTAAATAAATAGCATAAGAGGGTGTACCGATATATAACTATACCATACTAATTGATAAGTCGACTTTATCAAATGATAGGTCATCCAAGGTCGATTTATTTAAAGCTAAAATTTATCTGTAGCTGAGCAATCAGGCAAGTTCCCTGACTTCGTTCTTTCTGTGTACTGAATGCAAGTTTCCTTTAACCCTACTCAAATTATCTTGGAGCAGGGTAGTATTGTACTGCAAGTTATTTAATTAAGCTTGAACCTCATTTCCAAGCATGCTTTAGGTGGTTTAATTACTTTTAAATTATTCCACATCTATGATATTATTGACACTCGCACTCGGTGCCTTGAATTCGTAAAGTTTGGACTCGTACATTTATTAAAGTTCCGTAATTAACAAACTGTTTAAGAATAAGTCTGAACCCTTGTTCGGTCAGGCAAGCATATGAGAATTTATAAAAGCTATCTGAACTAGTCATTGGTACGGATTCTTAGAGTGAAATGAACACCCCATTTATTATAGGGGAGTACCCCAGGTACCGTATATAAGGTACAAACAACAGAGTTAAATGTTATGCATACACATAGTGTACGCGAGGCTGATCCCCTCAAGTACTTATTCTGTAGTCAGTAACCAGAGGGTCAACTAGCTATTGACTCCTTTGGAAGTTATCGTTCAGAGTCTACTTGACTATCAATTGTTCTAAAAGCAATAATTGTTCTTGCTTCTGATAATTATATTGTTGAATTCTCTTTCTATATTCCATTCATCATGATATATCCTTTATTGTCGTATTTTAAACTTGCTGAGCAAACTCGTTGCTCATCCTTGCTATATCATGACTTTCATTGCAGCTAAACCCGAGACATCAGGAACGGGCAAGGGTAAAGAAAAGATGAAGTGATAGGCTTCACGTAGCTGGCTTTAGATTATGTTTAGTGAAATTGCTATTAATGTAACTTAAACCCTGATTACTATTTAGGGTATGTTTTGTGTTATGTAATTAAGGTTATCGTATCTTGGGACTAGTAACACCTTTCTAATGAACAACATATGTTTGTTATATTCCGCATTTTAGTCGATGTATGTTGTTGGAGGTGAATGTTGTATTGGATCGTGATGACCGAATCCGGGTAGTTGGAGACCCGAATTTGGGGGCGTCACAGGTTGGTATCAAAGCTGTAGGTTATAAACCTTAGGATCGCTAAACCTAGGTTATGACCTTAGTTTTAAACTCGTATTGAGTACGCTAGGATATGAATCAAGGAGATTCAGATAATGGCCTTGTCTGGGGGGTGGATTATGGAAATCTGCCAAGCCTAGATGTACATGATAAAATATTCTTTCATTTTATCGATGAATATATTTTATTGTGATACTGACATTGTTGTCTCTGTCTGTGTTTGTAGGATGGCTGACATAGGACGGTGATAGACTCCACGGCACGCTTGCGTGAGGTGGTCGTCGCCCGGATCGTTTCTAGTAAGCCAATTTGATGGATCTCTCCCGACACCTTAACCCAACGTCTATATTGAGACGAGAACTCTGTTATAATCGTTCAAGCAGATGAATTCGCGTAGGTGGATTATCAATGACACCTAAACCCCGTACTTATATGAAGCAGGAACCTTCGGTACAATCACCAATTGATAACTAGTAGATAACGCCACACACAACTATGGATTGTTGTATGATAAGTTAGCTTCGAATCTCAAAGAAAAAACTAAGAAAGATCACTTAGAAATTCTTCAAAGAACCAAAAGTAGAGAATAGCTCTCAAGTATGAATAAACTCTGAATTATTATTGAATTGTGTTTGAATTACAAGCATAAAACTTATTTATACTAACTATGAAACCCTAGAATCCAAAAAGAAAATAATAATTGATTTGGAATCAAAATCCTATCTTGAAATATCCTAATTACAATAGAATTATGAAAATATATTGAAATTCCTAAAATTAAGGAAAAAGAATCTGGTACAAATCTTCCAAAATGCGTCGCCTCAAAAAATGCGCCAACTCATTCTGCGTGTTCTCGCCGAGGCGAGAAAATTAAACTGGGACTTCTCGCCGGGGCAAGAATGAACAGTAAGTTCTTCGCTGGGGCGGATCAATTTGGGCCGGGGCGAACTTGAACAGTAAGTTTCTCGCCGGGGCGAGAATTTTGGCTTTGAAATTCTCGCCGGGGCGAGAACTCTGCAACTTGGAATTCTTCGTCCTTTCTCGTTTCCAACGCTTCCAACCTTGGCATGTTTGCTTGTATCATCATTACTAAATGTAAATCCTTAGAATCCGGGTCCACACTCGATCTATCCTCGCTCCACATGCCTTGAATCAACCCATTAATGCTCTCCTTGAAACGTTTAGCCCAAGCTCTCGTCACGGGACCATCCGGCATACACAAAGGATCCACTTTATGGATGTCAATCGCTCCAGAGCCAAGGATGCCCTCATCAGATGGACCAGTGGAGTTTAGGAGGAGGTATTCACAGATATACCTGTTGTTACCGAGCAGTTAGTGGGCTATGCACCTGTTGCCCTAGGAGTACCACTGAATGGGCCTGATTCAGGGGAGGACTATCTGGAGGATCTAGTAGAGCCTGTTATAGGTAGAGTAATGAGATTCGGCAGTCAAGACCCGGATGATGGTGAGGAGGACCCAGAGACTGAGGATGATGAGCCACCTGCATACATAGATGGCATGGGCTCTACTGCAGATGATATCATTAAAGGACTGTCAAGCAGGAATGAGGAGCTTGAGGACCGGGTAGCCCATCTAGAGGAACAAAACCAGACCCATCAGACCAGGGAAGATCAGTATAGGGAGTTGGCATATCAGCTGGAGCATGAGTTGGGATTGTTGAAGGTACAACTGCAGGGTTATGAGGTCTCAACATAGCAGATTGGACCACTACTACATCAGATGGTGGCCAGGAATACTGAACTGAGAGAGAAGTTGGAACGGAAGGATATGGAGATCGTCCATCTGAAGGCCAAACAGGAGGCTATGAGGTTCGAGTTCGGGCTAGAGATTGCTGAGAGGATGCGGGTTAGAGATGCTTGGGTCAGAGAGGCAAGAAGAGTTGATCAGTTGGAAGGCAAACTGGAGGCAGGAGAAGTGAGGATAAAGACCTTGGGATTAGCTTTGGACGCAGCCTATAGGAGGCCTCGGACAGAGATTTGAGAGTCTAGTCGCTCGGTTCGTCGCCGAGTCATGGGTGGAGCATTTTCTTTAGGTCAGCAGGCGCAGATTCGTCACAACATGTAGTGACGTGTTAGGATGGATGTCTTGTCTTGTCATGTTTATAGGTACAGTTGGTCCCACCTTTTGTTATAGTAGGGACATATGTGTGTTGTCAACCCCGTATTTGTAGCATGCTACGGGTAGCAGTTAAACCCCAACTTTTGTTTGATAGAGGGGTAGAAGGTTATCATTTCCCCACTTTTTGTCTTAGGGGATGTTTAATGTTTAATAGGACATGCCAGGGCGTATTTATAGAAGTATGCCACAGGTTGAGTTCAGTTGTACTTAAACAGTGGTATATAAATATAAATGCGGATGTTTTATTTAAATCAAGTGTGTTTGATAAATGTTTCTACTCCTGATTGCTGATTTCAAAACCCTATTGTGTAAAACGTAAAACTCTAGGTAAAAGTCGGCAGTTTTCCTTTATCAGATCATGCCGCCGAGAAGACGACCGCGTAACCAGCAGGTCGAAGAGTTCAAAAGCGAGGTGGGGGACCACCCCAATCCAATGAGGGTGTTCGCAGAAATGCTGGCGGAAACCATGCAATCAAGACCGCCACATGTAGGGACCCAAGCAGCACCCGGGCCAGCGCATCATTTGGCAAATTTTAAGGATTTCAAACTGGTTGGACCACCCGAGTTCAAGGGAACTCTTAACCAATCGAAGCACAGACCTAGATCGAAGAGATAGAGAAGGTCTTCGAGGTCGCACGGGTGGCCGAGGAACAGAAAACAGGATTTGCCACTTTCATGCTAAAGGGCGAGGCTAACTATTGGTGGAAGGCCAATAAGGGACGAGCAGGTGAGGGAGTCATTTCCTGGGAAAGATTTAAAGAGTTGTTCTTCGAAAATTACTTTCCGGAAAATACACAGCAGGACATGGAAGTTAAGTTCCTAGAACTGAAATAAAGGAATATGACTGTCGTAGAGTACGCGACAAAATTCAACGAGTTGGCCCGATTTGCCCCATACCAGGTGGACACCGAGGCCAGGAAGGCAAGAAGGTTTGAGTTTGGACTGAAACCATGGGTTCAGAAGTCAGTAGCAATACTGAAAATTAAGAATTTCTCGGAACTACTGGAGAGAGCTATCATTGCGGAAGGGGGCAATGAAGCGGTGGCACGGTTCAACCAGGACAGAAAGAAGAGTCAGGAGGTAGCCAAAGCTGGGAGCAGCGGGGGCAGAAACCCTAATAAGCGCAAATGGAATGAAAGCCAATCGTTCGGGAGCAATAAATTCGGAGGAGAGGTTAAGAAAAGTGGGAAGTGCAACAACTTTGGGAAGAATCACTCGGGGGAGTGCATGAAAGGGAAAAATGTTTGTTACCGATGTGGACAACCGGGACACATGGCTCCTCAGTGCCCTAACAAACAGAAAGGAGGATGTTTCTCTTGTGGATCACCTGACCACCAGATTAAGGATTGCCCGAAGAGGAAGGGTGACGTTGGGAGTGGCAACAAGAGCAACAACAACAGCGGGAACAACAACTGGCTGAGCTACGGGGCACCAGCTAGTCAAGCCAACAGACCCACAACACGCACATTCAACATGACCGTTCAGGATGCAATGGAATCCAGGGACGTGGTGTCAGGTATCATCTCAATCAATGATATAAATGCATATGTGTTATTTGATTCGGGTGCTACCTGCTCTTTTGTTTCTGAAGAATTTGCTAGTCAGTTAAATTTACCTCGTGAAAAGTTAGAACACCCTATGAACGTAGAAGTAGCAAACAAGGAAATTATCCCCATAGAATGCATTCATAGGAACTGTTGTGCTGAATTGCGAGGAGTTAAGCTCAATGTGGATCTGATACCAATTCGGCTGGGAGAATTTGATGTAATCCTGGGAATGGATTGGCTATCAATTCACGGGGCAGTTATTGACTGTAAGAAGAAATGTGTACACCTGAAGACTCCTAACAAGTCGAAGGTGGTATTCTATGGTAATAAATCACCAAGACAATCTTGTTGTCTTACTATGATGCAAGCCAAGAAATTGCTTAAGAAAGGTTGCGTATGTTATTTGGCCCATGTGGTTGATACTCGTCAGGTCGGGGATGAGATGAGTCAAATACCAATCGTGAGGGATTTCGCCGATGTCTTCCCAGATGAGCTTTCGGGACTACCGCCGGACAGGGAAATTGAGTTCGTAATCGATTTGGTGCCAGGAACCGCACCAATATCGAAGCCGCCGTATCGAATGGCACCTGTAGAAATGAAAGAGTTGATGGTTCAACTGCAGGAACTGTTAGACAAGGGTTATATCAGACCGAGTGTGTCCCCATGGGGAGCGCCAGTTCTGTTTGTAAAGAAGAAGGATGGTTCTATGATGCTTTGTATCGACTATCGGGAGTTGAACAAAGTTACGAATAAGAATAGGTATCCGCTTCCTAGGATTGACGATCTGTTTGATCAACTTAAGGGAGCGAAGTACTTTTCAAAAATCGACCTAAGAACAAGCTATCATCAGCTGAAGGTGAGGCAGGAAGATATCCCGAAGACTGCATTCAGAACTCGTTACGGGCACTTCGAGTTTCTTGTAATGTCATTTGGATTAACGAATGCGCCAGCGGCATTTATGGATATGATGAACAGAGTGTTCAAGCAGTACTTGGACAAGTTCGTAGTCGTATTCATCGATGAGATTCTGGTGTATTCAGAGTCAGAGGAGGAGCATGCTGAACATTTAAAGATTGTATTGGAAGCTCTCAAAAAGGAGCAGTTGTATGCAAAGTTTTCTAAGTGTAAGTTTTGGTTGCAGAGGGTGCAATTTCTGGGTCACGTCATCGACAAAAATGGTTTTTCGGTGGACCCAGCAAAGGTAGAAGCAGTTATCAATTGGGAGCAGCCGAAGATGCCAACAGAGATCCGGAGTTTCTTGGGATTAGCAGGATACTATCGGAGATTTATACAGGACTTTTCAAAGATAGCATCGCCGTTGACCAATCTCACCAGAAAAACAGTTAAGTTCGTTTGGTCGGAGAAATATGAGAAGAGTTTTATGGAGCTGAAGAAAGGGCTTAGCCAAGCACCAGTGTTGACCTTACCCGACAACACTGGGGGTTTCGCAGTGTATAGCTATGCGTCACACAAAGGTCTTGGCTGTGTGCTGATGTAGCACGACAAGGTTGTTGCGTACGCATCACGTCAGCTGAAGGACTATGAGAAGGGTTACCCGACTCATGACCTGGAGTTAGCCGCGGTAGTTTTCGCCTTGAAGATTTGGAGGCACTACCTGTACGGGGAGAAGTGCGAGATATATACAGATCACAAAAGTCTAAAATACATCTTCACTCAGAAGGAGCTAAACATGAGGCAGCGTCGGTGGATAGAATTAATCAAGGATTATGACTGTGAGATTCTGTACCATCCGGGAAAAGCAAATGTAGTGGCTGATGCCTTAAGCAGGAAAGGCTAGGCGAAAGTGATGCAACTGACAATTCAAGAGGAGTTGATAAAGGACTTTGAACGTCTGGAATTGGAGGTTAAGTATCCGATCGAGACAGACGAAAAATTATTTACCGTGATGGCAGGTCCGACTCTACTGGATAAGATAAAGGAGGCTCAAGAATTTGATGAAGAGTGCATTGTCATTAAGAAGCAACTATTGGAGGGAAAAACGTTGAAGTACAAGATTGACAGCACAGGATTTTTGAGGTTCGACGGAAGGATCTGGGTACCATATGTACCAGACTTAAGGGAAGAAATACTGCAGGAGGCCCATAATACGAGATTTTCGGTACATCCGGGTAGCACCAAGATGTATCAAGATCTTCGTCAGCATTATTGGTGGCCGCATTTGAAAGGAGAAGTTGCAGAATACGTCGGTCGGTGTTTAACTTGTCAGAGGGTCAAGGCAGAGCACCAGCGGCCGAGCGGATTATTGCAACCTTTGGAGATTCCGGAGTGGAAGTGGGTTCACATCACAATGGATTTTGTGGTAGGACTTCCAATGACACAGAAAGGTCTAGACGCCATCTGGGTGATCGTAGATCGTTTGACCAAGTCTGCCCATTTTCTACCGATCAAGATCAGGTACAAATTAGAGCAGTTAGCGAAACTATACGTAAAGGAGATAGTATCGCGACATGGAGTGCCGATATCTATTGTATCTGACAGAGATCCGCACTTCACGGCAAATTTTTGGAGAAGTCTACAGGAAAGAATGGGAACGCAGTTGAGGTTGAGTACGACGTATCATCCTCAGACTGATGGCCAAAGCGAGCGAACGATTCAGACCCTGGAGGATATGCTCCGAGCAGTCGTGATGGACTTAGGTGGCAGCTGGGATGATCACTTGCCACTGGTAGAGTTCGCTTACAACAAAAATTATCATGCTAGCATTGGCATGCCACCGTACGAAGCGTTGTATGGAAGGAAGTGTCGAACGCCGTTATGTTGGGATGAGGTCGGTGAGCGGAGATTGTTGGGACCAGAGTTGGTACAACATACCGTGGAAATCATTAGAGTAATAAGACAGCGGTTAGTAGCAGCTCAGGATCGTCAGAAGAAGTATGCCGACTTACATCGTCAGCAGCGAGACTTTGAAGTTGGCAGCTCCGTATTTTTGAGGGTATCTCCCTGGAAAGGGAAGATCCGTTTTGGGAAGAAGGGCAAATTGAGCCCTAGGTTCATAGGACCTTTTGAAATATTAAGAAAAATAGGCGAAGTGGCGTACGAGGTAGCATTACCTCCGGAACTTGAGCACATCCACAACGTGTTCCATGTATCAGTGTTACGTCCATATAAGCCAGACTACAAGCATGTTATTTCCTACGAGCCAATTCAAGTCGAAAAGGACTTATCGTACGAGGAGATTCCTGTCCAAATACTTGATAGAAAGGAGTAGAAGCTGAGAAATAAAATCATTCATTCTGTTAAAGTACTCTGGAGGAACCACGCGGTGGAAGAAGCCACGTGGGAACTCGAAGAGAAGATGAGAGCAAATTACCCGCAGTTATTTGAGTAACCTTAAATTAAAATTCCGAGGACGAAATTTTTATAAGGGGGAGAGGATGTAATGTCCAGAAATTCTAAACCTTGTACCAATTTATTTTGATATATGAAATTCAATTTTATTTAATTTTACGGACTTAATTGGATCCATGTAGGTATTATTATTTAATTATATAACTATATGGTCCAATAATCTTCTTTGCATTAAAGGGGCTCACTGATAGTTCGAATAAATTAGTGAGTTAACCCTAAGAATTGGTTTGCAAGAAAATTGGAAAAAAAAATTTAAAATAAATAATTTTATCATTATCGGATCTAATAATTCGAATGAGGAATTATTGTTAAAACAAATATTTTAAATAATTAATTAATTGAATTAGTTTTTTAATTTAAATAATAGGAACATAAGGTTATTAATTTAATTGGGTCATCCCTCTCTTTTATTTCACCTGACCCAAATTTTAATTTGGCTGAGCCCAATTTCCTTTTTATTTTCCTATTGAGCCACTTTTCTATTTAATCAGCTGATCCAATATCAATTGGGTCGAACCCATTTTTTATTTTAATTCCATGTTGGGTCAACCGAATGGACTGGACAAACCTTAGGTAATAAATCAATTGGGCTGAGCCCATTCCCTTTTTCCTGCCGGTTAAACCATTTTATCAATCGGTATGTCAATTGGGTGGGGGAGGGGGGTTAAACCAAGCAAAGAAGGGATTCTAAGCCCTAGACCCTCAACTCAGACAAACCGAGAAGAAGGAACAGGGGTGAGCCGCACCTATCAGGCCTAGCCTCTCAATCGAACGGGACGGGGAAAGAAGTTCGGCGCGATGACATGAGGGAATCGACCGATTGGGCTGAGGGAAAAGCATCGACCAGTGGCTAACCAAGAATTGAGGCGGGCGAAGCAAGCGAGGCCATGGGCGACCGAGCGCTCGTCGAACGGACCGAAGGATTCGAGTGCGCGGCGATGTGACTGGTGGAAACGCACGCCTCGAGGGTGCCGGCTGAACAGCTGGGCTCGGATAGGACTTGATGCCGACAGCCGCTCGCCTACCCTTCTCTAACCCTTGGGTATTGTCTCGTTCAATTGGGGTATTAACCGACAAAATGAGGCATGTATTCTCCTATAAATTAGAACCCATGAACACTTTGCGAAGCTGCTGAAATTTGGAGTTCCAGTTAGAGGGAAAATTACAGAGAGAGGAGGGAGACAGGGGAAGGCCAACTGCAGGTTGCGATTCCGGTTCGGAGGAGTCGACGGTGGGGCGAATGCCCTCTAATTTCGTGGTCTATTTTGGGAAGAGAAGGAGGACGGCAACGAGGAATCAACCTCGACATAACCCAACCCCAAGGTATAAGAAGGATTCTATTTTTGGCCCAACTGCCGTGTGTATTCTCTTTGTTTTGTTTTGATTGATTTATGTTGCTATTTGGGTTGGGAAAGTCTGTGTATAGGAAGCCATGAAAGGCCAGAAGGTATAAGGATGGATTGGGATTGTGGGATATCATGTAAATCACTGGGTTTTGAAGAACATTAGTATGCCCACCATATGTTTGTTGTAGGGCCTGAACGAAATTGTTCTTTACTTTGGTATTAAACGTTCTGTTAACAACATTGTTTAGATAAAAATTTAACTTTGGTTTATTATGTGCTAGTATTTTGGGCTGTTCACAGAAACTGAAAACATGTGTGTTGTATTTTGTTGTTGGAACCAAGCCTAATGTAGCGTGTTTATGCGGCTGGTGGTTGGGGCTGGGTCTGCAAGGCAATTATGTGTCATGTTATGAGCGGCAGCCACGCCGATGGGCACTCGGTGTAGAGTGGGCTGGCCAGGGAACAGTTGCTAGGCAAAGGCTAAATGAACCTTCCCATATTGATTAATAGTATTGCTTCGCAATGTGCAAAATTTTCACTATTGTTTTTAGTAACACCAAGAAGGGATTCATAGCTGCATAATAAAATATGTCAGTGGATGAATATTATTGACACACCAATTATTTTATTTTTAAGAGTTAATAATAATAGTTGAACCTTAAACCTACTGCTAACAATAAGTCATTAAAATAATTATTTATTATTTATCATTAAATAATAAATAAAGATAATAAATATTTAATTATTATTTAGTTAATATTAATAAGGTTAATGAATAATTATTTATTATTTATAAATAAATAATAAATAAAGATAATAAATAGTTAATTATTATTTAATTAATATTAAATAATAATTAAGTATGAATAAAGTTAGTAAATAATTATTTATCATTTATCAATAAATAATAAATAAAGATAATAAAATTATTATTTAATTAATATTAAATAATAATTAAGTATGAACAAAGTCAATAAAATTATTATTAATAAAGATAATGGTTACTTAATTATTATTAAATAATACTTAAGTATGGGTAGAGTTAATACAGTAATTACTTAATGAATGACTAAGGGGCCATAATTACTTAATTACCCTTAAGGGTGAATAGTAATTAAGCGAAATTAAAACTAAATAAGTGATCAAGTATTATTTAGTTGCTATTAAACCATAATAAATTATTATTTTATAAATAATAAATAACGATTATTAACCCATACTTAGAGACAAATAAAGGTAATAATTTGAGTATTCAAATGATAAGTAACCATGATTAACTACTATTTATTTTAAATAATAGCTAGAGGTCGTTAATTAATTTCTGTTTAGCTAGTGTTAAATAGTAATTAAATGTCAATAGAGTTAATAAAGTAATGTAAATGGATTAAAACGGTTATAAATAATTGTTAAAAAGTAGTTATCACTTAAGAAAAATGTGGTTAGTAAGTAATTTCTTAGTCTACAGATTATTAAGTATCTTATGGGATTGAGAAGGGTCTATTGACTTATATGCTATGTGAATTGTTCATCTGTTAAATAAATAGCATAAGAGGGTGTACCGATATATAACTATACCATACTAATTGATAAGTCGACTTTATCAAATGATAGGTCATCCAAGGTCGATTTATTTAAAGCTAAAATTTATCTGTGGCTGAGCAAACAGGCAAGTTCCCTGACTTCGGTCTTTCTTTGTACTGAATGCAAGTTTCCTTTAACCCTACTCAAATTATCTTGGAGCGGGGTAGTATTGTACTGCAAGTTATTTAATTAAGCTTGAACCCATTTTCAAGCATGCTTTAGGTGGTTTAATTACTTTTAAATTATTCCACATCTATGATATTATTGACACTCGCACTCGGTGCCTTGAATTCGTAAAGTTTGGACTCGTACATTTATTAAAGTTCCGTAGTTCACAAACTGTTTAAGAATAAGTCTGAACCCTTATTCGGCCAGGCAAATATATGAGAATTTATAAAAGCTATCTGAACTAGTCATTGGTACGGATTCTTAGACTGAAATGAACACCCCATTTATTATAGGGGAGTACCCCAGGTACCGTATATAAGGTACAAACAACAGAGTTAAATGTTATGCATACACATAGTGTACGCGAGGCTGATCCCCTCAAGTACTTATGTTGTAGTCAGTAACCAGAGGGTCAACTAGCTATTGACTCCTTTGGAAGTTATCGTTCAGAGTCTACTTGACTATCAATTATTCTAAAAGCAATAATTGTTCTTGCTTCTGATAATTATATTGTTGAATTCTCTTTCTATATTCCATTCATCATGATATATCCTTTATTGTCGTATTTTAAACTTATTGAGCAAACTCGTTGTTCATCCTTGCTATATCATGACTTTCATTGCAGCTAAACCCGAGACATCAGGAACGGGCAAGGGTAAAGAAAAGATGAAGTGATAGGCTTCACGTAGCTGGCTTTAGATTATGTTTAGTGAAATTGCTATTAATGTAACTTAAACCCTGATTACTATTTAGGGTATATTTTGTGTTATGTAATTAAGGTTATTGTATCTTGGGACTAGTAACACCTTTCTAATGAACAACATATGTTTATTATATTTCGCATTTTAGTCGATGTATGTTGTTGGAGGTGAATGTTGTATTGGATCGTGATGACCGAATCCGGGTAGTTGGAGACCCGAATTTGGGGGCGTCACAAGTAAGACTTGGTTCTTGTTGGATGAGAAGTGACCTTCAGCAGTTTTTAGCCTGTTAAGTCACTCAAGCAAGCTGACGTCCAACTTATTCATGTGAAAAATCACAACAAATTGTGAGAAGGCGTCGGTGAGTGACTACAAGATCAAATCTTGACTTAACTCCCCATCCATTACAAATCCTAGCTGTCCAAGTTGTTCAATCATATTGATCATCTATAGGACATGAGTCTCAACGATAGTGCCCTCGGTCATCCGAGATCGAAAGAGCTCCTTAGATATCTGATATCTAGCAGTCCTACTTTGCTCACCATACAACTCATTGAGGTGCAACAATATAGTAGGAGCATCCATAGTTTCATGCTGATGTTGAAGCTCATTACTCATGGATGCGAGCATGATGTATTGAGCCAAGATTGCATCATCTTGCCACTTTCTGAAAGTAGTAAGCTCTTCTTCAAAGGCTGTTTCTGCAACATTTACAGGGACTGGCGAATTTAGGACATAAGAAATCTTTTCAGCAGTGAGAACAATTCTCAAATTCCTTAACCAGTCCGTGTAATTCGGTCTGGTCAGTTTGTTACCATCAAGTATGCTACGCAGTGATAGTGAGTTTAACATTTTTAAAATCTGCATGTGAAATAGACAACATTAACCAAAATACACAACATTTTAGCATACATTCATTTTATTAATTACCAAAATAAATTAGGTCTTTATTTAAATTGGTATCTCCCACTATTTTCATCAAACTATATTACCCTCAATATATAGTTCGACAAATCTAATTAAAGATTTGCTAGTGAGAATAAGGATCCCATTTCAAATATATAGCCTTGTGTGTGGCTATATATAAATAAATAGGTAGACAACTATTGTCAATTACATCACCATGTAACTCCTTATATTTTGCCTCTTAGATTATAATGGTCAAGTGTGTGCACATCCGAACTAAAATAATCTAAGTTAAGTCATACCTATCATTTCCATATAAGTGAAGAGAAAAATATAGCCCTTGTGTGTGCACAACAAAGCGATAATGTTCAATTCCTTATAAACATCCAAAGTAATAAAACAACATCTTAAATATTTAATACTTGCCTTATGTGTGCACAACAAACTCATATTAAATATTCAATACTCTATTGTTTTACCATGCTCGATTTTCCAAATATCTTTGAACGTTACAACTTAATATTATTTCTTTGAGCGGTTTGTTATTAAATTGTCTCATCTTGTTTAGCGTGCATGCACACACACACACACACACACACACACACACACACACATATATATATATATATAAAATACGCGTCATATTAATTAACATGCGAAACATGTTGCATAATATAATATATATATATATATATATATATATAGTAAGCATGCACATATAAAATACTATATTCTACCCAGATTGATTATGGCTTTTATTCTAGTTTGGTTCACTAGAGCCACCAAGTGAACCAAAAGGTCAAACCTAGAGTGCAAGAACTGAATTTAAATATAACTATTACATTTAAACTCGGGCTCCATTACAAACAGGTTTTCAAGCGCTCCTTGCTCCTTTGTCTACAATTCTTCAAAATAATTCTAACTAATCCTATTATATAAACTATTTACAATAAATAAAAATCTTGATCAACAGTCAAGGGGAAGTACATAGGAGGGAGATAGAATTTACATTAAGAAAATTAGAGAAGACGAGGTACGCAGACCCCATTTATAAAAATCCATTCATTCAAGTATCCTCTAAAATAAATCCAATCACACATTGGTCAATAGTCCATAATTAATCCCTATTTATTATCATACATATCTCCATATGTATCAATTAATAATATTCATCTCATGAATAATAAAACCATTCCATATATGCATTGATATCATTTAATGGGCAATAAGTTTGCTAATATTTAGTTTTGAAACAAAATAAACTATTTTATTTTAATCAAAAATCAAATCAAAATTAAACTTATTTAATTTTAGCAATCTAAAATCCTATTCGAGATAAAATAAACATCTTTATTTCAAACTTATTCCAATTAAATAAATCATTTAAGTTAATTGAAGAAAAAATTATTTTTCGAATTCTGCTATCCGGCGCAGCTGCGCCCAAAATGAACTGGGAACCGGCGCAGCTGCGTTACACCACCAGAACCAACTTTCTAGGTTTGGGCACAGCTGCGCTCCAGAATGAACTGGTAGCGGTGCAACTGCGTCGCGTAGAAGATTCGTGAAGAACAGATTTTTGTCCAAAAATTCGATCCAATCGCATATCATACACACATGGAATCATCAAAATCAATAATTAGCAGAAGATTAGGCTCTGATACCACTGTTAGGTAACCTCAAAATCCAGTCCCAAGACTCCATAAAAGTTATGGATAGGGAGGATTCCTAGTCTTAAGTATGTTAAGATAAGGGGTTGTCCAGTTTATGTGAAAAAGGTTTCAAAAGATAAGTTTGGGACAAAATCTGACAAGTGAAGATTTGTGGAATATCGTAAAGAAAGTTTAGGGTATTATTGCTATAATCCTACACGCTGCCTTCTTAGATAAAGGTGTGTATCATTGAAGGAGCTAGTGGGAGGGTAATAGATCTTGAAGGAGTTCAAGAACCAAAGCACTATAAGTCAAACCGAGGAACCTGTAGATAGACCTATTGTACCACAACCAAATCGTAAATATGGAAGAGTACCGAAGATACCTAGGAGGTATGGATTCTTCATAGAGGATGATGATGAGATATGTATCACAGAGGATTATGATCCTGTTATATACGATGAGGTTATGAGTAGTAGACACTCAGAGAAATGGCAGATGGCCATGAAATTCGAAATGGACTCCATATATGAGAACCAAGTATAGACTCTAGTTACTCCACCAAAAGGCATAGTGCCTATAGGGTGTAAATGGGTCTTTAAGAGAAAGAGTGGAGCAGATGGTAAGGTGGAGACTTGTAAGGCCATAATGGTGACATAAAGATTTCAAATAATGGCAAGGAGTTGTCCATTATGAAATTTTCTCACTAGTATCAATGCTCAAGTCCATTCGAATTTTGCTTGTGATTGTAGCTTATTTTTACGAAATCTGGCAAATGGATGTGGAGACGTCCTTCCTTAATGAAGACTTGAGGAGAATGTATATATGATACAGCTAGAGGAATTTGTTTCAAAGTTTGAAGCAAATCATGTATGTAAGCTACAACAATCCATTTATGGATGGAAGCAAGCTTCTCAAAGATGGAACATTCGTTTTGATGAGACAATGAAAAGAGTTTGATTTTATCAAAAACGAGAATGAACCTAGTGTGTATAAAAGGGTCAGTGGGAGCGTTGTGACATTCCTGGTATTATATGTTGATATACTACCGATAAGGAATGACATACCAGTGCTACAATCAGTAAAGATAAAATTGTCTAAACATTCCTCCATGAATGACTTGGGAGGAGCATCCTATAAATTGGGGATATAAATCTATATAGATAGATTTAAAAGGATGCTCGGCTTGACCTAAGGAACATATATTCATTCGATGCTAAAGGCGTTTAGCATGACAAACTCCAAGAGATGTCTTATGATAATGAGCCATGTAGTGTATCTCTCTAAAATTGTCCCCAATGAAAGAGAGATCGCATGAGTTACTATCATGTATACAATGAAATGTACAAGAGTTGATGTTGACCAGTCATATTCTAGAGAAGATCATTGTAAGACAGGGAAAAATATCTTTAAGTACTTAACTGGTACTAAGAATGTGATCATGATTCATGGTGGGTCTGAATTAAAACTAGAGGGCTAAACAGACTCAAGTTTTTTAGACTAACCAAAACGACAACAAATTCACTTTAGGGTAAATCGTTATCTTGAATGGTGGTGCATGTTAGGTTTGTATATTACGCAAGCATGCAATCAAATTACATAAACAGAGCGGAAGCGCGATAAAACGGATTTTAAAATTTTTATACAAACCATCACCATGATCTTTTCTTATGTTCAATTATCAATCAAACGAAAGAGATAGAGATAGAGAATTATACCCTCGTGAATCAAAGCTTCCTCGGGTACAAGTTCACCTCTAATTCCTTCGCGTTCTCCTTGAATTCCACCGATTAAATTTCTTCCTTTGATCAACGTTAGCTGCCTAAGTGTTTGGCCTCTAGAGGTGATCCACCAGGGAATAATACTTGTTCAAGAAGTTGGGTGTTAACAAAATCCTAGTTTCTATCTCTATAAAAATTGTAAGTACTCTCCACAATTCTAATATAAGAGTGTGTAACCCTAATCTATAATAAGACTCCTCTTATTTATAGATATAGGTAACCCTCCTAAATAATTTAGGATTAGGTTAATTGTCTTAATTAAACTCTTTTAATTAATTAAACTCCTAATCCAATTACGAATTTATAAGAGTATTTTTATTAATTAATTTCCAAATCCTTTTAGAAATTAAATGATAGTAATAGTAATAATAATAATAAGACTCCTCTTATTAATTTATATTTAATATTTTTACAATATTAAATAATAAATATTAAGCTATTTAATTTATTCTATCTCCATAGACTAAATTAAATACACTTAACTTATTATTACAATTATGTCATTTATTTCTTAAATAAATATTTTCCTTTTGCGGTGTAACCCTTTAGGTTCTCCATATTAAACCGGTTGTGAATAAATCAATTAGAACAATTCTAATATTATTTAAATAAATAAATTAAAGTATTTAATTCATTTAAATAAATAACATTTATTTTACAATAAGGGTAAGCACCCTTAACGATCAACGACTTTCCAGATAATATAGATTTTAATATTAATCACAAAAGAACCTTTCAGTGAATAGTTACCGTACAATTCAATCCTTCTACCATACAAAATCCCAATTAAATATAAGACATGGAATTACTGTCAAGTCTTATTTTATTTAATTATATGTATTTCGATTCTTAAATGCCCAACTCATCAATAATGCAAATTAGAAACTCCTTTCTAATTTCATTCTGCCTTGGCCAAGAACTACTGAGTTGTCATTTATCGAATCACATAGGACATTCACATCTTTTACTAGATGTGGTAGATTCTTTGTTGACCATTCATCTGTCTCCATGTACAACTTATTATACCCAATCATACCCTTTAATATACCCTAAAGGTCTTAAGGGACATGTCAAGGTATAACTCATCATACACAAGATACTATGATGATCTAAAGTCCAAGGATCACTTGTACTACTATCACTAAAGGAATTCCTATTAACAGGCGAGTAAAACTCCATTAGGTATTCCTTAGTGAGTCACATTCAGTGAACTTATTCTCCAATAAGTACTTACATACTTGCTTTAGTGTCTTCATACAAATGATTATGAGATCAATCATCCTCTTCCTAAGAGCAAGCAACGTATGTACTAATCTATCCGGATTCACTAATTCCCTTTTTAGTAATCCAACGATTAGGAACGATTTTAGTTTTAAGCTTTCTAAGAATTTAGATCTCATTAGCATGAACACCGTCATGATTATAAAAGCATTGCTTAAAACTATAGGTTTATCACATATTAAATAACAACACCATGTAGATAAAGTAAAATTCCTTTAATACTTTTATTAATAAATGAATAAGATAAGAAAGTATATGATTGGTTTATGTGCATACTACTTTCAGTGCAGTGAATTGAAAAAGTTACAAACAGTAAAAAGTTGTTGGTTTAGTGACAAAGACAAAGTATATAGCTGTAAATGAAGCTGCAAGTTGATTGTTTGGATGAAAAGTTCATTACAGAACTAGGAATAGTTTATAAGTCTCATCTTGGATTCAAACATGTATTGTGGCACTTTTATTTGATTAGAGGAATCATTGAAAGAGGAAAAGTCACTATAGAGATAGTGGACTCTCGAGAACAACATTGCATATCCATTTACTGAAGTTTTATCTAACAGCACGATGATCGTCACTTAGAGAAGAAGGGTATAGATACTATGGCGATTGGCTTTAATGCAAGTGGGAGATTGAAAGTAGTATGCATACAAGCTAATCATATTTGATATGATATAGTATACACTTTATAATCTTATTCGTTTATTAATAAAAGAATTTATTTATTAAAGGAATTTTACGTTATCTACATGATGTTGTTATATTAAATATGATAAACTCATAGTTTTGAGCAATGCTTTTAAAATCATGATGATGATCATGCTAATGAGATCTAAATTCTAGATAGCTCACAAACTAAAATTGTTCCTAATCGTTGGATTACTAAAAAGGGGATTAGTGAATCTGGATAGATTAGTACATACTTTGTTTGCTCTTAGGAAGAGGATGATTTATTGTGACGCCCCCAAATTCTGTCGTCACTGCCTCGAATTTGGTTCGTCACGATCAACTCAAATAACGACATAAAACTAATGCAGCGGAAAAGATAGAATAAATTACATTGATTTAATATAATTATTCTCGTCCCAAGGTCTCGCAACCGTACCTACAATAATATCCAAAAGTCTTAATTTAACTGAAACATAGTACTAATACATAATCCATGCCTAAGCTTATTACCTAACTGAATTCAGAAAAACATAAGCAACGTAGTAATTAATATCCTTCCTAAGGAAGAACAAAGCTACTCCGTAGATTTGCCTTTTCCCTTATCCTTGCCTGAAGGTTCACCTCGCTCTGCCTTAACTGAAAGGTTTAAAGAAAGCAAGAATGAGCAACAAATTTGCCCAGCAAGTGATGTAATAACAAGGATAAACAATTAAAAGTTTGAAGTCTCGAGAATATAAGGAATAGTTCAAGAATATTATGAATTATCAATCATTTCGAATAAAGTTGTTATGGACAGATAATCTCAATAAGATTCAAGAAATAATCCTATCAAAGTTCGAGATGCAGAACACTGAGTAGTCACAAAGGACTAAGAACTCCTGCTAGAATTAACAGTTTTTATACTGAAAATCCAATAAAAACAAGTACACAGGTGATCAGCCTATAGTACCCCAGATTATGCATAACTGTCACATGCTTGTAAGTGCGCGCGTCGGTTCCCCGACAATATATAATTTTCCCCTTTTATGAGGGTTGTTCATCTCAGTAGATAAGAGTCCTCACCAAGACAATTGGTTTAGAATAGCTTTCTAACACATGTATAATAGTCTAACCGAAACAATGGTTTAGACAACTTTTATAATCATATTCAATGATTTAATGAATACCAATACTCGCAATGAGGTTTAAGGGATATTAATTTTAAACCAATCCTTAGAATATGAATGACAGTTTATAAAGCATAAGAGTCATTGTCACATACTCGTATGATACAGGAATATACAAGTTTACATGCTTGCTCAATATAGAGAAAGGGTTCGAATACTTGCACAATATACCACATCCTGCTCGAAAGTAAATTGAGTAGGGTTAAAGGAAACTTGCTCAATGTAAAAGTTGAGTAAGATGGAACTTTCCTTTAGCGTAGTCTACGAATTTAAAGCTTAATGACACGTTGCAATCCTATTGTATAATAGTTATATATAAGAATTCCATTAGTCATACAAGTTCATAATTCAAATAATACCATATCATATTTGAATACCAAAAACATTACTACAACATCTGCTTTACACTTGAGAATAACAATGCAGCAATCCACAAGGTTCAGATTTCAAACAGAATCAACTAGACCATACTGCGGGAGGGCGCAACTGCGCTCTAGTTAGGCTTAGGGACGGCGCAGCTGCGCTGTCCCCTGGCCAGACCAGAGTTGAGCTTTTGTCTTCTTGGTTTCAGTCCATTTCTTAGCATACCAAGACATTAACAATTATTATGCACACATGTTAAAGGGGTTTGCATACTCATGTGATCATTTCAAGTTTATATTACTACTTTATAAATCTTTAATTTAGAACTTCGGCAAAATAATGTCAAACAAGTTTAAGAATCCACGTAACTTACCATACTAAGTACTTATTCATATACAAGGGTTATACCATCTGAAATACGCATGCTCATGTGTTCACATCATATATACTAAGTTTACATAGTTCACAGCTTGGGAATTTGCTTAAATTCATGCTTGAACGATGTAATGCTATAACATACTAAAGGGACACACATACACATCATGTTTGGGGAATATTTGAGTACTAACATGCATGTCGAACACCTTAGAATGGAGTTATCATTATAATTATGCATGTTTGTTTCAAAATGTCCAAGTTTGCCTTTAAAAGTTGTTTTAAACTAGGTCACGGTCATTGTAGACACCCAATTTTTGCGTTCCCTGTACTAACCATGACAGGAGGGCAAAATCGTCAAGTGAACCGGCTTGCGGGAGCGAGGGAATGGGTACAAGTGCGAACGCCCAACACCACCGCAATGCTTGGCGACCAAAGCTGACGTGATAATAAGGCCGTCCGAAGCGGGCATTCCCGAATGAGGTGGCACGTCTCCCGGAAATTCCCGGACTGCAAAATACGAACCTGTCAGTGAAAACCGACGTTACGGCACAAAAATCGAGGCGTGGCACGAAAATCGAGAAAGTCAAACCGTCCAGCCGCGGATTGATCTGCGGCCAAATAGTGCGCCTTTTGAAAACACGGAACTCGAAATCAGGTGAGTGGAAGGCAGGCGGCCAGCCAGCCGCAGATTGATCTGCGGCCAGCCTATTTCAGCTCAGTTTCGTTGCAGCATACAAGAGGTTGGAAGGTTGAAAGAATTTGAAGGAAGAAGAAGAATTCAGCAGCAAAAGAGCACGGAAATAGAGAGGAAAAAGGAGCAAAATTTGCAACCAAATAGGAAGAAAAGAGAGAAAAAAAGAGAGGATCTATATTCTTTTGATTTTGATTGTATCAATATACTCCTCATCCTATTCAAATACACAAGTTCACATCCATTTGAGATCATTTGCAAGGTGAAAATTTCCTTTGTTCTAGCAATTTATATCATATTGTTTGGTTGAATTAAATGTAATCTTTATGTATCTTGTTGAACAATAATGGATTAGGGATTATTAGTGAGGGTTCCATCGGAACAAAATTCTTCCTAATAACCCGAGGATATCCAATTGGTGAAATTTCTAGCTTGTTTATGGTGATTTATTGGATGTAATCTATTTAGATTTTCATTTTCGGATATCACGGTGTATTAGGCAAATCCGTGTTGGTTAGTTTCATAGTATTCATTTTGTGGGTATGTAGCAACTCCGGGTGTGAGCCTAGGAACGCGGCCCCGTGGTCCAAATCCGATGATGGAAGTTTTGATGTATGTAATAGATTTAAGGTGCTCGTTTTTGTAACATGTAACCGTCGGGCCTTAAAACGACGCTAAGGCGAGAATCGGATTTAAGGCCCCGTAGTAGTGGAACATGCGATTGTTGGCGTTTGGGGGTGTTTTGATGGCTTACATGCCCATGAATAGCCCCGACGCGTATTTATGCTTTGATTGGACTTCGTGACACCAAAATGATTTCAAAGCCAAGACAATAAAGATGTTTCTAAAATCAATCAAAGTAAGGATATTAGCATCACGAGGCTAAGAATTGGAAGTGCTAATGAAAGTCGATTCCTATTTTACGAGAAGGCCAAAGGAAATCATTTTCAAACATCACCAAAAATGGCTTTATGAATGAAATAAACGTTTCACTAAACCTTGATACATAGGGTGAAAGGGATCCTAGAAATTGCCCGTCATTTATGAAAGCAACGTATAAATCTCGATTCCTATTTTGGTTAAGGTTTAGGAAAATTTACGTTTTGTCAAAACAACACTTAATCTCATAGCTTTTGCCAACTAAAATCAAATCTTTTCTAATAAAGAAATAAAAGCTTTCTCGAATAGGCCAAAAGACATTATAAAACATTCTCAAAATAAAACACGTCTCTTTCATAAAACACCAAAAAGAATTCATTTTTATACAAAACTCACCACAACATTCATTAGGCACACACACACAAACGCACACATACACATTTCATGAATTAAAAGATAGGAAAACATCAAGGTTGCGGTAACCGTGTTTCACGGAAGTCGGGGGGTGCCTAACACCTTCCCCTCGCTTAAGCAAGCCCCCGAACTCTATGAATCTCGATTCGCAGACCAATTAATTCGGAGTCACATATGAGCCAGCGATTTATAAAAAATAAAAATTCGGATGAGTTGGTACATCCATTTTAAATATACCAACTGGCGACTCTAGTTAATTGGCTCATCATAAAGACGATCTTTCAAAACCCCGTCGACATCAATGTCGATCTTTTCCCAAAATCATTTAATAAAAAAGGCTAAAATCGGGAGAGGCGAGAAACCGGCGTCGACAACTGGCAACTCTGCTGGGGACATTAGAGGGCTTAAGCCGCATTCAAATCTTGATGCTATCCTATCCTTTTAAAATTCATAAAATGTATGTGTGTACGACAGTTTTGATTTTTTACTTTTGTTGTGTGAATGTGTGTTTTGCCCAATAAATGAATGATTGAATGAAATTGCTTTACTTTTAAGTAATCATTTGCATACGGTGAGGACGGTGAATGTGAATGTATGTTGAGAGAGTACCTCCTCCTGAGGCGAACCTGTCGGTTGCTTATTACTGGACTCGAAGGGGCTGCTCCCCGGAGATGGCTCAGGAAACGCACCACCCAAATCCGCTCCAATCGAAAGGGCTCAGACGAGTAGATTGCGAAGATTTGGGGACCTTCATGCCGAAAAGCCCGTGAGAGTAACCCTAGGATAGGTCAGCCTCAGATTAACCCAACGCAGGAAAAGTCTCTTCATGCCCTTTTACATTCTCGCGTATAAATGTCATGATACCATTCATGTATGCCTCCCCTGTTGACAAAAGTACTGACCTCCATGTTTTGCAGGGAATAGCTGGGTAGGCATAATAAGTCATGTCTATCAATTATTATTGCAATAAGGGACTACTAACATGCTGTTTTGCAGAAAAAGATTAAAAAACCCAAAACACAAAAGTTACAGCTTTTGCATGCATCCATATCCTTTCGTTACCCCGGACTAAACTTCGAACCGTTGTTTTTGTAGGATTGCTCCTCAAACCCGTTCACAGTCTAAAAGAGCCCAAAACTCTACATCTGAAATGGCTGATCTCCCACCTACTAATCCTGGTTCCATATCTAGGGAGGAGTTTGATGACTTCAAAAAACAGATGTTAGAAATGGCCATCATGCTGAGGGAACAATTGATACCTCGACAGGATCCCCCTAAAGAAGACCCACCCCAACCTAAAGGCGAACCAGTCGCCCCGAAGGCCATTCCCGTACCTAACAAGACAGTGATTACTACCCCAGAAGAGGGAGATACGGATGACCTGCGAAAGAAAATGAAACAAATGGAGGAAACTATCCAATCTATGAAGGGCATAGGGTCCCTAGGCAGGGTGAATTACTCAGATCTTTGTGTCTTCCCCGGAACCAGATATCCGGAGAAATTTAAAATTCCTGAGTTCGAGAAATACAACGGAAAGGGGGATCCTTATACACATCTGAAAATCTACATTGGGGAGTTGGGATCTTATGCAGAAGACGAAGGTCTAAGAATGCAACTTTTTCAAAAGAGCTTGACTGGAGAAGCAAGAATCTGGTATGCCCGTCTTGACAATGCCCGGATCCACAATTGGGAGGAATTAGCCCACACCTTCTTAACACAGTATAGTTTCCAGGCACAAATGGCCCCAGATAGATACCAAATGACAAAAGTGAAGAAGCAACCCAGGGAATCATTCAGGGATTATGCTCAATGATGGAGGGGTATGGCCGCTCAGGTGAATCCCCCGATGAGCGAGTCGGAGATGGTGATGACCTTCGTAGATATTCAAGAGGCCCCGTATTATGAGCGGGTTATATCAGGGATTGGTAGGCCTTTCGCCGAGATGATTAAACACAGAGAAATGGTGGATATGGGTCTGAAATCTGGTAAGATTCGGGATTTCACTGCTTTGGAGACAGCTGCAGAACAAATACAGAGTGGAAATTATAGCAGCACTTCCCGTAGGGTGCAAAAGAAAAAGGAGGAGGATGTTTCCCTCATCCTGCAGGGGTCATCCAGAAAGGCAGAAAACCATCTTCCGGTACAGGTGCAGAGAGTGGGGCCATCCCGACAGCCTAACTTTGCTGATCAGAGGGCGGAAGGGCGAAGGAGATATGAGGCCTCGCAAAATCGAGTATTCACCCCGCTCGGGGAGCCCCTTGAACGGGTCTTAGCGGTATTAGTAGCCCAAAAGAAGATAGTTGGTTTGGCACCCCCGAGTGACCCAAAGGGAAGAAGGTTTGACCCAAGCAAGCGATGCGCCTACCATTCAAGTTCCCCTGGTCATGATACGCAAGACTGTTGGACGTTGAAGCACAGAATCCAGAACCTGATTGATAGTGGGGAAATTGTGGTGGAACAGCCAGACTCCCCAAATGTTAAGGCCAATCCCCTGCCAAGACATGATGGGGGGGGGTCAATATGGCGGAGGCCAGTGAAGCCGAGGGGCCGTCAAGGTTGAACTATGTGCAAAAAATTGAGGAAATGATCAACATGATAAATGATCACGGGAATGCACGGGGAGAGCCCATTAGGTTGATGGGCGTAAGTAGAAATACCACGGGGGGACCCGTCAAGTTGACAGCTCCGAAACCTCTCATCCTTGCGGCAAGGCCGCAAATCCCTGTCAGTAGTCTAAAGACGGTACCCTGGAATTATGGGGGAATGCCAGAGGAAGCAGCCAGTTGTGCTTCTGTGACGACCAAGGGGAACCCCTTATATCTTCCCGGGCGAGTCCTTGAGAGCCAAAAGAAGAAAAATGAAGAGATCTCCGAAGAAAAGGCCATAGAATTCTTGAAAAGGATGGATCACCCGGAAACAAGAGGGATCCAGATTTTAAATGAGGAATCGACCCTGACATCAATCATGGACTTGGTGTTATCGTCCAATGATCACTGCAAAACCCTGGCGAGGGTCCTGGAGGAGGCATACGTACCCAAGGAAATTAGTGAGGAATGTTTCGGCCAGCTGGTAGGCCATCTGTTGGAGAGTGATGTAATATCCTTTGCAGATGAGGACATCCCCAAGGAGGGAAGGGGGCACCGGAAACCGCTACATATTGCGGTAATCTCCTCAGGTTATATCATGAATGGGGTGCTGATTGATGGAGGATCGGCGTTGAATATCTGTCCCCTCAGCACATTGCAGAAGATGAACATCAATCCCAAGCGCCTACGGGCCAGTCATGTAGTGGTGCGAGCCTTCGATGGTTCCCGGAGGGACACAATTGGAGAAATAGAATTACCGGTGGAAATAGGACCCTGCACTTTTGATATCTCTTTCCAAGTCCTAGACATTGCGGCCAGTTATAATCTGTTACTGGGGAGGCCGTGGATACACATGGTCGGGGCAGTTCCTTCCACGCTACACCAACAAATCAAATTAATCATTGACGGGAACCTGGTAACGATCTCGGCAGAATGTGATAACCCTTCTCCTCCTAGGAATGGCCTACCAGTAATTAATGTGGATGAGTCGGCGGCACCGGCCAGTTTTCAGGCGCTGGAAATTAGCGCTCCCCACTACAGATGCTTGGGAGCTCCAGCCGTGAAACCTAAGGTCTCTCCAGAACTTACCTTCGTTGCGAAGGAAATGATGAAAATGAATTTCCAGCCTGGACAGGGACTAGGGAGGAGCAGTCAAGGAATCACCGAGCCCATCTAACTACCACAGTAGATAGGCAAAGCAGGGTTGGGATATCGTGAAGGCGTAGCACGGAGACACCGGCAGGGTGCGGCTCCGATTCGGCTGGCTGGCAGTCTGGTGACCAAGGTTAACAGTGAGCAGGGGATTAGCGAGCCTGTGATTGAGTATGGGGATGAAGAATTAACCCCCGTGAGTGATGGGTTGACCAAGAGGGAAAGTTTCCTACAGGAGGTCGCACAAAAGTTTGAAACCAGGTGCTATATCCCCGGACAGTTAACAAGCAATGGAGAGGGGAAGGATGTCGCCACGCCACCGGGAGCCCAACAAAGTGTGCCTATCATCGATTGGGCAGGGCTAATTATTCCTGGAGAAGATAGGAAGGAGGACTCAGGCGACGTATCCGTAATCGTCGGGGAAGTGTCCGATGTGAAGCCCCCTTTTATCCAGCGCATTTCATATGACCTGACCGTCGACAACTGGACCATGAAACCAGTGATATCCAAACAAGGGTAAAACCCGACGTCAGGGTGGTAGACCCCAGAGGATGGGGTAATGAAGAAGTTTATTTTTGTTGTTGTTTTATTTTTGCATAATTATGTCGTTTCTTCGTGTTATTTGAAAATGCGATCGACGTGGAAAGCAACTTATATATGACAAGTATTTTGTTTCATGTCAGGTGTACCAATTTGAGTAATCCTTGCCTAACAAACGATCTTTCAAACTTGAACGATGATTATGATTTTGACATTGAGCTGGATTTCGATTTAATGGGCATTGAGCAAGACGAGATAGATTACGACGATGCGCCTGACAAGATCAAAGGATGGGTCGAGGATAAACCCAAATCCAACTTAGACCAAACCATCACTATAGATATCGGAACCCCTGACAAGCCAAAAGAACTCAAGATAGGGACGGACCTCACCCCTAGCCAAAAAGCCGAAATGACTGAGTTGCTAAACCAATATGAGGATGTCTTTGCCTGGTCTCATGAGGATATGATCGGATTGTCCACCGACATTGTGGTACACTGATTGCCCATCAAGGAGGGTTTCAGGCCTGTCAAGCAAAAATTAAGAAAGTTGAAACCGGAGTGGAGCTTAAAAGTGAAGGAAGAGATCATCAAGCAGTTCAGGGCAGGAATCATTATGGTATCCACTTACCCAGAGTGGTTGTCAAATGTGGTCCCAGTGGCTAAGCCTGGAGGAAAGGTGAGGGTATGTGTAGACTACAGAGATCTAAACAAGGCCAGTCTCAAGGATAATTTCCCAGTGCCCTTCATACACATCCTGGTGGATAACACGGCCCAGTACGAAATGTATTCTTTTGTGGATTGCTTTGCGGGGTATCATCAGATAATGGTGGCAGAGGAAGATCGGGAAAAGACCGCATTCATCACCCCTTGGGGCACCTTCTGCTATAGGCGATTGGCTTTTGGTCTCACAAACGCGGGGGCTACCTATCAGAGAGCCATGATGGCCCTGTTCCACGACATGATGCATGAGGAGATAGAGGTCTACGTGGATGACATTATCGTGAAGTCAAGGGTAGAATCTGACCATATAACCCACCTTAAAAAGCTATTCGATCGGCTCAAAAGTATAATTTGAAGCTCAATCCAGCAAAGTGTGCTTTCGCAGTACAGTCGGGTAAGCTCTTGGGATTCCTGGTTAGTGATCGAGGCATTGAGTTGGATCCAGCAAAGATTAAGGCCATTGTGGATATGTCAGCACCTCACATAGAGAAAGAGATAAGAGGGTTCCTGGGAAGAATAAATTTCATCAGCCGTTTCATATACCACTTGACGACTACGTGCGAGCCAATTTTCAAACTATTAAGGAAGAGTGCTTCCCAAGAATGGAATGAGCAATGTCAGAAGGCTTTTCAGACCATTAAAAAGCAACTGACTGAGGCACCAGTGCTGGTACCCCCGAAGGACGGGATTCCGCTGTTTATGTATATATCGGTCAATGCCATCGCGATGGGATGTATGCTGGGACAGAAAAATGAGACAGGTAAAGAGCAGGCCATCTATTACCTCAGCAAGAGATTTAGCCAATGTGAACAGAATTACACTCCCATCGAGAAGACCTGTTGTGCTCTGGCCTGGGCTGCAGGGAGATTACAGCACTACCTCTATGGGCAGACCACGTACCTGATATCGAGGATGGATCCCTTGAAATATATCTTTGAGAGGCCCATGCTGAACTGTCGACTGTCAAGGTGGTAGTTAATCTTACAACAGTTCGACATGGTGTACGTAACTCAGAAAGCCATGAAAGGGCAGGGAATTGCAGATCAGTTGGCGGAAACCCCGTTAGGAGGGATGGAGCCGTTAGAAACTCCTCTTCCGGGCGAAGATATATTTTGGGTATCACACGCGAAATGTGACGATGAGGGGCAATTATGGAAGCTATATTTTGATGGTGCCATGAATGCTGAGGGGGCAGGGGCTGGAGCCGTCCTGGTCTCTATCACCGGAGAGCAATACCCTGTGGCCACTAAATTGCAGTTCAGTAATTCGAACAACACAGCTGAATACGAGGGATGTATATTGGGACTCCGCTTTGCCCGCGATATGGGAGTGAAAAGATTAGCGGTGTTTGGGGATTCAGAACTGGTAATCAGACAGGCGATCGGGGTGTACAACACCAAAGAGCTCCGACTACTTCCATACCATCGTTGTGTTATCCAGTTGATGCAGGAGTTCGAAGACATCGCTTTCCGACATATTCCCCGGGGACGGAATGATTTTGCCGATGCATTGGCAACTCTGGCTTCCTTAATCCATATAAACAAAAGAAAAGATGTTCCACAGATTGAGATAGCGGTACAGAATGCCCCGGCATACGAGGAACATGTTGCAGTATTATCAGATGAGGTGGTTTTACCAAAGCAGCCTTGGTATCATGACATAAGGGAGTACCTGAGGGATAGATCCATTCCCGACCGGGAAAGCCGAGCTGAGAGGATAAGAATTCAAAAAATGGCAATGAAGTTTTATCTGAGTGGGGATTCACTCTACAAGAGGGATGCTGGGTTGGGATTGTTGCAATGCGTAGATGAAACACAGGCCCAAAGGATTATGAATGAAATACATGGTGGAGTGTGTGGGCCACATATGAGTGGACCGATGCTGGCCAAAAAGATCTTGAGGACGGGGCATTATTGGTTAACACTAAAAGCCGACTGCGATGATCATGTCAAACGGTGTTACCAATGCCAGGCGCACGGTAATGTGATCCATACGCCTCCCAATGAATTGCACTGTATGACCTCCCCGTGACCATTTTCAATGTGGGGAATGGATGTAATCGGACCAATAGAGCCCAAAGCAAGCAACGGGCACTGATTCACTTTTGTCATGATCGATTACTTCACCAAATGGGTAGAAGCAGCTTCTTTCCCCAAAGTAACTCAGGAGGTCATCGTTGGTTTCATCAGGAATAATGTCATTTGTCGATACGGGCAACCTGAGGTTTTGGTCTCCGACAATGCCAAGAATTTAAACAACGCCCTCATGAAAGGGTTGTGCGACCAGTTTAAGATCAAACACCTCAATTCTGTCATTTACCATCCTAAGATGAATGGGGCAGTGGAGGCTGCGAACAAAAACATCAAGAAGATCATGGCGAAAATGTCTGCTAATCATCGGGGATGGCCGGATTTGTTACCCCTCACCCTGCTAGCATACCGAACGTCAACGTGTACTTCTACAGGGGCAACCCCTTACGCTTTGGTGTATGGAATGGAGGGCGTTCTGCCAATTGAGGTTGAGATGGCGTCCCTCAGAATAGTGATCGATGCTCAGATAAGCGGGGAGGATTGGATGCAAAGTCGATACGACCAATTGGCCCTAATTGATGAAAGGAGGGTGGCTGCTGTTTGGCATGGTCAGTTATATCAACAAAGGATCTCTCGATCATACGACAAAAGGATAAGACTCGAAAGTTCAAGGAAAGTGATTTTGTGCTGAAAAGAGTCATGCCTTGTCAGGACGAAGCCAAGGGGAAGTTTGCCCCGAACTGGGAAGGACCATTTGTGATTAAGAAAGTGCTATCCGGAGGAGCCCTCATATTGCAGGAAATGGATGGTGAGGTATTTCCACAACCCCTCAATTCCGATTCGGTGAAGCGGTTCTATGCATGAATCATCAGTTCTCCTTTTTCTTTAAAAAATGAACTACGTAGGACCTGATCTCCCAACTTGTGGGGGTACGTAGGCAGCCATCATGGCACGGTCCGATCCCTTAAAAATAATCCTTTTCCCAAACAAAACCAATTCCCAACAGCCAGAAAAACCTTCCTATACCCTCGAAACCTCCCCGAAACCAACCCATAACCAGATTCATCCCAAGTAGCATAACCCTGATCCAACCAAACAGTCAGCCAAAATCTAAGACTCAATCCGATGAAATCGACAGGGTGTGCGGCAATATCTGTCAAATCTCCGTCAAGACTTGAGAGGAGAAAGAAGGCAAAATGTCAAAATCATGGTTAGCTGGATAAAATGAGGATCCAATGAAAGGCAGCGATACGATAAAAAGGGAAAATGACTAAATTTAAATGCATGTCTACATATATAAGTCATTTTGTTACAAGATTTCTCTTTCAATAACCGATGAAACTAACATAGTCTATGCAGGAAATAAAATAATCTACAAATCTGAAACTAGCTGAAGCAGGATGGATAAAGTGGTGGATAGATCTGAAGCATCAGCATCCCCTGCAATCTACTGCCCCATCATATCAATACGATCCAATAAAGTAGTGGCTTGGCTGACAGTCCCAGAATGAGCATCTATAACTGCCCTGGTCTGAAGTATAATGGCATCTCTGTCAGCAATGGCAACATCTCTAGCCAGAATGGTATCATCTCTCTCGACAAGAGCGGCATCCCTCTCAGCCTCAGTAGTAACCAAGGCCAAGCGGAGGCGGGTATCCTCAGTGACCCGACTAGGGGCAGAATCAGCTGAGATGGAGTGATCTGTGGTACCATCTGGGAAAATCAATCCAGAATCACCAAAGGCCCCAGTCTGACTCAAACCAACCGGATCCAAGTCTCCGCGCAACCACTGCACGTAAGCAAATGTCTGGAGGTGGCAACCCTCATTATATTCGGCAAAGATCCTGCGAGACCAAAGATCGTATACCCGCAGTAGTTCCCTCTCTGTCTGGGATGATATAAGGAATCGGTAGGCGGCTGCACCCGTGAAAAGGTGGAAATCCTGTGTCTGATCAAACTGCCCTGTAACAGCCAAGGGATGATAAGTCGTCACGCCCCTCAAGCCAGCAATGGGAATGAAGTCCAGGTCAGGCACATGAGTCAAGAAGCTCATAAAGGAGCAATAACCCGAATAGACCAGTAGATGAAAAGGATCCTCAATGACCGACAAAAATGATGTCCAGGAGGCCACATCAGTACAGCTCACGGGACGAAACGAAAACTGTGTGGTTATGTCGTGGCTAAAGCAAAACCCTTGGCGACGGAAATGGCCGATGGGACTGAGATGACTCATGAACCACACGTACAACAAAGTCGAGCTCCCTCTGAATACTCTGCCGCGGAAAGACTGGCAATGTGAGGCTGACATGTAGGTATCCGCCAATATCATGGGAAGAATGGTGTGATCCTCCTGAAGGGCTCGAACGGTCGCGACAACCCGCATGTCCAACTGATCAGGTCCTGCGGGCAAGTACAAAACTGAGACGACACAGGCCATCAGAACGGCTACTCTCAAGGCACCCCAGCGCTCCTCGGACACGGAAAAATCACCGAAGAAAAGACAAAAAATGTCGGGTGAACCAAATCGGTCAATCAAGAACTGAAGGGGAACCAGATGGTCTGAGGTGATCACTGATAACAAAGCTGTCCTCCGCAAACCAGTGAAAGTCAAGAATTGACGGCGCATGGAACCAGCTGTGATCCTGGCACAAGGACCATCCAAAGGCAGGCCGGTGAAGCGAGCATACTCCTCGAGGGTGGGGGTCAGCTCTACTGTCCCTAACCTGAACACTTGACGGGCAGGGGCCCAATAGCTCAGAATACCCTCCACAAAGCCCGCTGGCACCTGAAAGGATAATAAGGACCAAGAATGGCCCAAAAGACCATCTGCGATGACCCTGTCGGCCGACAATAAACTGTCCAACCAGCGGAGGAGACTGCCAACCAACCCTGTGGGAGGAATAAAGTCCAAACGTACCACGATATCTGAGGACGACATCTGTGAAAAATAGTATCATACAGATTGTACAGGGGTCATTCTCTATCCATAAATAAAAAGCATGCATCATACAGTTAATAATAGAGCAAATGAATTTCGTAGATAAAAAAAAACTGTGCATAAATAAATAAATGAGTTCAGTACATAGTGCATAAAATGAATAATAAAACTAAATAGGTGCAGGTACAAAAGCCCTATCCTATCCTGATCTAAATAAAATCAATCTCATCTATGAAAGCAGGATCCTCGAACTCATCCCCTGGGGTCGTCGAAGTTCATGTCAGGGATGTATGGCTGCGCTGTGGCATCAGATGAGCTCGGGCCCGCATCATAACCCGCACCATCAGGATCGTAGGCATAAACATCCTCTGGAGTCCGGCCCAACACCCGAAGATATAGAGACAACTGGTCTACCTGACGGGTCAGAGTGGCGATCTGCTCAGCATGGGTAGGGCTCCGAACGCAGGCTGCCCAGTCAGTCATCATCACCGAGTCGGGGACCATATCCCCGAGGAAGAATGTGGCCCGGGTCTGAGGACCGATAGTGCGGGGCACCCACCAAGTACGGAAAGCATCACTCGTATTGGGACCCGTAGAAAGCATCCGACCGTCCTCCCCTGCAAGCATGATCTCCGAAGGCTGAGAATCCAGCGGCCAGGAGGTAGTGAAAGGAAGGGAATGCGAGATGCGGATCTCTCCAGTAACGCATCTGAATGTGCGCTCCCCCAGGTACATCACCCATCCTCCAACACTCTACAAAGTGAGACGACGAGTGGATAGCTCGAACTCCGGGCCAGAAGGATGCCCATCATCAAATCCCACAGCCAGATGCTCGGAGAGGTAGGGAACCCAGACGACATCAGCAGCCGTGATCAGCTCCAGCTGGATGCGGCAGTGTGCAAAGCTGCCTGACACCGGGACCTCCTCCAAGGTGCTATGATGCCATCGCCGGCCCCGGGGATAAGTGTCCAGGCCAAGAGTAGTGACGGGCCTCAGGCATGGAAGACGCTTGTAGGCCCAGAACTGCGAACAGAAATAGTGAAAAGCATGAGTAACCGACGAATGCAGAAAAGAGAAATAAATGAAGGAAAGTCCAGTAAGAAGAGAGGAAGAGAAGCCTCACCAGCAAGAAATGATAGAATCCGAGCCAAGCATATGTCTGTCCCTCCGAACGTAGACGCAGACCGTGGAGGAAATAAGCAAAGGTGAAAGACCCCCAATTATAGTCACTGATCCGGTCCACGTCTCTGACAGCCCCTACGACGCTGAAATGAATGGTGGAGGAGTTGTTCCCTAGGAAACAACCCCTCATAATGGTCAGGAACAGGCGTCGTAGCAGAATGTCCCGGGTGCCCTGATCTGCTGGAATAGGCAGTCCGTACAGACCCCCGACAGCATCGACAGCCAAAGCACCGGACCGAATGCTACGGGCCTTAAAGACCCGGTCCTCAGCGGCGAAGCCCAATAAAGCCCAGACCAACGCTGGAGTGATGTCAAGATCCAGAGGGACGCGGGATCCAGTGAACTCGATGCCCGTGATGTACCTCCAGTCCCAGGGAGTCAACACAACCTCGCAGTTAAGAAGGTGAAGAGACTGCGTCTGGTGGAACCAGCGCTCGGATAAGGCCCTCATGTAACCCCAGAGGCACTGGCGGGGAATGATGGTAAAGAAGTAACGAAAGCCCCAGGAGTCCACCACCGCCCGGTACTCACTGTGCAGAGCTGTATAGAGGGAATATATGTTGAACCAGTTACCCCTCGGCTGAGTAAACTCGGGCACCTGGGGCAATCACCAATGGGTTAGTCCAGATAAAAGGGGAATTGAGAAATTGAGAATAAAATCAGAATAGAACTGAATATACCTCGTTAGCCACGAGAGATGCTGAGGGGTGACGACTGAGATCCCGACCCAATAGATCGGCTATCTGCACAGATGCGCCAGACGGGGCACTATGAGGAGATGGAGTCGGTGTGCTGCAGGATGGCCCCTCTGCCGCAACCTCTGGAAGAACAGCTTCCTCGACGTCCGGGTGATCGGGACGGATGACAGCCTCCGCCAAGTGACGAGCCTGACGGGTCCGAGGAAGAACGGGGGCAGGTGCAGCCCTACGACGGCGAACACCCGAGGTTCGTGACGCAGAAGAGCTACTAGGAGCGTCGGGATCCATAGCTGGAATAGAACAAGCGAAGAGGAAGGTAAGTTCCCTTTTAAATTATGTCACGAATATTCTAAATTCCTACCCTCATCATATAATTAATGCAGCATGATGCATGTTTACTACATCCAAAAAAAAAATAAAAATAAAAAAAAATAAAAAAAAAAATAAAATTCGGCAGAGTTCCGTCTGTAAAATGGACATCCCATGTGCATCCAGGCATGTTTTTTCAAAGAACCCAAGCCACAACAGATCAAAGTTGCAGTCATATGCGTAATTAAAGCATGTAAAGGACCATAATGCATGATTTTCTTTCAAAAAGGAACAAAAAGATATGTGGGACCACATCATGGGCATGAAATAGGACTCACACAGTTGATACATAGCATGTATATACGATAATACATAGCATAGCATTGTAAAGCATACATTTCTGTTCTCTAACCATGCAAATAGCCAAATGTATAGCAAAACATTGACAAAATTGAAAAGTGAAAGGTTAAAGTGTTACTTGTAGCGCGTAGATCGATCTAACTGGAGCGGTTTTTGCGGGAAAGTTGGAAAAATCGACAAAGGACCCTTGCAAACGAGCAAAATCGCAAGAATCTATGTGGGGTACGAAGTTGAAAGTGACAGATCTGGAAGTGGCGAGCCGCTTAAGAAACCCGATCTTAGCCGCAGATCCATCTGCGGCTGGCCCTGGTGGGTCCCCACTTGCTCCCTTGCAGCCGTTTGACTTGTTGAATGAAAATAAATTACGAGATGGGTGACCGGCGACGAAACCCAGCCCCGACGAGATGATCGACCGGCGACGATGACCGGCGATCACGAGATGGGTGACCGGCGACGATACCCGGTCCCGACGAGACAATCGACCGGCGACGATAACCGGCGATTACGAGATGGATGTCCGGCGACGAAAACCGGCTCCGACAAGATAACCAACCGGCGACGATAACCGGGGGTTACGAGATGGGTGACCGGCGACGATACCCGGCCCCGACGAGACAATCGACCGGCGACGATAACCGGCGATTACGAGATGGATGTCCGGCGACCAAAACCGGCTCCGACAAGATAACCAACCGGCGACGATAACCGGGGGTTACGAGATGGGTGACCGACGACGATACCCGGCCCCGACGAGACAATCGACCGGCGACAATAACCGGCGATTACGAGATGGATGTCTGGCGACGAAAACCGGCTCCGACAAGATAACCGACCGGCGACAATAACCGGGGGTTACAAGATGGGTGACCGGCGACGATACCCGGCCCCGACGAGACAATCGACCGGCGACGATAACCGGCGATTACGAGATGGATGTCCGGCGACGAAACCCGGCTCCGACAAGATAACCAACCGGCGACGATAACCGGGGGTTACGAGATGGGTGACCGGCGACGATACCCGGCCCCGACGAGACAATCGACCGGCGACGATAACCGGCGATTACGAGATGGATGTCCGGCGACGAAAACCGGCTCCGACAAGATAATCAACCGGCGACGATACCCGGGGGTTACGAGATGGGTGACCGGCGACGATACCCGGCCCCGACGAGACAATCGACCGGCGACGAGAACCGGCGATTACGAGATGGATGTCCGGCGACGAAAACCGGCTCCGACAAGATAACCAACCGGCGACGATAACTGGGGGTTACGAGATGGGTGACCGGCGACGATACCTGGCCCCGACGAGACAATCGACTGGCGACGATAACCGGCGATTACGAGATGGATGTCCGGCGACGAAAACCGGCTCCGACAAGATAACCAACCGGCGACGATAACCGGGGGTTACGAAATGGGTGACCTGCGACGATACCGGGCCCCGACGAGACAATCGACCGGCGACGATAACCAGCGATTGCGAGGTGGATGTCCGGCGACGAAAACCGGCTCCGACAAGATAACCAACCGGCGACGATAACCGGGGGTTACGAGAGGGGTGACCGGCGACGATGCCCGGCCCCGACAAGACAATCGACCGGCGACGATAACCGGCGATTACGAGATGGGTGACCGGTGACGATACCCGGCCCCGACATGATAATCGACCGGCGACGATAACCGGCGATTACGAGATGGGTGACCGGTGACGAAACCCGGCCCCGACAAGACGATCATCTGCATTGACACCCTTTTATGAATGTCTTGCATCCATTGCGTCTTACGTTGCACCATAAGTCATATGTGTTGCATCACGTATGTATTGTCATCCTTGGGCACTGTCATTCATGCATCGAGTGTCTATTCTTTATCATGTTCATTTCATTAAACATTGCATAAACATGATAAAGAGGGGCAGCTGTAGACACCCAATTTTTGCGTTCCCTGTACTAACCATGACAGGAGGGCAAAATTGTCAAGTGAACCGGCTTGCGGGAGCAAGGGAATGGGCACAAGTGCGAACGCCCAACACCACCGCAATGATTGGCGACCAAAGCTGACGTGATAATAAGGCCGTCCGAAGCGGGCATTCCCGAATGAGGTGGCACGTCTCCTGGAAATTCCCGGACTGCAAAATACGAACCTGTCAGCGAAAACCGACATTACGGTACGAAAATCGAGGCGTGGCACGAAAATCGAGAAAGTCAAACCGTCCAGCCGCGGATTGATCTGCGGCCAAATAGTGCGCCTTTTGAAAATACGGAACTCGAAACACGGAACTCGAAATCAGGTGAGTGGAAGGCAGGCGGCCAGCCAGCCGCAGATCAATCTACGGCTGGCTTTGGCCAGCCTATTTCAGCTCAGTTTCGTTGCAGCATACAGGAGGTTGGAAGGTTGAAAGAATTTGAAGGAAGAAGAAGAATTCAGCAGCAAAAGAGCACGGAAATAGAGAGGAAAAAGGAGCAAAATTTGCAACCAAATAGGAAGAAAAGAGAGAAAAAAGGAGAGGATCTATATTCTTTTGATTTTGATTGTATCAATATACTCCTCATCCTATTCAAATACACAAGTTCACATCCATTTGAGATCATTTGCAAGGTGAAAATTCCCTTTGTTCTAGCAATTTATATCATATTGTTTGGTTGAATTAAATGTAATCTTCATGTATCTTGTTGAACAATAATGGATTAGGGATTATTAGTGAGGGTTCCATCGGAACAAAATTCATCCTAATAACCCGAGGATATCCAATTGGTGAAATTTCTAGCTTGTTTATGGTGATTTATTGGATGTAATCTATTTAGATTTTCATTTTCGGATATCACGGTGTATTAGGCAAATCCGTGTTGGTTAGTTTCATAGTATTCATTTTGTGGGTATGTAGCAACTCCGGGTGTGAGCCTAGGAACGCGGCCCCGTGGTCCAAATCCGATGATGGACGTTTTGATGTATGTAATAGATTTAAGGCGCTCGTTTTTGTAACATGTAACCGTCGGGCCTTAAAACGACGCTAAGGCGAGAATCGGATTTAAGGCCCCGTAGTAGTGGAACATGCGATTGTTGGCGTTCGGGGGTGTTTTGATGGCTTACATGCCCATGAATAACCCCGACGCGTATTTATGCTTTGATTGGACTTCGTGACACCAAAATGATTTCAAAGCCAAGACAATAAAGATTTTTCTAAAATCAATCAAAGTAGGATATTAGCATCACGAGGCTAAGAATTGGAAGTGCTAATGAAAGTCGATTCCTATTTTACGAGAAGGCCAAAGGAAATCATTTTCAAACATCACCAAAAATGGCTTTATGAATGAAATAAACGTTTCACTAAACCTTGATACATAGGGCGAAAGGGATCCTAGAAATTGCCCGTCATTTATGAAAGCAACGTATAAATCTCGATTCCTATTTTGGTTAAGGTTTAGGAAAATTCACGTTTTGTCAAAACAACACTTAATCTCAAAGTTTTTGCCAACTAAAATCAAATCTTTTCTCATAAAGAAATAAAGCTTTCTCGTATAGGCCAAAAGGCATTCTAAAGCATTCTCAAAATAAAACCCATCTCTTTCATAAAACACCAAAAGAATTCATTTTTATACGAAACCCACTACAACATTTATTAGGCACACATACACACACACGCACACATACACATTTCATGAATTAAAGGATAGGAAAACATCAAGGTTGCGGTAACCGTGTTTCACGGAAGTCGGGGGGTGCCTAACACCTTCCCCTCGCTTAAGCAAGCCCCCGAACTCTATGAATCTCGATTCACAGACCAATTAATTCGGAGTCACATATGAGCCAGCGATTTATAAAAAATGAAAATTCGGATGAGTTGGTACATCCATTTCAAATATACCAACTGGCGACTCTGGTTAATTGGCTCATCATAAAGACGATCTTTCAAAACCCCGTCGACATCAATGCCGATCTTTTCCCAAAATCATTTAATAAAAAAGGCTAAAATCGGGAGAGGCGAGAAACCGGCGTCGACAGTCATCTATCACTCCTAAAGCATCTTGGAACCTTATGTCATGCATAATCAGACCGTATACACATGCTCGTATGATCAGAACTTAAACATTGTAAGTTTCGATAAAATATAGTTTCAAAACTATAAGTTTTCTTTAGAAAATCACATACAATTTGAAGTTAGGATGGTAATGCTATGCAAAGGGACCTTACACTACATGCTTCACATATTTTCAGGCATGTCTAAGTTAACTAACCACGTTAGAAAGTATCGAATCATAGCAAAATCAAGTGCCTTTGTCTGGTGCACGGCGCAGCTGCGCCGTTCTGAACTGCAGGGAGCGCGCAACTGCGCCCTCCCCTGGACGGTTCAGAATGGTCCTTGCTTCGGCAGAAACCAAAACCAAACTTGAATTTCTTTACTTAACATGCTCTAGTTCAGTCACATTGTGTCCTTAGCATACATATTGACTCACATAACAACATAGCATCAACTACCAACTAATTAACAAGAGATTTTCATGCATTTCTAAGAATTTGCCAAACTTGAAATTAAAACATACTAAGCAATATTATTACCTTCTTGAAGCTAATAGCAGATTATCACTCCTAATGGACTAAAACTCAGATGTTGCAACCCAATTTTGTGAAGTAAGGCTTCTAATTTATAGAGAAAATATTATCCATGCCAAGCCATTATCCAATTTGGTGAACCAAAGGAAGAAGATAGAAGCTTGTGGTTAATGGGAAGTTGGTGGAATAGTGGTGAGACACTATTTGGACCACTCCCCATTTCATCATTAAGCTGAGGTTTGCAAGGAAGAAGAAGAAGTCTAAGCTTGTAGCCATTCACGTGGGCAATATTTGGGCAAAGAAGGGACTCTCAATTTGGGACAAAGGACTCAGACATTTCCCAACAAGCCTTTAGTGCATACATGATTTAAAATGTAACTTAGGTCATGTAGTGTATTAAATGATTAAATGCTACCACATTGAATCAATAGTCACATGTATACATATCATATAATCCATGTACATTAATTAAAGTATAGTCTAATAAATTACTAACACCCAATATCTAATATTATTATTCCATAATACATTATTATTTCATTATTCCTGTAATAGAATATTATTACAATAAACATTCAAGTATTAAAAGAATTATTATTTAACAATTATTAGCTCACTTCAATTATTACCTCCTGTAATTAAAATTCACATTTAATAGTCCATATCGCACATCAATATGTCACATAGCATGTTCATGCAATTTAAATGCCGCACATCCCTTTTATATTATTAAATGAATACATAAACTTTATTATAAATAATATACATTTCATCATACGGTTACACCTCAAGTAGCATGGCATATAACACTTAAATAATTTAATAGAGATTATTAGTCACACAATAATTAATTAATATTAATAATTTCCTTTCCTTATTAAATCACTCTTTTATTAAATGAACAAGAAATCATTTTATTGCATCACTATTATGGTGACATATCACATATACTCATATTCGAATAAATATCCAACTTAAATAGAAGAGTCAATAATAATATCATTTAAAATTCTCGGATATTACATCCTCCCTCCCTTATAAAAATTCCGTCCTCGGAATTGATACAAGGTTACACAAACAAATGGGGATAATCCCTCCTCATCTTACTCTCTAACTCCCACGTGGCCTCCTCGGCATCGTGGTTCTGCCAAACTACCTTTACAGAAGATATACTCTTGTTTCTCAAGGTCTGCTCTTTCCTATCTAGTATTTGGACATAAATTTCCTCATAAGTCAAATTCTTCTCTACTTGAATCGGCTCATAGGAAATCACGTGCTTATAGTCGGGTTTTTACGGATGTAACACGGAGATGTGAAACACGTTGTGGATGTGTTCCAGCTCAGGCGGTAAAGCTACCATATACGTCACTTCGCCTACCCGCTTCAAAACTTTGAATGGCCCTATGAACCTCGGACTCAATTTTTCTTTCTTTCCAAATCTGATCTTTCCTTTCTAGGGATATACTTTTAAGAATACGAAACTACCGACTTCAAAGTCTCGGTCCTGACGATGCAAATCTGCATATCTCTTCTGACGATCTTGAGCGGCTACTAATCGGGCTCTTATCGTTGTCACCACATCGGCCGTCTGTTGAACTATTTTTGACCCCAAGGTTAAGTACTGCTTACCTCCCGTAGAGAGCTTCGTACGGTGGCATACCGATACTCGCGTGATGACTATTATTGTAAGCGAATTCTACTAAGGGTAAGTGGTCATCCCAGTTCCCTTTGAAATCCATTACGCAAGCTCGAAGCATATCTTCTAGCGTTTGTATGGTTCGTTCACTTTGTCCGTTTGTCTGAGGATGGTAAGCGGTACTTAACCTCAATTGTGTCCCCATTCTTTCTTGCAGGCTCTTCCAAAAATTTGACGTGAAACGCGGGTCTCGATCGGAAACGATTGACACCGGCACTCCATGTCGCGAAACTATTTCCTTTACGTACAAGTTTGCTAATTGATTAAGGTTGAAACGAATCTTGATTGGTAGAAAATGAGCTGTCTTCGTTAGTGGATCCACAATAACCCAAATGGCATCAAAACCCTTCTATGTGACTGGAAGTCCCACCACGAAGTCCATCGTAATGTGCTCCCATTTCCACTCCGGTATTTCCAGCGGTTGAAGTAGACCACTCGGTCTCTGATGTTCTCTTTTGACTCGTTGGCAAGTGAGACATCTACTGACGTACTCTGCAACCTCTCGCTTTAGATTGGGCCACCAAAAATGTTGTCGTAAATCCCGGTACATCTTCGTTCCTCTAAGATGAACAGAATATATCGTGCAATGTGCCTCGTGCAAAATTTCCTCCCTTAGTTCAGTAATAGCGGGCACCCACACTCGATTTTTGAATCTCAAAATACCATCCTTATCCATTCGGAATTTTTTTTCCTCACTTCCTGTTATCTGCTTCTTTATCTTCTAGCACTCCTCATCCGTTTCTTTTGCTTCTTTGATTCGATCCAATAATGTTGGACAAGCTACCATCACGAACAACTTCTCACTAGGCCCTCGAGGTTCCCCAACTTCTATTTACAATTTTTCTATGTCTCTTATTAACTCCTCCTGAGTTGTCAATGTGAACAGTTTCTCCCTTCCTTTCCTGCTACAACTTCTGCTTTACACTTTAGAATAACAATACAACAATCCACAAGGTTCAGATTTCAAACAGAATCAACTAGACCATACTACGGGAGGGCGCAGCTGCGCTTTGGTTAGGCTTAGGGACGGCGCAGCTGTGCTGTCCCCTAGCCAGACCAGAGTTGAGCTTTTGTCTTCCTGGTTTCAGTCCATTGCTTAGCATACCAAGACATTAACAATTATTATGCACACATGTTAAAGGGGTTTGCATGCTCACGTGATCATTTCAAGTTTATATTACTAATTTATAAATCTTTAATTTAGAACTTCGGCAAAATAATGTCAAACAAGTTTAAGAATTCATGTAACTTACCATACTAAGTACTTATTCATATACAAGGGTTATACCATCTGAAATACGCATGCTCATGTGTTCACATCATATATACTTAGTTTACATAGTTCACAGCTTGGGAATTTGCTTAAATTCATGCTTGAACGATGCAATGCTATAACATACTAAAGAGACACACATACACATCATGTTTGGGGAATATCCAAGTACTAACATGCATGTCCAACACCTTAGAATGAAGTTATCATTATAATTATGCATGTTTGTTTCAAAATGTCCAAGTTTGCCTTTAAAAGTTGTTTTAAACTAGGTCATGGTCATCTAGCACTCCTAAAGCATCTTGGAACCTTATGTCATGCATAATCAGACAGTATACACATGCTCGTATGATCAGAACTTAAACATTGTAAGTTTCAGTAAAGTCTAGTTTCAAAACTATAAGTTTTCTTTAGAAAATCACAAACAATTTGAAGTTAGGATGGTCATGCTATGCAAAGGGACCTTACACTACATGCTTCACATATTTTCAGGCATGTCTAAGTTAACTAACCACGTTGGAAAGTATCAAATCATAGCAGAATCAAGTGCCTTTGTCTGGTGCACGGCGTAGCTGCGCCGTTCTGAACTGCAGGGAGCGCGCAGCTGCGCCCTCCCCTGGACGGTTCAGAATGGTCTCTGCTTCGGCAGAAACCAAAACCAAACTTGAATTTCTTTACTTAACATGCTCTAGTTCAGTCACATTGTGTCCTTAGCATACATATTGACTCACATAACAACATAACATCAACTACCAACTAATTAACAAGAGATTTTCATGCATTTCTAAGAATTTGCCAAACTTGAAATTAAAACATACTAAGCAATATTATTACCTTCTTGAAGCTAATAGCAGATTATCACTCCTAATGGACTAAAACTCAGATGTTGTAACCTAATTTTGTGAAGTAAGGCTTCCAATTTATAGAAAAAATATTATTCATGCCAAGCCATTATCCAATTTGGTGAACCAAAGGAAGAAGATAGAAGCTAGTGGTTAATGGGAAGTTTGTGGAATAGTGGTGAGGCACTATTTGGACCACTCCCCATTTCATCATTAAGCTGAGGTTTGCAAGGAAGAAGAAGTCTAAGCTTGTAGCCATTCACGTGGGCAATATTTGGGCAAAGAAGGGACTCTCAATTTGGAACAAAGAACTCAGACATTTCCCAACAAGCCTTTAGTGCATACATGATTTAAAATATAACTTAGGTCATGTAGTGTATTAAATGATTAAATGCTACCACATTGAATCAATAGTCACATGTACACATATCATATAATCCATGTACATTAATTAAAGTATAGTCTAATAAATTACTAACACCCAATATCTAATATTATTATTCCATAATACATTATTATTTCATTATTCCTGTAATAGAATATTATTATAATAAACATTCAAGTATTAAAAGAATTATTATTTAACAATTATTAGCTCACTTCAATTATTACCTCCTGTAATTAAAATGCACATTTAATAGTCCATATCGCACATTAATATGTCACATAGCATGTTCATGCAATTTAAATGTCGCACATCCCTTTTATATTATTAAATGAATACAAAAACTTTATTATAAATAATATACATTTCATCGTACGGTTACACCTCAAGTAACATGGCATATAACACTTAAATAATTTAATAGAGATTATTAGTCACACAATAATTAATTAACATTAATAATTTTCTTTCCTTATTAAATCACTCCTTTATTAAATAAACAAGAAATCATTTTATTGCATCACTATTATGGTGACATATCACATATACTCATATTCGAATAAATATCCAACTTAAATAGAAGAGTCAATAATAATATCATTTAAAATTCTCGGATATTACATTTATCTCATAATCATTTGTATGGAGACACTAAAGCAAGTATGTAGGTACTTATTAGAGAATAAGTTCACTGAACGTGGCTCGCTAAAGGAATTCCTAATGGAGTTTTACTTGTCTGTCAATAGGAATTCCTTAAGTGATAGTAGTACAAGTGATCCTTAGACTTGAGATCATCATAGTATCTTGTGTATGATGAGTTATACTTTGACATGTCCCTTAAGACCTTTAGGGTATATCAAATGGTATGATTGGGTATAATAAGTTGTACATGGAAATAGGTGAATGATCAACAAAGAATTTACCACTTCTAATAAAAGGAGAGAATGTCCTATGTGATTCGATAAATGACAACTCAGAAGTCTTTGGCCAAAGGAGAATGAAATTAGAAAGGAGTTTCTAATTTGCATTATTTAGAGTAGTGCATTTAAGAATCGAAATGTATATAATTAAATAAAATAAGACTTGAGAGAAAGGTTCATTTTAACTTTTATTTCGACGAAAATCTTTTTGGGGTGACGTTTTAGAAAAATACGATTTTTCAAACCGTTCGCCAAATAGGAATCGAGATTTTTTTGTTACTCACAATTTTATCTTAAAGTGGTCTTACTAACCCGAGCGATTTGAGTTTGATTTTAAAAGATCTTCGTCGTTTGGTTTAAAAAAATCATTTTTTGGTGATAAAAGGGAAATCAAACATCGAAAAACGAGTCAGAGGCATTTATGGGCCTGAAATCCATCTCAACAAGCCCGACATCCGCAATCATAATTTTTACTATTATAGGGCCTTAAATTCGGTTTTCATGGGATGGAACCCTCGATACCGTTTTAAGGCCCAAATTTATATTTATAATGATCGGATAATGACTTTACAATCGAAATAATGTCCATCGTGGGAATTATGTAAAAATCCAATTCAAGGATTCCGACTCCAATATTCCTAGGCTCACATTATGATAGATAATATATTCAAAAATAAAATAACCTAAGGGAGATCTAGGAAATGACATAATCGATATTTAAATCGAGAAATATATCCCAAACTGGCTATCAGGTGATTCAATTATTAGATTCCCTTGACGGCAGGTAGGTAGGACCCCCTCATCACTAGATGTAGATTTAGGATTGCACGGGATAAACCATAATAAAAACAATCAGCTCTCAATAAACAAATCGAAGAGTAAGGGAGTCAATCTCAAAATGAACGTAATAAAATTACAAAGGGGCATCATCGGGTGGCTAGGGAGAAATTACATTCGAAGAAAATCCCCTCTAACCACCCTAGTACAAAGATCAAGCATTAATGAACTATGAAGATCTCAAAGATTGAATTTTTACAATAAAAATGGATTCAAATTACAAGATGAATACAATATGTATTAAATCTAAGCTAAATCTATGCTAGAAACATAAAAAGATTGAAACTTTCACCTTGGGGTGAGAGAAAAATACCTCCTTGAGCTTTGAATTGAGAGATTCTATAACAATCTAGCTATGAATATGATGAGATCTAATAGATCTAGATTAATTCTAGCCTTTCTCTCTTTAGGAATCCTCTAAATTCTCTCATTTTTCTTACAAAATTTGCTCTCTCTTGCCAAAAATTTGCTGAAAATTGCCTTATATAGGCTCCGGGGTTAGCTGCAGGTGTACCTGCGGCTGGCCCAAGTGGGGCCCACCTACCTCCGTTTTTATGTCGTCTAGTCGGCTTTTTGTCAATCCGGGAAGAGTTGGGAGATGTGCTATACCATTCCAAAAAGCTCTTTCTGAGAGCTATACAATAACATAGAGTTTGGCCAATTCTAGATTCGGGAAGATAAAGAAAAATACAGAAATGGATCTTCCCATCAATGCAAGTTAGTCGACTGTCATGCCTTGAGTAGTTCGTCACTCAGTGGTCATTGTGATAACTTCCTATATTCGTTCTAAACCTTGTAATTCTCTGTTTGAAGTCTTCGTCATCATGGTGAAATGACATTTTTGCCCTCTTACCAAGGTTAGATAATAGAAAGCCAAATTTTGGGTGTCTATAGATGCCCCTCTTTATTATGTTTATGCAATGCAATGAAATGAGCATGATAAAGATATAGACACCCAATGCATGACAAAATATATTGACAATGCAAGTTATTATATAAAGGGATGTAAGTCAATTATCAAATGATGCAATCGTGCAAAAATGCTTTAAACTGCAATATCATGTCGCTCCGTTGGGGAAAACCGTCATCGTATTAATATTACCAGGTATCGTCTCCAATATCTTTATTGAGTCTCGTTCCCAACGGTTACATCACTGGGTCTCGTCCCCCGATGCCTTCGCTGAGTCTCGTCCCCAATGGTCACATCACCGGGTCTCATCCCCGATACCTTCACTGAGTCTCATCCCCAACGGTCACATCACCAAGTCTCGTCCCCGATGCCTTCGCTGAGTCTCGTCTCCAGTAGTCACATCACCAGGCCTCGTCCCCGATGCCTTCCCTGAGTCTCGTCCCTAATAGTCACATCACCGAGTCTCGTCCCTGATGCCTTCGTTGAGTCTCGTCCCCACCGGTCACATCACCGGGTCTCATCCTCAATGCCTTCGCTAAGTCTCGTCCCCAATGGTCACATCACCGGGTCTCATCCCCGATGCCTTCGCTGAGTCTCGTTCCCAATGCCTTCGCTGAGTCTCGTCCCCAATGGATTTAGTGCCGATTAGTTAAAAGAAATACTTTCTTTAGTATTCAACCACTTTTTCTCACTTTTGATCCGTTTTTCTCATTTTTGGTATATTGTTTTGCTATTTTTCTCATTTTTGATATCTTAAGATCCATCGTTATCAAATTTTAGATTCTCGTAAGCGTTATTACCCAAAAATGATGTTTTAGGCCTTAGAAGTGCATTTTTTCTTCATAATTACACCTATGTAGACCGAAAGGGACGTATTTTGAACTTAAGTACACCAAAGTAGGAGGGGTAGGGCCCACCATGTTTGGCCGCAAACGCACCTACAGCTGGCCGCAGGTATAACTGCAGCTGGCCGTGGTGGTTATACCCCACTCGGGCCTTTTTTTCTTTCATTCTTCTTAGCTTCCTTTGGCTCTCCTTCTTGGATTCTCCAATATTCTAGCACATATGCTCGTACATTCTACTTTGTGGGGCTTGATTCTGTCAGTTTTGACTCCGCACATTCGTTTATTATCTTGCAGGTAACATATTCGTATAACTTTTGCGTGTTTTTACTTTCGTTTAGTTACATTATAGATGCTAGTAAGTTAAAATGCAATGTATCACAAATGTATGCTATAATGACTTGATAAAAATATTTTGATTCGATGCATGCATGCATTTTAATATGCTAGACACGTGGATGTAAAAAATTTCATGATCTGAGATCATTTTTCGTTGCACATTTTTGATAAAAAATTATCTGTTTTGATGTTAGGAGTCACCTTATATGCAAGTTTCCTATTTTTGAGATATTTTTACTGCTTGTGTATGTCTTCGTTTGACTTGTATCAGTGTTTTAAACGTATCGTATCGTAAATTATGCATATCTCTTGGGTTGTGCCTTAGGTACCTACAGATGGTCACGTGTGCATGCCATGGTGCATGTGGATAGTCCATTTTATAGGGGAGGCTCTGGAAAAAATTTTCTTAGGTTATATGACTGGACGTAGGTGCACATTTCATACCGTATTTAATGCAAAAAAGTGATGTAGACTCGACTTAAGGCACATACAGACCATGCATGCTGTGACGACCAATATATTCGTGCTTTAGGAATCCCCTATTTTAGTGTTTTCTAGGTTAATGCATATGACATTTTAAACATGTAGAATAATATAGGGTGTACCGCATTCCATGTTGTTTGATATTCGTTTAGTCATAGATCCAGAAATGTTGAGTAATTCTACATCCCATCGTGCATCTTCGAGGGTTCGTCCTCATAGGACAGCTTTTGTTATCCCATCTCCATGAGTCACAAGACAGGCTCGTCGTCTAGTAGAGTCTTGCATCCGTCCAATTGGTGTTGACGTAGTCGGTGATGTTGACGCGGACGAGGATCTTCCCGAGCCCGACACTACTATTCCACCCATTCGTGGTCGTGCATATCCCGGAGCTCGAGTGGCCATTCCCAATCTTCTAGGCTTTGATTTGAGTCGTCATCCATCAGTGTACTTGTGCACGAATGAGGTATAAGAAAATTTTGAGATGTTTTCTTCTCCCTTGATCTTTTGTCCCAAGTTGTAGTCGTCTTGATCCATCGTGTTATAGGTCCCGGAGTGTACACAGCCTCGGGACAACTGGTTCAAAATTTACTCTCTTTATTATACTCTTCATGTCGATTACCGGGCAAGAGTCGATTCTTGGGGCTTCGGGCATTTCTTTACCATAGCTCCCCGTCGCTGCCCGTGGGGTTATCTTTGTGCTTTATTTGAGCTATGGTTTCACCAGAGTCAGTCACTCCATCTATTGGACTGTGAGGTGATGATAACGCCTCTAGACTGGCGATATATTACAGGTATTGAGTTTATTGGTTAGTGGGTTCCTCTAGAGGTTGACATTTGACCGAACACTATTCGTGCCTTATTGGGACTTTCTTCGCGTGATTGGGCCTTTAAGGCCCACAGTGTTCGTTCCAGTGCTTTAGTATTTGAGGCCATCAGAGGGGCCTTATCAGAGCCATTTTCGGACGACCTTGTTGAGCGCGACCGACTCTTGCGACGTCTCTTTTTGATTATCTTGAGGGATTATTTTCTGGCAAACAACTTCGTTACAGTTCACTTTATCTAGTGGGAGCTCTCTGAGACGTTGATCGCATTAGAGATTATGATTGGGGATCGTTCACATTTGTATACTTCCTCCACGGGATGCATCTTCATTCAGAGGGTTAGACTGACGCTTGGCTCAGCTTCTTTCCATTCCTCTTGGTAAGTCTTTTTCCTGATTTGTTTTATTTAGTTCATTCAATTTCATTATTGTTCTGATGTAGTAGTTGTTGATATTTCAGTTTTGGGCTTATGAGAGACTCCCATGTCTTTGTCCTATCACCACTCTGGCCTTAGATACTTATCATCGGGGTCATCGGTGGCATCACACTACTTTAGAGAAGGTCCCTGTTTCTGATAGTTTTACTCATTGTCGTCTTCAGCTAGAGTTGATTACTGCTACTGATATGACTTGGGTTCCATACTCATCGACGCATCTGTCTGTCGGTTTCGAGGGTGGCTTTTCGAGTGGGCCAGAGTTTGCACTATCCACCCGTCGGGTTCCATTGTTATTGCACGGATGTTGGGAGCTCTATCTCAGGGAGCGAGCTTTCCGATGTGTCTCGGGGGAGATCCGTATCCCCTTTCATCATTTTCCTCGGAGATCTTGGCCTGTTGACGTGTCGATTATGGAGATTCCCCTGGAGGGCTTGGACGGCTTCTTGTTATCGGATGGTCCCAGTACTGCGGAGGTTTTTACTGCCGAAATCCCTATACTTGCTACAGCGGACTTTGTGTGTTAAACATACATGCTAAATCAATAAGTTTATAGATGTTACTTATATCCATAAACCTTATCTGCCTGAAATTCAGAGTATCAGTAATAACATGAACAATACATATTACTAATACCCTCATTTAGACAGACAGTTTTATAAACAAAGTTCTCATCTTAACCATAAAGATCTTTCATTAATTTATACCAAATTCCTGTGCTTAATACAAGGAACTTAGTACATACATTCATCATTTTAACCTTAAGATTTTAGATATTTTATCATTTATAACTTCTATATATCCAAAGTTCATAGTATCAGCACAAGGAATTGTTCTAGTAACTAAGGGGGCTTTTCGAAAAATGCGGTGCTCAATTAGACAACCTCATTCCCTAGAACATTCAATATGCAAGATACCCTCACTTGGATTCATAGTGTAATACCCCGAAATATTATCAAAATTATAAATATTATCTTAACTAGGTTAAGAATGAAAACTCTAAAAATACCTAATGAACGACTGTCCAGATAATCTTTGAAAACCTAATACGATTCGAAAACATGATCATATACGTTTAGAATTAGAACATATAACCTAAAACTAGTCATCGAGAAGTTTAAAACCTTAAACCTTAATGAAATTCGAATTTTGTAACATATGTGCTTAATAAAGATCGAAATGATATTTCGAAGCAGGTGTTTTATGATTTTATTATGTAAACGATAATTTAGGTCAAATAAAATTTTTCTACGAAAAACGTCGTGCTTGACACGTCGTGCTTAAAAATAAATTATTCACCAATAAACTTGTTGGTATAATTGTTTTGACAAGTTTCTTTATCGTGCTTAAACTGATATAGTCCTTTGTCGTGCTTACGGTGACAAGCTGCTTTGTCGCGCTTACGCTTGGCACACGATGGCACACGCTTGGCACACGCTAGGCACACGTTAGCACACGCTTGGCACACGCTTGGCACACACTTGGCACACGCTTGGCACACACTGGCACAAGCACGTCGCGATTACCCTTTTACCCTAAGTTTTCCTAGCCTATAAATACCCCCTTCATCCATTCATTATTTCCTACCATTTTTCAAAAGCAATTCAAGAGCAAAAATACTCTATACTTATATTCTGAGAGATATTATGAGATAAAACTTACTTTCGAAGTATCGAAGCACTACGCGATTGGAAGTAAAGTTAGCAACTACAAGAGGTGTTACTCTAGTGGTTATTATTTTCATTCTTCTTTATATATTTAGTAAAAATATACTTTTATAAGCAGTTATAATGCCCAAATTATTTTGTATATAAAGTGCAAAAGTCCTATTTACAAATAGTTATAATGTCCGATTTATTTCTCTTATATATTAGAAAATATACTTTAATAAGTAGTTACTATGTCCGATTTTCTTCAAGTATTTAGTAAAAATATTCATTTTACAAGCAGTTGTAATGCTGAAATTATCTCAAATATAATAGTCCACTATTCATTTTATAAGCAGTTATAATGCCCGATTTATTTCAAACATAGTAAATGAATATTCATTTTGCAAGAAGTTATAATGCTCAATTTATTTTAAATATAGTTGAAAAATATTCATTTTATAAGCAGTTATAATGCTGAAATTATTTCATGTATATTAGAAGGAGTCTTATTTATAAGCGGTTATAGTACCCGAAATAAAACTTAAAAGATTTAATCATTAAAATGTTTAATTAGCCTACCATAAACAAAGGAAAGTAAAGCTTGCACTTCAAGAGGTCGTATGAAGAACGTGAACTAGCATAAACGATCGAAGCGATAAAAGGCAAGTCTACTTATTTGTTGAAATGCACTCCGTGCAATAACATGTCTTATTTATGAAGTTTATTGTTATGCAAATATTGTTTCTTTTGCACCCCGTGCATTAACATGCTTGTTATCTATTATGTGCAACGTGATAGGGATTGTTGAATTTCAATTGAAAATCATGTTAATATCTGAGTTTAACAACTCTCTTGTATGGACAAGAGTTTAAGATGTGTTAGGTGATGAGTATGTTTCATACCTACAAATCGGATACCTATTTATGTGGATTATTGTTTATTTTGTTGGTGTATAGCTACTTTTCATGCATTTGGTGTGTTTTTGTAGGTTGCATGTGTTGGGAATTGATTTGGTGAGGCTTGAGCAAAACAGCAGCAAAAGAAGCAAAAAGTGCAGGAAGTGAAGCAGCGCGGCCGCGCCCAATTTGTATTAGGGAGCAGTGCGGCCGCGCCGGTCTCCAGAGTTAGAAAAAATATTGTCTGCCAGGGCAGCGCGGCCGCGCCCCATTCAAGCTTATTTCCAGCGCGGCTGCGCCGGTTCGGGAGTTGACCAAGCTTTGACTTTCTGGTTTTTAATGAAGCAAATGAGGTGTAATTGATATTTAGACTTCTAAATCATTTAGGATTTTTATCAGATATTATAAGTAGATGTTTTAAATCAGTTTTAATTGTGTTGAACCTATTAGTTGCAAACCCTAGTTTTGGAAGCCAATTGTGAAGACTTGAAGCGAATTGTTAGCAAGAGAAATTCAACGCAGGAGCTAGAGAGAGATTCAAGGATTGCATCAACAGTTTTTATTCTCTTCTCTATCTTTTACTTTTGAATTTTGAATTTTGAATGTTATTAAATTTGTGGATGATGGATTCTAGTTTAATTATGAACTAAATTTCTTTTTAAGACTATAACGGATCTTATTGTGTAGCTTTGTTTGACATGCTTCTTGGATAATTATTGTTAATTATTATTGGGTTGTCTATTATGGTTTATGTTTAATTGTTTAATTATTTGGCCAGTAATTACCGGGATAATCTATATGAATTCGAGAGATGAAGTATAGATTTAGATCTGACCATAATAGCATGTGATTGTGTTTTTTGCATGTCGATGGAATTCATGATTTATGTTTAGGATAGAGATACACCTATTCACCACATGTAATCTAATAGGGAACCTGAACCTTAAATCCTCTTTAATTATAATTCACATAGAGATATAGTGAATTAGTTAACTAGGGTGTTCATCTTAAATCTATCATCTGTGGATTTGAGTTGATTTGTTTATGATACATTGAGAGATGGTTATAAATATTGATGAGTTATCGATTAACAACCCAAAATAATTAGCATAATTTGATAGGAAGTGTGTTGAGCAAAGTGAAGCAATAAGTGAAGTTGTAGTCTTAAGTCTTTAAAATCTGTTTTCAAACTTGTGGTAATTAATTTTAGTTGAAGTAATTAATTAAATTTCAGAAAATCTCCAAACTTTAATTGATGGTTTAATAAAATTGAGTTAATACAAAGTTGATAATTGGTATTATAAATTATAGTTTTTCTCCGTGGGAACGATACTCTACTTACACTTTATTACTTGTGGACTAGTTGCTAGTATAGAATTAGGCAAACAAGTTTTTGGCGTCGTTGACGGGGAAAATTTGTGTTTATAATTTTCAAGTATCAATTTAATTAATTCAGTTTTAGTTAAACTTTGTTTTTGTTTTTCTTGTTATTTCCTATTTCAGGTGATTTCGGTTCGTTTATGCAAACGCGATCAAAATAGCCGGAACTTGGGGAATGCAAGGACAATCTTGAGAACAAGTTATGTCAGTTGAGAAAATTTTGCAAAGAGACAATCGAGAAAGAGAAAATGGCTAACGAAGAGCAGAAATCACTGAGGGACTACGCCATGCCTAAGATAAATGAGATTAAGTCAAGCATCACGAGGCCATTTATCACTACAAACACTTTTGAGATTAAACCGGGTACAATTCAGATGATTCAAAACTCGGTACAGTTTGGGGGATTGGCCAATGATGATCCAAATGAACATTTGGTGAGCTTTCTTGAGATTTGTGATACATTCAAATACCACAATGTTACGGATTATGCGATTATATTACGTCTATTTCCATTCACTCTGAGGGATAAAGCAAAGAGTTGGCTGAATTCGTTTCCGCCGGGATCCATTACGACCTGGGATGACCTGGTCCAGAAATTTTTTAGCGAAATTCTTTCCGCCGGCTAAAACTGCTAAGATGAGGAACGACATTACTAACTTTGAGCAACAACATGGAGAGTCGTTGTATGAGCCTTGGGAGAGGTTCAAAGACTTATTGAGAAGATGCCTGCACCATGGGCTACTCAAGTGGCTACATGTTCAGACATTCTACAATGGGTTAAGTAGTAATACTCAAACGAGCATAGATGCAGCTGCGGGAGGAGCACTTATGGCTAAAATTTTCGATGAGGCTTTTGAATTATTGGAGACAATGGCAGCAAATAACTATCAATGGCCAACTGCGAGGATGAATTAACACAAGGTAGTCGGGGTGTTAGAAGTAGATGCAGTCACAGCATTAGCAGCTCAGATGGCGGTTATGTCTAAGAAGATCGATGTTATGGCAAAGTCAAAAACTCAGCAAGTAGCTTACATGTGTGAGCTATGCGCGGGTGCACGTCCTACAGATTATTGTGCCATTAATCCTGAAGTAGTGCAGTTTGTGGGTAGCTACCAACGTCCTCCAAACGCATACCAAAACACTTACAATCCGGGGGCAAGGAACCATCCTAACTCGTCATGGAGCAATAATCATAATCATCAGCAAGCTCCCAGACCATCATATCCCCCAGGATTTCATAACGAACACCAACAGGTAGCTATGCAGCCGCAAGCAGAAAAGAAACCTGATTTGGAAGAGCTCTTGATGAAGTATATGGCGAATAATGATATGTTATTAAAGAGTCAAGCGACTGCTATCAAAAATCTTGAGAATCAGGTGGGTCAAATGGCCAATATATTAAACAACAGACCTCAAGGATCTTTGTCGAGTAACACGGAAATTAACCAATATGCTACAGTCGATCAAAATTTGGTTATCTAAACACTTCTCCATGAAGGACTTGGGTGAGGCATCCTTCTGGGGATAAAGATCTATAGAGATAGATCTAAAAGGATGCTGGGCTTGACCCAAGGAAAGTACATTGACTCGATGCTAAAGAAGTTTAGCATGGAAGATTCCAAGAGAGGTCTCATGCCGATGAGCCATGGAATACATCTCTCCAAGAAACAGGCCCCAAAGACACCTGAGGAGAGAGACCGTATGAGTAAGATTCCTTATACTTCAGCAATAGGATCTATCATGTATGGTATGATATGTACTAGACCAGATGTCGCTAATGCACTTAGTGTAACAAGCAGATATCAGTCGAATCTAGGAGAAGAACACTGGAAGGTAGTGAAAAACATCCTAAAGTACTTGAGAAGAACTAAGGATGTATTTCTAGTCTACGGTGGGTCTGAGTTGAAACTAGAGGGCTATACAGACTCAAGTTTTCAAACGGACCAAGATGACAGTAAATCCGTTTCAGGGTATGTGTTTACCTTAAACGGTGGCGCAGTGAGTTGGAAAAGTTCCAAGCAGCAAACAATTGTTGATTCAGTGACAGAGGCAGAGTACATAGCTGCAAGTGAAGCTGCAAAGGAAGCTGTTTGGATGAAGAAGTTCATAACTGAACTTGGAGTGGTTCCTAACATTAGAGGAGTCGTACCTTTATTCTGTGACAACAATGGAGCTGTTGCGCAGGCTAAGGAACCCAGGTCTCATCAGAAATCCAAACACGTGTTGCAGCGATTTCATTTGATTAGAGAGATCATTGAAAGAGGAGATGTCACCTTGGAGCGTGTGGACTCTCAAGACAACATTGCAGATCCATTTACTAAAGCTTTAACTCAACAGCAGTTTGATCGTCACTTAGAGAAGATGGTATTAGATACCATGGCGATTGGCTTTAGTGCAAGTGGGAGATTGAAAGTAGTATGCACACAAGCCAATCATATTTGATATGATGTAGCATATACTTTGTAATCTTATTCATTTATTAATAAAAGAATTAATTTTCTTAAAAAGACATTTTATATTATCTACATAGTGCTGTTATATTAAATGTGATAAACCCATAGTTTTGAGCAATGCTTTTAGAATCATGATGGTGATCATGCTAATGAGATCTAAATTCCAAATAGCTCATAAACTAAAATCGTTCCTAATCGTTGGATTACTAAATAGGGGATTAGTGAATCCGGATAGATTAGTACATACGTTGCTTGCTCTTAAGAAGAGGATGATTGATCTCATAATCATTTGTGTGGAGACACTAAAGCAAGTATAAAGGTGCTTATTGGAGAATAAGTTCACTGAATGTGGCTTGCTAAGGAATACCTAATGGAGTTTTACTCACCTGTCAATAGGAATTCCTATAGTGATAGTAGTACAAGTGATCCTTGGACTTGAGATCATCATAGTATCTTGTGTATGATGAGTTATACTTTGACATGTCCCTTAAGACCTTTAGGATATATCAAAGGGTATGATTGGGTATAATAAGTTGTACATGGAGATAGGTGAATGATCAACAAAGAATCTACCACGTCTAGTAAAAGATGTGAATGTCCTATGTGATTCAATAAATGACAACTCAGTAGTCCTTGGCCAAGGCAGAATGAAATTAGAAAGGAGTTTCTAATTTGCATTATTTAGAGTTGTGCATTTGGGAATCGAAATACATATAATTAAATAAAATAAGACTTGACAGTAAATCCATGTCTTATATTTAATTGGGACATTGTATGGTAGAAGAGTTGAATTGTACGATAACTATTTACTCAAAGGTTCTTTTGTGATTAATGTTGAAATCTATATTATCTGGAAAGTCGTTGATCGCTAAGGGGGCTTACCCTTATTGTAGAATAAATATTATTTATTTAAATGAATTAAATAGTTTAATTTATTTATTTAAATAAGATTAGAATTGTTCTAATTATTTTATTCACAACCAGTTTAATATGGAGAACCTAAAGGGTCACACCGCAAAAAGAAAATATTTATTTAAGAAGTAAATGACATAATTGTAATAATAAGTTAAGTGTATTTAATTTAGTCTATAGAGATAGAATAAATTAAATAGCTTAATATTTATTATTTAATATTTTGGAAATATTAAATATAAATTAATAAGAGGAGTCTTATTATTATTATTATTACTTTTACTATTATTTAATTCCTAATAGGGATTGGGAATTAATTAATAGAAGTAATCTTCCATGAATTCCTAATTGGATTAGGAGCATAAATAATTAAAGGAGTTTAATTATAATAGAAACTCTAATCCTAAATAGTTTAGGGAAGGGTTATTCCTACATCTATAAATAAGAGGAGTCTTATCATAGATTAGGGTTACACACTCTTGCATTAGATTGTGGAGAGTACTTACAATTTCTAAAGAGATAGCAACTAGGGTTTTGCCAAATACCCAACTTCTTGAATACTTGTTCTTCCTTGGTGGATCACCTCTAGAGGCCAAACACTTGGGTGGCTAACGTTGATCAAAGGAAGGAATCACACCGTAGCATTCGAGGAGAACACGAAGGACTAAAGTTGAACTTGTACCCGAGGAAGCTTTGTTCTACGAGGGTATAATTCTTATTCTCTTTCTCTTTCATTTATATCGTTAATTGAGCACATAGATTGATCATGGTGATGGTTTGTATTAAAATTTTAAAAACCGTTTTTATCACGCTTCCGCCCTATTTATATAATTTGATTGCATGTTTGCGTTATATATAAACCTAACATAGAGGTGGACAAAGCCAAACTCGAGACAATTGAAAACTTACCACTGATCAGTAGGTTTTTATACCTACTTATTGGATACTATTTTACTTCATTTGTTGCTTAACTAGTAGCTCCATAGTATGTTTTCATGCATTTTTCCCTTTTCTTTCTGTATTGTTTCACTATTTGCATTCTATGGCTTTTGCACAGTTTTTGGTTAATTTGACACGTGTTATGATGCATTTGTTGTTTGGGAGCTAAATGAATAATTGTTGCTTGTACAGGACACGAGAATCGAGAAATCAGGCATAACAGTGCAGCAGCAGACTGGCAGTCGGCGCAGCTGCGCCAAGCTTGGCCTTGAGGCCGGCGCAGCTGTGCCCCCCTGTTCCTGCCATGCTCCCCCGCGCAGCTGCGTCCCTTTTGCAAAGGATTGCGGTGCAGCTGCGCCTGTCGCCAGCCAGTCATGCAGACATGTTCCAGCCAGCGAAGCAGCACTACCATAAAATCATGCAATGCTAGATTTTGAGGGATTAGTGGATTAAAACTTTATTAGTGGGAATCAGAATAAGTCAATAGAAGACAAATGAAGCATGTAATATATTGAATTGAGACTTCAATTTTGGGAGAGCTCCTCCCACACGAAAATTAGAAAGTTTACTGCATTATTACTTCTGAAATAAAAACAATTCAGCTGAGCTTCAATTTTGCTTGGGAACTGAAGAATGGAGCTACATGGATGTTGAATTGAAGCTTGGGAGCAAGAAATCAAGAATCAACACAACTTGGAAACTCATCAGTAGTTGCAGAATAGAAATAGGGAGCCTTAATATTTTCTGTTTATGATTAATTTTTCCTATTCTGTAATTATGATGATGAACCAATTGTGTATGATGAATTCTACTATTGTTATCATGAACTAAACTTAATTTTGGGATTATAATGGATCTTTTGCATTAACTGAAAATGAATTGCTTCCTTATTATTGCTAGTTGGTTATGAAATGAATGTCTAGCATAATTTATACTTAATGTTTAATTGCTTGATCACCAATTACCATGATAATTTATATGGAATTGAGAAAGGAAATATAAATTGAGATCTGATTATGCTAGCATATGTTCATAATTTTTACATTCCTCGTGAAGTTATGTTTCGTGCTTAGGATAGAGATATACCGAAGCACCGTATGTGGCCAATTGAGAACTTGTACTTAAACCCTCTTGATTGTAATTCACATAGAAATATAGTGCGTTAGTCATCTAGGGTGTTCACATTCATTCTATCAATTGTGGAGTTAGTGTGATATGAATATGGTGCATCGAAAGGTGGTCATATTCTACATTCGTGTTCTCGACCAACATTCCATATTAATCAATTAGCAACAATAGGAAGCATGGAAATCTAAGTTTGCAATAAGTGAAATTATAATCCCAAACCCATAAAATCTGTATTTATACAATCATAATTCGTTCTAATCGTATCTTTAGCAATAATTAGATAATTTCAGCTTTGTAATCAATTGTTTAAAGAGACCGAAATAATTATAAAATCGGTGTTTGTAGTCATAAAGGCAATTATATTCCTCGTGGGATCGATACTTTACTTACTTTATATTACTTGTGGATCACGTGCACTTGCGTGTATGAGTCATATTTGTTATACATACAAATATCCCAACAAGTTTTTGGCGATGTTGCCGGGGAATACTAATTGCGTTTATAACTTTCATCATCAATTTAAATTAGATTGGTTTTAGTTAAACAAATATGTTCTTGTCTTAATTCTATTTTATTTTCTTCTACATTGTTATAGGTACTCTTGAGTAGTGTATGCATACTCGATCGAAGAATCCTAACCTATTGCCTTTCGTGGATAACATTGAGAAAAGGGTTCAACAGTCAAGAAAGTGCGCTGAAAACACTCTGGAGAATCTAGACCAACCACAAGCAATGGCGGGAGAAGCACAAAAAGCATTGAGAGATTATGCTACGCCAAGGATCAATGATTTACAATCAAGTATCTCGAGGCCGGCCATAACAACCAATTCCTTTGAAATCAAACCAGGGACTATCCATATGATCCAAAACTCTGTCCAATTCGGGGGAATGGTGGTTGATGACCCAAATGAGCACTTGATAATTTTTTTAGAGATCTGTGGTACATTCAAATTCAGTGGGATTTCAGAAGATGCAGTGAGATTGCGGTTATTCCCGTTCACATTGAGGGATAAAGCAAAGAGTTGGCTACACTCACTACCACCGGGATCTATTACTACTTGGCAAGATTTGGCGCAGAAATTCTTAGCAAAATTCTTCCCACCAGCCAAAACTGCTAAGTTGAGGAATGACATCTCCTCATATGAGCAACATCATGGAGAATCCTTGTATGAGACATGGGAGCGGTACAAGGAACTATTAAGAAAGTGTCCACATCACGGTTTGCCGCAATAGATGCAACTTAACACATTTTACAATGGGTTGAATATTCAAACACGGGCAGGCATTGATGCAGCTTCGGGAGGAGCATTCATGGGTAAAAACTATGACGAAGCTTATGAACTTTTGGAGACCATGGTTGCGAATAACTATTAATGGCTATCTTCTAGATCCAGTCAACCAAAAGTAGTGGGGATATTAGAGGTTGACACATCCACTTCACTTCAAGCCCAGATATCTGCTATAGTCAAAAAGATTGACAACTTATATGAAGGAAAGGGGCAGCAAGTTCCATGATTTATGAGCTTTGTGTAGGTTCACACTCTTCTGATCAATGTGCCATCAATGCTGAGTATGTGCATTTTGTGAGCAACTACCAGCGGCCAGCAAATCAATATCAGAACAACTACAATCCGGGGAATAGGAATCACCCGAACTTCTCATGGAGCAACCGTCAAGATTATCCACAAGCTCCAAAACCTCTCAATCCTCTGGGGTTCCACAATCAGCAACAAGCCACAGCTACTGATAAGAAGGTTGTTGAAATGATTGAAAATTTGGAGAGATACATGGCCAAAACTGATAAGTTGGAGCAAGGCCAGGCATTATGTTTCAAGAATTTGGAAAATCAAATGAGTCAATTGTTCAGCTTGTTATCTAATAGACCTCAGGGGGCTCTTCCTAGCGACACAGAAATCAATCCAAGGAGAAATGGAAAGGAGCAATGCCAAGCTGTCACATTCAGAAGTGGGAAGCAGACTCTGCCAACCAGCGCAGCTGCGCCCAGTTTGCAAAGGGAACCAGCGCAGCTGTGCCCTTCTCCTGAAGTTGATCCAGCCGGCGCAGCTGCGCCCATTGAGCAAGGGGAGCCGGCGCAGCTGCACCCTTTCCCAGAATCTGACTCTACTGAAATTTTTGGAAAGGAAGATAGCATTGAAAAATCTGAGCCCACATCAACAAAAAGCACAGAGAAGACTCGACCCCCTCCCACCAGTTATTATCCACTAATTTCGTACCCTCAGAGGCAGCAAAAGCAAAAAATAGACAAACAATTCTCTAAGTTTCTTGAGGTTTTCAAAAAGCTTCAAATCAACATACCATTTGCAGAAGCCTTAGAACAAATGCCGAGCTATGCCAAGTTCATGAAGGGGATTCTTTCAAGGAAGAAGAAATTGCAAGATTTTGAAATTGTAGCTTTGACAGAGGAATGCAGTGCGGTATTACAAAGGAAGCTACCTCCAAAGTTGAAGGATCCGGGCAGTTTCACCATTCCTTGCACCATTGGAGACCTGTCATTTAACAAATGTTTATGTGATCTTGGTGCAAGCATTAATCTCATGCCATTGTCCGTCTTTACTCAGTTGGGATTGCCAGCACCCAAGCCAACAAATGTCTCGCTTCAGCTAGCGGATCGTTCAGTCACCTACCCGAGAGGAATAGTTGAAGATGTTCTTGTTAAGGTTGATAAGTTCATATTCCCAGCTGACTTCATAATCCTAGACTTCGAAGAGGACAAGGACATTCCCATCATACTGGGGAGGCCATTTTTAGCTACCGGGAGAACTCTCATTGATGTGCAAAAGGGAGAATTGACAATGGGTTCAAGACCAAGAAGTCACCTTTAATGTCTTTAAAGCTATGAAATTCCCGGCGGAAGAGGAAGATTGTTTCCGAGTTGATATCATTGAAAGTGCAGTGACCGAGGAATTCATTAAAGCCACACGTAGTGACTTGCTTGAGATGGCACTGACAGGAGACAGCGACTTGGGTGAGCCCGAAAACTGTGAGTATGTTCATTTTCTAGATGCAATACCCAGGATGGCAAAGTTCAAGGTAACAATTGAGCCTTTGAAAAGTTCAAAAGATTCCTCATATCATTTGAAACCATCTAGAGAGGTACCTCCTAAACTTGAGCTAAAACCCTTGCCTAGTCACCTTAGGTATGCATATCTAGGCACTTCAGATACATTACCTGTCATTATTTCTTCTACACTAACCTCTTTACAGGAAGGCAAGCTGATAAGAATCCTTCGAGAATTCCAAGGGGCTATTGGATGGACCATTGCTGATATTAAAGGAATCAGCCCCTCATTCTGCATGCACAAGATTCTGATGGAAGATGACAACAAGCCCACCATAGAACATCAAAGAAGACTGAACCTCATCATGAAAGAGGTGGTGAAAGCGGAAATTCTAAAATGGCTAGACGCTGGGATCATCTATCCCATCTCTGACAGTCCGTGGGTGAGCCCTGTGTAGTGTGTACCAAAGAAGGGAGGAATAACTGTGGTGAGAAATGAGAACAACGAGTTGATACCAACTCGAACAGTCACGGGATGGAGAGTCTGTATGGACTATCGAAAGCTCAACAAAGCCACGAGGAAAGATCACTTCCTACTTCCATTCATAGATCAAATGTTGGACAGATTGGAAGGGCATGAATACTACTGTCTGCTTGACGGATATTCTGGATATAATCAAATTTCCATCGCTCCAGAGGATCAAGAAAAGATAACTTTTACTTGTCCATGTGGAACTTTTGCTTTCAGGCGAATGTCTTTCGGTCTGTGTAATGCTCCAGCCACATTTCAACGGTGTATGATGGCAATATTTTCTGACATGGTAGAAATCAACATGGAGGTTTTCATGGATGATTTTTCAGTGTTTGGAAATTCCTTCGACAGTTGTCTAGAGAATTTGGTCATGGTACTAAAGAGATGCATGGAAACAAACCTTGTGCTCAATTGGGAGAAATGTCACTTCATGGTTCAAGAAGGAATAATCTTGGGTCACAAAGTCTCAGCAAAAGGTTTGGAGGTGGATAAAGTAAAATTAGAAACCATCGAGAAATTGCCTCCACCAACTTCTGTAAAAGGAGTTCGAAGTTTTTTGGGCCATGCCGGGTTCTACCGGAGATTTATCAAAGACTTCTCCAAAATCACAAAACCCCTGTGCAATCTATTGGAAAAGGATGTTCCGTTCATATTCGATGAAAATTACTTAGCAGCCTTTGAGTTGTTGAAAAAGAAGTTGACAACAGCACCTGTGATAGTGGCACCGGATTGGTCTCTTCGATTTGAGCTTATGTGTGATGCTAGTGATTACGCTGTGGGCGTGGTATTGGGTCAGTGTAGAGACAAGGTTCTACATGCAATTTACTATGCCAGCAAGACACTCTCAGAGGCCCAAATGAATTACACCACCACCGAGAAGGAATTACTCGTTGTTGTTTATGCTTTCGACAAGTTCCGGTCCTACCTCATTGGAACAAAGGTAGTGCTGTACACAGATCATGTAGCAATTCGGTATTTGATAGCAAAGAAAGATGTTAAACCAAGATTGATCAGGTGGATCCTTTTGCTCCAAGAATTTGACTTGGAAATAAAGGAGAAGAAAGGCACGGAGAATCTAGTTGTTGATCATCTGTCCAGATTAGACAATCCGGATATGGAGAGCAAAGAGAAGGTTGAAATAAACGATTGCTTCCCTGATGAACAGCTATTTACAATCACATCTGAGATCCCTTGGTTCGCTGATATTGTTAACTATCTTGTGAGTCATGTACTACCACCGGACCTAACTTCTCAGCAGAAAAAGAAATTTTTGCATGATGCAAAGAGATACATGTGGGACGAGCCTTACTTGTTCAAACAATGTACAAATCTTGTGATCCGAAGGTGCATTCCCGATGTCGAGACTACCAGTATATTACATGCATGTCATTCTTCTCTGTATGGCGGCCATTATAGAACGCAGAGAACCCCAGCCAAAGTACTCCAGGTTGGGTTCTATTGGCCCACCTTGTTCAAAGATGCCCATCAATTTATAAAGAATTATGATCGATGCCAACGGGTGGGCAACATCTCCAACCGCAATGAAATGCCTCTAAATGTAATCTTGGATGTGGAGATCTTTGACGTATGGGGCATAGACTTCATGGGACCATTTCCATCATCTTGCAACAACCTCTATATCCTTCTTGCAGTTGACTATGTGTCCAAATGGGTGGAAGCTTCGGCTTTGTCGACCAATGATGCTAAGGTGGTTCTTAGATTCCTACAAAAGAGCATTTTCACTAGATTTGGCACTCCACGAGCTATCATCAGTAATGAGGGCAGTCATTTCTGTAACAAACAGTTCACAACCTTCCTGGCGAGAAAAATTAAGCTCTATGAGCTCGCCGGGGCGAGAAAAATGAACTTGATGCGCTCGTCGGGGCGAGCTTCCCAGATTACAGGTTCTGCAGTTCGCAAACTGCAGAATCTTCCAACTCAAAACACAAATTTTCAGCATCAAGACACCAAATTAAGCATTATAAATTACCATAAACCTCTTATGAACAGTATTACGCATCCATATAATGATTCTAACATCCTAAAACAATCAAACCAACAAAATCCAAAGGATTAAACCATGTTTTTGCTAAAAACTCATTTTTTTGACATCTTTTATAAAATCAACTACTACAAACCCATTATTTGACAAAATCAGATGGCTAAGCATGCAATCTCTTAATAATTAAACATTGAATCATATATCACCGTCAATTTGCAAGTTAATTCATGAATTGAGCACTAATTTAAACCCAAAGTAAACCAAAACACACATATTATCAAAAACCCAATTTCCTCATTCTTAAACTTGTTTTCACAAATTAAATTACTCCCAATGATACTAAAACATTATATAACAGATTATTTGAATATATACTAACAAATTTAACAACTCTTGTAACAAATTAGCCACCAAAATCAATCACAGAGAACTAATTTTGAATAACTTGAATAAAACTTTAAATTAAATTATACCTTGGTAGATGATTAAGAACACTAGTTGATAATTATCAGGCTTCAATCCCAAAATTCCACTCTCAATTCTCACAAACTCTCAACCTTTTCTCTCTACTTCTCTCCTTTTCTCACTTCTCTGGCTTTTTGCAGAACAACCAAGCCAAGACAAATATACGTGAAACATAAAACTGACCCTTACATGATTGTCAGTTAAGAGCTGCAAAGGGTTTTCAGTTAAAAAAATCCCAAAGGCCATAAGGCCACGTTTGGCAAAACAAACTCTCCCAAACCAAATTATTCTAATAGACTACATACTATATAGTTAAATAATTGTCACACCTTTAATTAAACAATAATATTAATTCAAGTAAATTTCATAATAACATTTGCTATAATAATTCCATTGCACTTATAATTCCTTTCAATAAATTAATAAAGCTCTAATTCAATTATTAAATTAAATTAGAATTTATACAACATCGTAATTATTAACAATATATTAATAATTTAATTAATTTAATCGTCTTATTAAATCAAATCTTCAAATCAAAACATTAATTTAATTGTACCACAACTAATTAAATTAACGCACAACAAATTTATCAGTTAAAAAAACCGATTAAAACATTCATTCAACTCCAATAAATGTTTTCAAACAATTAGAAAATTCTGGATTGTTACAGAAACCCAGTTCCTGTAGTTCACGAAGAACAGAGAAAAATGCCAAATTTGGCCAAAGTTTTTCACAATTCATCAATTCAATTACTACCCATTCATCATATGTGTTATAAAACCAAAACCCATTATATACACAATGATTTTAACATCATAAACAATCTAAATAACTAATTTAAAGGCTAAAAATTTCACTGTTTATATATTATGTTCGTATTTTGATACAGTTAGCGAAATCAATCATAGTGAACTCGTTTCTTAACCAAATTAATCTATTTAACTATCGTTCTTTTCGTTTTCACATGCATAAACATAATCAATTATCAATTTAACCGATTAACATTCAAACCAAGCATCAATTTCATACGTTTAAGCCATATTCGTATATTACTACTCTGTAAATTCCATAACTCTAATATAAACATGGTTTCATGGATTTAATTACTCTAAATCATATATAAATCATAAAAAATACATTTATGTATGCTTACAAACATCTAACATCAAGTTATTAAAAATTTAGCCTTAGAATTCAGATTACAGAAAACTTAGAATATACGTTCATGGAATAAAACTTAAAAGAACATAAATTAAAGTTTGAATTCTGGGAATTACCTTGATTAGTGCTTAGATTATGCAACAAATGAAAGGATTTCTTCTTAATTCTCCAATTTTCTCAAAATTCTCTCTTTTTCTCTTTGAGTTCTCTGACTTGCTTTAGAAAAATAATGCGTGAAAGGAAGAACTGACACAATATGGATGTCAATTAATCCCATAATGGGTTAACTGACTCCAACCCCCACTAAGGCTATGTTTGGCTTACTCTTTTATTCCTCCTTTCTAGTTTATTTTAATAACTTGCTTATAATATAGTTTAATGTCACATATTTAATTAACTAAATAATATCATTTAAATCAATTAAATAAAATAGAATAATACCACATTAAATCACATAGTCACGTAAGTAAGATTCCCCTTTATTAATTATGACAAATTATTAAATCTCTAATTAATTATTAAATTAATTAGAAATAACATTATACTTATTTAAATAATGCATTTAATCAAATATGCTCAATTAAACACATACTTCGAATATAAAAATTCTCCACATTAATTTATCTAATGTAACACATATAATTAAATTAATCTACAACAAATTCATCAATTAATTATTTAATTAAATAATTAAATCATCGAAAAATATTTATTAAATTCAATAAATATTTAAATTAAATTACAAAAATCTCGTTCGTCACAGATATAGTGCTTTGTCGTGCTTACAGTGACAAGCTGCTTTGTCACGCTTACGTTTGACACACGCTGGCACACGTTTGGCACACGCTAGGCACACACATGCACACGTTTGGCACACGCTGGCATAAGCACGTCGCAATTACCCTTTTACCCTAAACTTTCCTAGCCTATAAATACCCCTTCATCGATTCATTATTTCCTACCATTTTTCAAGAGCAATTCAAGAGCAAAAGTACTCTATATTTATATTCTAAGAGATATTGTGAGATAAAACTTACTTTCGAAGTATCGAAGCACTACGCGATTGGAAGTAAAGTTAGCAACTACAAGAGGTATTAGTCTAGTGGTTATTATTTTCATTCTTCTTTATATATTTAGTAAAAATATACTTTTATAAGCAATTATGATACCCAAATTATTTTGTGTATATAGTGCAAAAGTCCTATTTACAAACTATAATACTCTAAAATATTATCAAAATTATAAATATTATCTTAATTGGGTTAAGAATGAAAACTCTAGAAATATCTAATGAACGACTATTCAGGTAATCGTTGAAAACCTAATACGATTCGAAAACGCTATCGCATACGTTTAGAATTAGAACGTATAACCTAAAACTAGGTATCGAGAAGTTTAAAACCTTAAGCCCTAATGAAATTCGAATTTTGTAACATATGTGCTTAATAAAGATCGAAATGATATTTCGAAGCAAGTGTTTTGTGATTTTATTATTTAAACGATGAATTAGGTCAAATAAAAGTTTTCTCCGAAAAACGTTGTGCTTGACACGTCGTGCTTAAAAATAAATTTTTCGCCAATGAACTTGTTGGTATAATTGTTTTGACAAGTTACTTTGTCGTGCTTAAACTGATATAGTGCTTTGTCGTGCTTACGGTGACAAGCTGCTTTGTTGTGCTCACGCTTGGCACACGCTAGGCACACGCTGGGCACAAGCTGGCACAAGCACGTCACAATTACCCTTTTACCCTAAGCTTTCGTAGCCTATAAATATCCCTTCATCCATTCATTATTTCATACCATTTTTCAAGAGCAATTCAAGAGCAAAAGTAATCTATATTTATATTCTGAGAGATATTGTGAGATAAAACTTACTTTCGAAGTATCGAAGCACTAAGCGATTGGAAGTAAAGCTAACAACTACAAGAGATATACTCTAGTAGTTATAATTTTTATTTTTATGTATGTATTAGTAAAAATATACTTTTACAAGCAGTTATAATGCCCAAATTATTTTATGTATCTAGTACAAAAGTCCTATTTACAAGCAATTATAATGTCCGATTTATTTCTCTTATAAAGTTAAAAATATACTTTTATAAGCAGTTACTATGTCCGATTTTCTTCAAGTATTTAGTAAGAATATTCATTTTATAAGCAGTTATAATGCTGAAATTATCTCAAATATAATAGCCGAATATACATTTTATAAGCAGTTATAATGCTCGATTTATTTCATGTATAGTAGAAGGAGTCTTATTTATAAGTGGTTATAATAGCCGAAATAAAACTTAAAAGATTTAATCGTTAAAATGCTTAATTAGCCTAGCATAATCAAAGGAAGGTAAAGCTTGCACTTCAAGAGGTCGTATGAAGAACAGAACTAGCATTTTAATGACCAAGAATTTCTAAAACTCCTTTGTTATTTAAATATAGAATTAAATTTCTAATAGGTTAGTTCTGCGTGCTTATGTAAATCTATGTGTGTGTGAGTATTTAATTTTGTAACTTAGTGATTTTGTAATTAATTGCTAGATCTGCGGGGGAGTCACTAAGCCCGATTAGTGAATTAACCCTAAGGGTTTTAATAGCAAGAAGTTTGAAAATTGGATAAATAATCAATTAGTTTAGGAGGTGTAAATCCAAATTAGTAAAATTGAATAATTGGAATGTGGGTTCCATTTTTTTTTCAAATTGAGCATTTAAAATAATTAAATAATTAAATTGTAATAAAAGAATTATAACTTTAATATTAAACCCAAGTTAATAATCCGATAAAGGGTGATTAATTACGAAGTGAAGATTTATAGAATTCGATTATGTCAAATTGGGTTTTATTTATTGATGGAATAATTTCAACTGGGCCAATATTACTATTGGACCCAATTTTGTTTTTCTTTTCTCGAATGGACCACCATTATTCTTTAACCCCATTTCTTTCAGTCCGGGTGGATCGAGTGAGTTGGGTTGGGGAAGTTTTTTTTTTAGCTAGCTGAGGAATAGCAACTCGGTCATTTTTTTTAGTCCAAATCGGATGGTTAAGTAACTTAGCAATGCTAGGCAGGGGAGGGTCTCCAGTCAAGCTAATCGCACAAGGGGCTAGGGCGTGAGGCGTCTAGTCAGTCGATTTAGGGGGGAGGTACAGGTCTGAGGAGTTCAGACTGCCGGTAAGCGGCGACTGACTTCTCACCTACTGCACCGAAAGGGAAACTCGGGAAGGGCAATTAGGGGTATTAGGTGCAGACGCAGAAGGAAGGAAGAGGAGCAGGGGAAGTCCTTCAAATCCCAGCTTTTCAGCAGGCGGCCAAGGGCCTACCCTCTACCGGATGTGCAAGGCCTGTCAGCCGACTCGGTAGGGCATGGATAGGATGTGATTCGGACAGCTCCCACCTACTCCCTCATACTGTTGGACACTGTTTCGGTCAATTGGGGTATTACCCAGCAATTGGGAAAACATCGCCCTATAAATAGGAACTCCAAATTCCTCTAACCAAGTTGTAGGGTTCATTAAGTCTGAGTTATATCAATGTCGTGCGAGCGTGAGGGTTGAGAAGGAAAGGCAATTCGAAGGGGGAAACTAGCTAGTGGATGTCGGCCGGCTTCACTATCTATTTCGGGAGGAGGCGAAGAACAGTAGCTAGAAGCTCGTTCGGTGTCAGCCCAGCTCTAAGGTGTATATATATATATATATATATGTGTGTGTGTGTGTGTGTGTGTGTGTCTGTTTAAGCACATAAGGAAAGTAGTGGTTGTCTTCTTGGATGTGGTAGGATTGTTGTTGATTGTTTAGAGAAATCTGTAGAGGGGAATTATGGAAGGACAAATGAAATACTTATGCATAATGGATATTGTATATCTTGCGTTCTAACTAGCTTCTTAAAGGACTTAATATGTCTACCATATGCTTGATATAATGCCTAAGAGAGCCAGATTTTGGCCAAGTGCTATGTACTGTAACTGTTATAAAAGGAATTTTCAGAATTCTTGCTTGTAATGTGTTCAGTGTTTGGTTGTTTGCAAATATTTTTTCTAAAAGTTTAATTAGATCATTTAGTATTTAAGTTATTATTATAATCAGTGATTGATACTAAGTAATAAAAATGTCTCCAGAAAGTGGGTAATACTAACCAACCATTAAATTATTACTAAGTGTTTAATAATAATAGTTAAGCCCTAAAATGCTATTTGCAGAACTTGAAATTAATGGGTCATTACAGTGTTATTTAAATGTTTAAAGTATTATTTAATGTAGTAATAATATTATAATACGCTATGTATTATTAAAATGAGTTTGTAACACTAATGGGCGATTAAATCATTACTAATTGATAATGGTGCTTATGGAGTAAAATATGATTATTACAATTAATAATATTATGTAATAATTAAATTATTATGGAAAGGATTAAAAATAATAGTTGACACCTAAAATATTATTAAAAGAATCTAATAATTTTATCGGGTGATTAAGTTACCTAATAACCTTTAAAGTATTTTGAGTGTTATCCAAATTGGTTGTTTAACTAGTCAGATTTTTTTTATAAATGATAGCTAAGAATAAAGTCGATTCAATTATTTATTTTCAAATTAAAAATAAATAAATTGATTAATTATTATTTAATTAGTATTAAATAATAAGGGTAATGATTAACTAATTATTATTTAATATTAAATAATAATTAAAGATAAAATAAGAGTAAGAATAAAGATCACTATTACCTAGTGTTAGATAATGGTTAAAGAGTAATAATTTAGTTACTTATCATTTAATTGATAAAGTAAATAATAAGTAACCATAACTGAGTTATTATTTACTCAAGATAATTACTATTTGAGTGATATTAGGTGGGTTAAGTTAATAAAACATTAATTAAACAAATTATAAATTGTTTAATATGTACCTACCATTCATGTTTAATGTTCTAACTAATAAATCATGAACTTAAGGTTTCATGGTATCTCAGTAAGGTCAGCAGTAGCAACCCATCGTGTGTTATGTGGTTGACTTAGGTGATAGTTGATTTGCATTAGTGAGCGTATCTTATAATCGTACTCAGTACTAATGGATGGGCCGACTCTATTAATGGTAGGTCTTCCCAATCAAGTTAATTAAGGCTAGTTGTTGTAGCTGACAGCCAGGCAAGTTCCCTTTTTACTAAAACTTTACTTTGCGCAAGTTTCCTTAACCCTACTCAATTATATTCGAACAGACTAGTATTGTATTGAAATTTATTTATTTAAGCTTGAACTTTATTCCAAGCATGCTTTAGGTGGTTTAATTACTTTACAATTAATCCACATCGACATTATTTAATACTCGCACATTTGTGTAATTGTTCTCGCGCAGGCGTTGACCTATACTTTATTAAAGTTTGAATATAAATGAACCGCCATAATTAAGTCTTAGCCATAGTCCAGCTAGACATTTAATAGATTCTAAAAGCTATCCAAAATGATTGACAGTGCGGAAATCTTGGACTTTATGAACACCCCTCCAATATCGGGGAGTATCCCTCGTATCGAAAAGAAGATACAAATAGTAGAGTTAAATGTTATGCATACACATAGCGTACGTGAGGTTGATCCTCTCAAGTACTTATTCTGTAGCCAGTAACCAAAGAGTCAATTAGCTAATGACTCCCTTGAAAGTTTATTGTTCAAAGTCTACTTGTCTATCATTCGTTCTAAAAGCAATTATTGTTCTTGCTTACGATAGTCATATTGTTGAATACCTCTCTTTATATTCCGTCATCATGATATATCTTTTATTGTTGTATTCAAACTTGCTGGGCAAACTAGTTGCTCATCCTTGCTATATCATGGCTTTTATTACAGCTAAACCCGAGACTTCAAGGAAGGGCAAGGGTAAAAAAAAGATGAAGTACTAGACTTCTAGCAATTGGATAATTATTTCTCGTTTTGTTTATGATTAATGTGTTTGTAATGTGAACCCTAATTAGTATCCTAGGGAACGTTTGGATTATGTAATTCACGTTACAAATCTTGGGACTAGTAACACCTTCTGTATGAACAACATATGTTTATTTACTTTCCGCATTTAGTCAGTTATGTTGTTTGGAGGTTGATGGTTGTATTGGATCGTGATGACCCAATCCGGGTATTTGAGACCCGAATTTAGGGGCATTACAGGTTGGTATCAAAGTTGTAGGTTATAAACGTTAGGATTACGAAACCTAGGTTATAACCTTAGTATTAAACTCGTATAGAGTGCATTAGGAGATAAATCAGGGAGATTTATCATATTTGGTATTTTGATGAATTGGGGAATTCATCGAGTCGAGTAGTACCCAGTGAAATATAACTTCATTCCTTCAATGAATATATTTTATTGTTGTACTAATGTTAGTTTTTGTGTATTTGTAGGATGGCTGCCGTAGGAGAGACCAGTGGAGTCCGAGAGGAGGAGGAGGTATTCACTGATATACCCGTTGTTACAGAGCAGCTAGTGGGCTATGCACTTATTGCCCCAGTAGTACCATTGAGTGGGTCCGGGCCAGAGGAGGACTATTTGGAGGATCTGGTAGAGCCTGTCATAGGCGGAGTGTTGAGATCCGGCAGTCAGGACAGGGATGATGAGTCCGAAGAGAACCCAGCTGACACAGAGATGGGTGGAGTTGCTGGAGAGGTACCCGAGGAGGGATCTCCGGTGTTGCACACCTTTCAGGATGACTTGCTCGGGGATTATAGAGTAGGAGAATGCTCGTATTGCACACTTAGAGGAGGAGAATTCTGTCCATCAGGAGATAGAAGATCAGTACAAGGCAGAGGCGTACTCGCTACAGTTCCAGATAGCTGAGCTGAAAGCTCAGATTCAGCAATTAGAGAGCGCTACACCTCAGTTAGGTCCCACAGTGCAATAGTTGGTGCTGCAAAATAGTTAATTGAGGCAGCATTAGAGCAGGCAGATGTCAGGGAGGTGGAGCTACAGACAGTTCTACAGGCTGTTAGGGCTGAGCGAGACTTGGAGCAGGTAGAAAGGATTCAGATGCAGGAGTTCTGGGTTCGCGCAGCCACGAGGGTGGATGTGCTTGAGGGAGAGGTTCGAGATGGATCCGCCAGGATCAAAACCTTAGAGTATGCCTTATATTCGATAGTGGCTAGACTGCAGGACCGAGTCAGAAGATATCCTCGGGAAGAGAGCAGTAGTCGATGATTGATCAGGCACCGAGTGGTTGATCGGTTAGCTCGACAGGCACTCCGTCGGACAGTTTGCCGTAGTAGGCAGTGATCATTAGTTCAGTACCCTTGTGTTTACCTGGTCGTTGTTATGAGTCCCACTTTTGTTTAATAGGGACAGATTTATGTTGAAAATTTAGGTGCCTTGTCATATGCCTTGAATGGTAGTCAACCCCAACTTTTGTTCTTACAAAGGGGGCAGGTAGTAGTGAATCCTCACCTTTTGTTTAATAGAGGATAGTTAGCAGTAGGCAGTTTATGCCATGGAGTGTTTATAGTAGTATGCTAAATGTTGAGCCAGTCTGTATTAAAACATTGGTATATGAATATAAACGCAGTTGTTCCTTTTAAATCGAATATGTTTGTTAGATGATTTTACTGTTAAATGTTGATTTAACCAACATAGTGCGTAAAGCGTAACATAATAAGCGAAAGTCTAAGACTTGCTCTTTAGCAGATCATAATGTCGCCCAGAGGTAGACGCCGCAATCAACGAGTCGCAGAGTTAGAAAGTGAGGTTGGGGATCAACCCAACCCAATGAGAGTATTCGCGGAGATTCTAGCAGAAGCCATGCAAGCGAGACCACCGCCCGCAGGGGCACAACCAGCGCCCCATCCAGCGCATCACTTGGCTAACTTTAAGGATTTCAAACTGGTTGGACCACCTGAGTTCAAAGGACTCTCAATCCAAGAAGCACAAACTTAGGTCGAAGAAATGGAGAAGGTCTTCGAGGTGCACGAGTGGCCGTGGAGCAGAAAACCGGCTTCGCCGCCTTCATAATGAAGGGCGAAGCTAGCTATTGGTGGAAAGCCAATAAGGGACGGGCAGGTGATAGAGTCATTCCATGGGACAGATTTAAAGAGATATTCTTCGAGAATTACTTCCTGGAGAATACGCAGCAGGATATGGAAGTTAAGTTTCTGGAACTGAAACAGGAAAGTATGACTATTGCAGAGTACGCGGCAAAATTTAATGAGTTGGCCCGATTTGCTCCACATCAGGTGGACACAGAGGCCAAGAAGGCAAGAAGATTTGAATTGGGATTGAAGCCCTGGGTGCAGAAGGCAGTCGCGGTATTGAAGATTAAGAACTTCTCGGAACTACTGGAGAGGGCTATCATTGCGGAAGAAGACAATGAAGCGGTAACACGATTTAACCAAGGCAGAAAAAAAAGTCAGGAAGGACCCAAAGCGGGGAGCAGTGGAGGCAGCAACCCCAATAAGTGCAAATGGAATGAAAGCCAATCGTCCGGGGGCAATAAATCTGGAGGAGAGGCTAAGAAAAGTGGGAAGTGCAGCAACTGTGGGAAGAATCACTCGGGGGAGTGCATGAAGGGGAGGAGCGTCTATTATTGTTGTGGACAACCGGGGCACATGGCTCTTCAGTGTCCGAACAAGCAGAAAGGAGGATGTTTCTCTTGTAGAGCACCCGACCACCAAATCAAGTATTGTCCGAGGAGGAAGGGCGACGCCGGGAGTGGTAAAAAAAGCAACAACAGTAATAACAACAACAGGCTGAGCATTGAGGGACCAGCTAGTTAAGCCAACAGACCAACGACACGCACGTTCAACATGACCGTACAGGATGCGGTTGAGTCCAAGGACATAGTGTCAGGTATCATCCCAATCAATGATATAAATGCATATGTGTTATTTTATTCGGGTGTTACCTGCTCTTTTGTTTCCAAAGAATTTGCTAAGAGATTAGACTTACCCCATGAAGCGTTGGAACACCCTATGAACGTAGAAGTAGCAAATAAAGAAATCATTCTCGTAGATTACATTCATAGGAATTATGTGGCCGAACTGCGAGGACTTAAGCTTAACGTGAATTTGATACCAATTTGTTTGGGGGAGTTTGATGTAATCCTTGGGATGGATTGGTTATCAAGTCACGGAGCAGTTATTGACTGTAAGAAGAAGTGTGTTCACCTTAAGACCCTTAATGAGTCGAAGGTGGTTTTTCATGGTAGTAAATCGCCAAGATAATCTTGTTGTCTGACAATGATGCAAGCAAAGAAATTGCTTAAGAAGGGTTGTGTCAGTTATTTGGCTCACGTGGTTGATACTCGACAAGTCGAGGGCGAACTGAGTCAGATACCCGTCGTAAAGGAATTCGCTGACATCTTCCCAGATGAAATTCTGGGATTACCGCCGGACAAAGAAATTGAGTTTGTGATGAGTGGGTTTTATACCTAAGAATCAGGTATTGTTAGGCTTAATTATTGTGGTCTTTAAGTGTTTTTAGTATTATTTTACTTGTTTTTGTGTTTATTTATTGTAGGTTGGAGCTGGAGGGGCAAAAGGGTAAATTTGGAGCTCAAAATAGACCTAGTGGCATTTTTGTAAATTCCTGGGTAAGACATAGCGCCAGCAGCGCTAGGGCAAGCGCCAGCAGCGCTAGGCCACGTTTTTGCACTATTTGTCCAGCTGAAGGAGGAAAAAAAAAGTCGATTCTGATGAGGATTCTAGTCCATATTGATCAGATAGTGAGAAGGAAACCCTAAGAATAAAAACTTGGAGACTTTTATTATTATCATACTACTTTACTAGAGATAGTTTTAGAGAGATATTCTGTGGATTACTTTTGTTCGAGCATTGGATTTTGATGTGGGTTTAAGCTTTACTTTGGATTTTATTCTTCAATTAGGTTTGATCAATCTAATTCTTCTTACTTCAATTGATTGTTTACTTTGATCCCATAATGGCTTTTGGTTCAGATATGAACTAATCTCCATTATGGGATTCTAACGGATTTTAATATGTAGTTTAATTATAAGCTTGACTGCTAGATTGTTTTGCATATCATAAGGAACTTCTATCATGATTGTTTTGCATGTATGAATGCTTGATCACCATTCGACTTCAGTACTTGTATGGAATTGAAAAACAACATATAAGTATGGATTGTAATCATGATAGCTTGCGAATATGAGGCTTAATTAGATAGCTTAATATTTTGTGATTCAGATAGAAATATACTACTTCACCGTAAGAGTCAAAATAAGGACTTGTGCTTAAAATCAATATAATTGCAATTTCACATAGAAATATAGTGATTTTGGTTATAGTGGTGATTACATGGTGTCTATCACGTATGGATATTATGTAAGTAGGTCATAATGCATTGACAAATGGTTATGTCTATTTTTGTGTCCTTGGCTACTTTTCTGTGATATGTGAACTTACTAGCATGATAGTGGTAGTTAGATGAACTATTAAATGAAGTTAGGATCCCATTAATTACAGGCTTGATATATTTTGTTAGTATTTGCATAGTTAGTTATTAATTGATATAGGAATAATTTTGTCACCAAAAGTAAGTCATTAGTTTAAGCAAATAAGTATAGTGATAGAGTTGATGCATAGTGATTTAATTTAATCCTGTCTCTATGGGACGATACTCTACTTCCTCTGTATTACTTATTGACCACGTATACTTGCGTGAATTAGAGCTCTTTTATTTAAGACTTAAAAAGAGGCAACAGTTCGCAATCGACTTGGTACCAGGAACCGTGCCAATATCGAAGCCGCCGTATCGAATGGCACCCATAGAAATGAAAGAGTTGATGGTTCAACTATAGGAACTGTTAGACAAGGGCTATATCAGATCGAGCGTATCACCGTGGGGAGCGCCAGTTTTGTTCGTAAAGAAGAAGGATGGTTCAATGAGGCTTTGTATCGACTATCGCGAGTTGAACAAAGTTATAATTAAGAATAGATATCTGTTGCCCAGAATTGACGATATGTTCGATCAACTTAAGGGAGCGAAACACTTTTCAAAGATCGATTTAAGGACGGGTTATCACCAACTGAAGGTGAGGCAGGAGGATATCCCAAAGACGGCATTCAGAACTCGTTATGGGCATTTCGAGTTTCTGCTAATGTCATTTGGACTGACAAATGCACCAGCAACATTCATAGATATGATGAACAGAGTGTTCAAGCAGTACTTAGACAAGTTCGTCGTCGTATTCATCGATGACATCTTGGTGTATTCAGAGACAGAAGAGAAGCATGCTGAACACTTAAGGATTGTATTGGATGCATTAAGAAGGGAGAAGCTGTACGCAAAGTTTTCTAAGTGTTAGTTTTGGTTGCAGAGGGTGCAGTTTCTCGGGCATGTCATTGACGAAAATGGTGTTTCGGTAGATCCAGCAAAGGTAGAAGCGTGTTAGGTTTGTATATAGCGCGAACATGTAATCAAATTACATAAATAGTGCGGAAGCGCAATAAAACGGATTTTAAAAATTTTCATACAAACCATCACCGTGATCATCCATGTGCTCAATTATCAATTAAACGAAAGAGATAAAGTATGAGAATCATACCCTTGTAGAACCATGCTTTCACAGATACGAGTTCACATCCAAATCCTTCACTTTCTCCTTGAATTCCACCGATTAAATTCCTTCCTTTGATCAACGTTAGCCACCCAAGTGTTTGGCCTCTAGAGGTGATCCACCAAGGAATAATAATTGTTCAAGAAGATGGGTGTTGGCAAAACCCTAGTTTCTATCTCTATAGAAATTACAAGTACTCTTTCTCTCTCCAATTCTTATGGAAGAGTGTGTAACTATCTAACCCTAAATCATGATAAGACTCCTCTTATTTATAGATATAGGAAACCCTCCTAAACTATTTAGGATTAGGGTTTTATTTTAATTAAACTCCTTTAATTAATTGAACTCCTAATTCAATTAAGAATTCATGAGAGAGTACTTCTATTAATTAATTCCCAAACCCTTTTAGGAACTAAATAATAATAATAATAATAATAATAGTAATAATAATAATAAGACTCCTCTTATTAATTTATATTTAATATTTCTAAAATATTAAATAATAAATATTAAGCTATTTAATTTATTCTATCTCCATAGAATAAATTAAATACACTTAACTTATTATTACGATTATGCCATTTACTTCTTAAATAAATATTTTCCTTTTGCGGTGTGACCCTTTAGGTTCTCCATATTAAACCGGTTGTGAATAAATCAATTAGAACAATTCTAATTTTATTTAAATAAATAAATTAAACTATTTAATTCATTTAAATAAATAATATTTATTCTACAATAAGGGTAAGCCCCCTTAGCGATCAACGACTTTCTAGATAATATAGATTTCAACATTAATCATAAAAGAACTTTCAGTGAATAACTACCGTACAATTCAATCCTTCTACCATACAATGTCTCAATTAAATATAAGACATGGAATTACTGTCAAGTCTGATTTTATTTAATTATATGTATTTCGATTCTCAAATGCACAACTCTGATAATGCAAATTAGAAACTCCTTTCTAATTTCATTCTGCTTTGGCCAAAGACTTTTGAGTCGTCATTTATCGAATCACATAGGACATTCTCTCCTTTTACTAGAAGTAGTAGATTCTTTGTTGATCATTCACCTATCTCTATGTATAACTTATTATACCCAACCATACCCTTTGATATACCCTAAAGGTCTTAAGGGACATGTCAAAGTATAACTCATCATACACAAGATACTATGATGATCTCAAGTCTAAGGATCACTTGTACTACTATCACTAGAGGAATTCCTATTGACAGGCGAGTAAAACTCCATTAGGTATTCCTTAGCGAGCCACGTTCGGTGAACTTATTCTCTAATAAGCACCTACATACTTGCTTTAATGTCTCCACACAAATGATTATGAGATCAATCATCCTCTTCATAAGAGCAAGCAACGTATGTACTAATCTATCTGGATTCACTAATCCCCTTTTTAGTAATCCAACGATTAGGAACGATTTTAGTTTATGAGCTATCTAGAATTTAGATCTCATTAGCATGATCACCATCATGATTCTAAAAGCATTGCTCAAAACTATGGGTTTATCACTTTTAATATAACAGCACAATGTAGATAAAGTAAAATGCCTTTAATAACCGAATAAGATTACAAAGTATATGCTACATCATATCAAATATGATTGGCTTGCGTGCATACTACTTTCAATCTCCCACTTGCACTAAAGTCAATCGTCATGGTATGTTATACCCTTCTTCTCTAAGTGACGATTATCCTGCTGTTTGGATAAAGCTTCAGTAAATGGATATGCAATGTTGTTCTTGAGAGTCCACTATCTCTATAGTGACTTCTCCTCTTTCAATGATTCCACTAATCAAATGAAAGTGCCGCAACTCTTGTTTGAATCCAAGATGAGACTTAGGAACTATTCCTAGTTCTGTAATGAACTTTTCATCCAAACAATCAACTTGCATCTTCATTTACACTAAACCAACAACTCTTTGCTATTTGGAACCTTTCCAATTCACTGCACCACCTTTCAAGGTAACGATTTACCTTAAAGTGGATTTGTTATCGTCTTGGTCATTCTAAAAAACTTGAGTCTGTTTAGCCCTCTAGTTTTAATTAAGACTTACCATGAATCATGATCACATCTTCAGTACCGGTTAAGTACCTAAAGATGTTTATCACTGTCTTATAGTGATCATCTCCAGAATATGATTGATCAACATCAAGCCTTGTATATTCATTGCATACATGATAGTAACTCATGCGATCTCTCTTTCAATTGGGGACAATTTTAGAGAGATACACTCTATGGCTCATCATCATGAGACCTCTCTTGGAGTTTGCTATGCTAAACGCCTTTAGTATCAAATGAATATATGTTCCTTGGATCAAGCCAAACATCCTTTTTAAATCTATCTATATAGATTTATATCCCCAATTTATAGGATGCTCCTCCCAAGTCATTCATGGAGGAATGTTTAGACAATTTTATCTTTACTGATTGTAGCATTGGTGTGTTATTCCTTATCAGTAGTATATCAACATATAATACCAGGAATGTCACAGTGCTCCCACTGAACCTTTTGTACACACTAGGTTCATTCTCATTTTTGATAAAATCAAAGTCTTTTGATTGTCTCATCAAAACGAATGTTCCATCTTTGAGAAGCTTGCTTCAATCCATCAATGGATCATTGTAGCTTAAAACACAATTTGCTTCAACCTTTGAAACAAATTCCTCTGGCTGTATCATACATAAATTCTCCTCAAGTCTTCATTGAGGAAGGGTGTCTCCACATCCATTTTGCCAGATTTCGTAATAAGCTTTAATCACAAGCAAAATCCAAATGGACTTGAGCATTACCCGGTAATAAGGTTTTATCACAGTCAACTCCTTGACTTGAAAAACCTTTTAAACAGGTCTGGTCTTATAGGTCTCCACCTTGCCATTTGCCTCAGTCTTTCTCTTAAAGACCCATATTCACACTCTAGGCACTATGCCCTTTTGTGGAGTAAGCAGAATCTATACTTGGTTCTCATACATAGAGTCTATTTCGGATTTCGTGGCCATCTGCCATTTCTCTGAGTGTCTTCTACTCATAGCCTCATCGTATATCACTGGATCATCATCCTCTATGATGTGTACCTCATCATCATCCTCTATGATGAATCCATACTTCCCAGATATCTTCGGTACTCTTCCAGATTTACGATTCGGTTGTGATACAATAGGTCTATCTACAGGTTCCTCGGTTCGACTTAAAGTGCTTTGTGGTTCTTGAACTCCTTCAAGATCTATTACCCTCCCACTAGATCCTTCAATGATAAACACCTTTATCTAAGAAGGCATCGTGTAGGATTATAGTAATAATACCCTAAACTTTCTTTAGGATATCCCACAAGTCTGCATTTGTCAGATTTTGTCCCAAACTTATCTTTGAAACCTTTTCACATAAGCTGGACAACCCCTTATCTTAACATACTTAAGAGTAGGAATTCTCCCTATCCATAACCTTTATGGAGTCTTGGGCTCGGATTTTTGAGGTTACCTTATTTTGTAGATATGCAGCCGTTTCTAGGGCATAACCCCAGATGGATACTAGAATGTCGGTAAAAATTATTATGGACTGCACCATGTCCAACAAGGTACAATTTCTCCTTTTAGATACGCCAATCAATTATTGCATATCAGGAGGTGTCCATTATGAGAAAATACCATTTTGAGATGATCTAGAAACTCATTGCATAAGTATTCTTTCCTCGATCTGATCAAATAATCTTAATACTTTGTCAATATGTTTCACTTCTGAATTCTTTGAACATTTCAAATGATTTAGACTTGTATTTTATCAAATACACACATTCAACTCTTTGAATGACCATCTCCTTTTCTTTTATTAGTTTATTCAATTTGCAAAATATTTTTAATGTAAGTCAAGTTTACAAAGTCCATCAAGTGATCTTCCAGTTTCAAACAAAACATTATCATTATAGATAGAACAACAATTGTTCTTAAATATAATACCAGAACCTTCCTTGTCCAACAACGGAAGTAATAATGTTTCTAAAGAGAAATGGAACATAATAACAACTTATTAACTTAATAGACTTGCCCGTAGGCAATGCTAAAATATATGTTCCGACGATTAATGTAGCAACCATTGCTGCATTCTCTACATATAAGATTACTTACTCTTTGTTTAGCTTTGTACTTCTGCTTAGTCTCTGCATTGGATTGCATACGTGAGAACTAATGTAATGCCCGAGATCAATATACATCGTAATGTATTTAATGAATTGAATTTTATGCGAAACTCTTGTGTGATTTCCTTTATTAGATGTATATGTGTTATATTAAGAGATGTGATGAGATGTATTTATATGGTTGGTTTAGTTTTATTTAACTATTTAAATTGATTAAGTGGGGAATTAATTCTTTTTATTATGTGGGTTGGTATTAAATCATGAGTTGGAGTTCGGATCGGAATTTAGAGACGCGGACTGCGTATTCGAGTCCGGAACGTCGAAATTAGTTAGGTTAGACTGTAATGACGAAAATGTGCCACAGTTGACTTTTTGGTCAAAGTCAACCAGTTGATTTTTTTTAGAGAAAAAGTCAACCATGAATTTCGGTGATGATTTTGATGAAACGGATAGTTCCATGACGTCCGGAACATTGACTTTTGTAGGAATCGATATAAGTATCGAACACGTTTGGCTATGGAGGGCAAAATGGTCAAAATGGGCATTTAAAGGATTAAAATAATATTATAATGTGTTTATTTAATTGGTCAGCAGCTGGTGGGATTCTGTGACTCACGAATTGGGACAAGGGAGGAGGAAGTATACGTATTACAAGATATTGAGGGAGAGGGAGTTACACTTGTGTAATAAACCAAAACTTTTCATTTTCTTAACTCCCATCTCCATATTAAACCTATGCATTATGAGCAATATATACATAACTGATGATTTGGGAATGGAAGAGGCAAGGGGAAGCCTATGCTAATATCATATACATATAGACACTCTCCACTCATATATTCCTCTCATTTACAAAATTTCATTAAGAGAGCAAAAGAAAAAAAAAAGAGAAACTGAGAGAATGAGAGCTTGAGAGGGGGAAAACGAATACTGGAGATTACATAGCAACTAACAAGCAAGGAAGAGGGATAATCAAATTAACACAAGGGAAATTCGTCCAAAAAGGTAAGCCATGAAACTCTCTTTTTCGTGTTCTTGAAGAAAAATAGTGAAAAAGCATGTATAGTCATGATAAGTGGTTTATGTTGATTTCGTAAGGCTGTGCTAATGTTGGTTTCTGTATGAGGATGATAAGGAATGAAAATTATGGTTTAAACATGTTGCAATTAAATAGAGAATCAAAGATTTCATGTATGTATGCGATATGTTTGATAAAATGTCTCTTAGTAGTCAAATTGTTCAAAGCATGGTAATTTAGTGAGTTGGTTTGTTGTACCATGTTCATATATGTTGGTAGAAGTGATCTGGACAGTAGGAGTCAAGCCCATGCATGCTAGAATCAAAATCTCAAAATATTTCAAAGTTGGTTGAATGTGAAATCTGTGATTTTCGGGTTTTTCGGAGCCTCGGAATCATGATTTATATAACTCGATTAGAGTATGTAATAATTTTATAAAATAGTATGTAGTATGAAGTCTAATCTGGCCCAAATTTCGTTTGAATTGGAGTTATAATGATCAAGTTATGAAAATCGTAACCAAACATGTACATAATAAAATCGGCAGAAAATCTGGAATTTCCAGATTTTTTTTCTAAGTATGAAACTAGTGCTGGCACGCTTTTCTATGCAGTTGGTTTGTGGTCTTAGCATGCTATTTTTATGAATGTTATATTTTTTTAAAATACCTTGCTGTATGAAGTTTATTGTGTCCAAGTATCATGGTCATATCATCTTTACATTAGTTGGAATAAAATTGCAAAAATGGCTGCAAGAAACAAAAAAAATTGATGTCTTTCCTGTAACTGTTTGGATCAGTCTGTTTTGGGGGAATTTTCGTCCACTGTTTTGTATATTAAAAATTCTGGAAAAATTTGGAGTATTACTATAAGAAGATATGAAGGTCCTGTAAAAATTTGAGAACGTTTGGCTATACGGTTTGAGAGTTATGGATTTTACGGCTAAGGTCATTATTTGAAACGATACCTGAATAACTCTCTGTGTATAAGTCTAAAAATTACATAATTTTTACTGGAAGTTCATGTGTATCGCAGGAGATAACCCTGAAAATTTCAGAATTGTTAGAGCTAATCTCGATTTATGAAAAATCTGAGAATATTTGGCTATTATGGACTATTTAAAAATAATAGATGAATTTTATTAATTCCGGGAAAAATATATGTTCAATGTGGGACTATATTCTGCAAAATTACAGAAAAGAAATATTTTTGAGATTGATTTGGTATTTTTCATATAAATGATGTTATATGGATAAATGAATTTAATTATATATGGGATGTCATAATTATGGAAAATGAGATTTTTCCGACTTAAGACCCTTAAGCATATTTTATGCAGATTTTTGGTCCGAAAAATGTCACAAATTTATGTTTCCCAGTTTCTTTTATTTAACCACGTGGCCTATTCATAGCAACATGTTATGTAATTGAATTGTATTTGAATACGTGTGAGTTTAATCATTTTATTATAATAAAAGGGAACCATTACACTTCAAAGTGGTGATCGAAGATCAAATTACTTAACGTGACATATGTGAATAGGTTACGTGAAGAACTAATACATAACTTTAAATATAGAAGACTTATCAGGCAAGTTCTTAAACCCTACTTCTCATTTACGCAAGTTTCTTGACTCTACTTTTTATTGAGCAAGCTTCTAGAGTTTATTATTTTAATTGAATAAATATTCTATCATTATTCACTTATTCAATGATCGTGAGTTTCTTATGTCGTAAGCTATACAAATCCATTGTACAAGCTTTATTGATGATTACTCAATTGTTATTACAATTGTTATATTTTAAAGTTCTTAACTATTACGAACTGCTTTCAAGTATGCTTTTCTGGCCTTTTGTTCCGGCTAGATATTATTGATGCGTAACGTTATATTGTTTGAACAATTCAAATTCATTGTAGCTATTAAAGTTTACCAATCCAAATTGCTTTGTTACGGTCTCGCATGATACTAAGATGAACAACCCGAATAACGGGCAAACAGATGTCGGGCATATAGTCCCATTTACGCTTACGCGTTCAAATTTCATACTTGTGCACAATGTAGGGTACGAAAGGCTGATCACCTGGAGTACTTGCAGAGAAGGTTTTATAATCTATCTGATTGATAAAAGCTTCTGATGGTTTTCGATGAAACAAAACAATGTTCAGGTTATCAACACCCCTTAGTACACTATTGAAAATTCTTAACTCTTAACTCTAATTCGTATTTACCTCTTCAATACTCTTTTAATTGTTGAGAAATGCCTATACAGATATATCTATCCTTGGTATTTATTATCAAATTACTTGTTATACTTGCTGGGCAAATTGTGCTCATACTTGCTTAAATCTTTCAGTTAAGGGTGAGAAGGCCGAGGGCTCGGGCAAGGACAATTGAAAGGCTAAGATGAAATGATGAAAGCTTATTTCTTTGTAATAAGTTTAGATCTTCCGCATTGATGTAATGTAGCGGTAAACGCTAAGTCTAAGATGTTTAAGGTTTTGAAACTTGGGGATTATGTTTGGTTTTATATTTGGGATTATTACTGAATACCATTGTTATTATTATTATTACCTATAAAGTTTATTTAGTTAGATGATGGTGTATGTTGTACTGTGATGCACCACATCCGGTGTTTTATGATGCACGGATTTGGGGGCGTCACAGATTGGTATCAGAGCTGTAGGTTATAAACCTTAGGTGGGAGAACCTTAGATTATAGCCGTAAAGAAAATTAGTGGAGATAGAAAGAGATGAACTCACATAGAGTTTAAAGTGTTGAGTCTAGTTACTTTTATTAAAAAAAATGTTTATTTTTTTTAATACACTAATTTAGTTGTTTGTTTTGATTGTAGGATGTCAGGAGAAGAGGAGGTTAGAGATATCCATGTAGTTAGTGAGCAGTTAGTAGCAGCTGTACCTCCGCCCATAGCTGAGGCATCAGCTGATTTAGACCCAGATGAGGACCCTAAGGAGGATTCTGAGGAGGATCCCGAGGAAGAGGAGCCCGAGGAGGACTCGGAGGAGGCACCGGAGGATAGACTGCTAGATGAGTTGATGGACAGAAACACGGAGTTGGATGATCGAGTTCATGAATTGGAGGAGCAGTACCAGGAGGAGAAGGGGGCGGTGGCACTACTCGGGGCATTGGTGCATCATCTGATGGTTAAGAACGCAGATCTGGCTGACAAGCTGCGTGCGTCAGACCAGAAGGCAGATAGGTTGGGGGTCGAAAAGGAGGCCATCCGATCTCACTTGGGTAACACGATAAACGGTTTGGAGGCAAGAGTTCAGGGTCTTCAAACTGACAAACAGTTGATTACTACCTATTGGAGGGATGAAATGAAAGGTCGTGTTAGGGCTCAAAACCAGAGGGATGAGTTAGAGCATGAGGTGAGAAATAAGAAGGTTAGGATGGACAGGATGCAGTACGCGTTTAGCTCAGCGCATGGCAGGTTCCAGTATAGGGTGTATCATTTTTCGCGTGAGGAGCACCGGTCTAGACACGCTATAAGTCGAGGGCTAGTTCTGGACATGGCAGACGAGGAGTATGAAGATGCTATGAGGAGGAGTTTTTGAGTTTATATTGCTATGAATTATTATAGTAGTATCGTATTGAATGCTTATCTATTGATGTAAATATTTAAATTTTAGTTTAAGTTGAGAGATGTAAGTGGCATTTAGCCATAAGATGTTAAGTACCTTAGTTTCATGGGTTTTCATATTAATAAAATGTGTTTATTGATATGTGTGATGTGATGATTAAACTTATTTATAAGCTTTAAATGTTATAAGATTAAGTTGTGGGATGATAACATGTAAATTTTATTGATCAGAAATGCCAAGGGGAAGACGTCGTCAACAGACACCTGAGGAGTCAGTCAGTAATGATGGGGATCAACCGAACCCCATGCAACAATTTGTAGACCTATTAGTTGGGGCATTACAGAATCGGAACCCGAATAATAATAATAATCCTCCGACGGCCCAAGTGGCAACCTTTAAGGACTTCAAAAGTGTGGGACCCCCTGAATTCAAAGGGACCACCGAACCCATCGAAGCCCAGTCATGGATCAAAGAAATCGAAAAGGCGTTTGCAATCGCCCGAGTAGGAGATGAGCAGAAAACGATCTTCGCCACGTACATGTTGAAAGGTGAAGCTAACTACTGGTGGGAGGCGAACCAGAACAGGGCTGGGGAAGGTGTGATATCTTGGGAGAGGTTTAAAGAAGTTTTTTTCAAAAATTATTTTCCTGTGAGTATGTAGAGTCGCATGGAGATGCGATTTTTGGAGCTGAAGCAAGATGACATGACGGTACCCCAGTATGCCGCAAAGTTTAATGAACTGGCGAGGTTTGCACCTCATGAGGTCGACACTGAGGAAAGAAAGACAATGAGGTTCGAGCAGGGCCTCAAGCCATGGTTGTATAGCAGACTTTCGGTGCTACAGATGAACAGCTTCGCTACTCTTCTGGAGAAGGCCATAATTGCTGAGGGCGGAAGTGAAGCCCTGATGAAATTCAACAAGGAAAAAAAAGAAGATTGAAGGAGGAAATAGAGGGGAAGGTGGTAGCAAAAGGAAGTGGAACAACAACAACAATAACAACAGCAACCCAACAAGTTTTGGGGGTAAATCTGGTGATTTGAAGAAAAGAGCAGAGGCTTGCAAGGAGTGTGGAAAGAGTCACTCAGGCGCTTGCCTAAAGGGAAAGAATATATGCTTTAATTGCGGACAAGAGGGGCACATCTCTCCCAACTGTCCCGCACCAAAGAGGAATGGATGCTTCAACTGCGGAGCATTGGATCATCAGGCTAAGAATTGCCCAAAGAAGAACTCAAGTGGAGGAAATGGAGGAAGGGGAAATAGCGGTGGAAATCTTACAATTTCTGGACCACCAACTCAGAATCGACCAACAGCAAGGACTTTCAACATGACAGTTCAAGATGCGATCGCATCTAAGGACGTGGTTTCAGGTATCATTCCGGTCAATGATATATCTGCATATATATTATTTGATTCGGGTGCTACTTGTTCCTTTGTATCACATGAATTCTCTCAACGATTAAATTTACCTCAGGAAGAATTAGAGCATCCTATGAACATAGAAGTGGCGAATAAGGAAATAATTCCCGTTAGCCATATTCATAGGAATTGTCTTGTCGATATAAGGGGGTATAAGTTACCTGTGGATCTAATTCCAATTCAACTAGGAGAATTTGATGTAATTCTAGGTATGGACTGGTTATTTAACCACGGGGCAATGATAGATTGCCAGAAGAAGTGTATAAACCTTCAGACTCCAAATTAGTCTAAGGTAGTGTTCTATAGTAGTAAATCGCCTTGGCACTCGAGTTGCCTGACGATAATGCAAGCTAGGAAATTGTTGAGAAAAGGCTGTATAGGTTATTTGGCCCATATTGTTGATACCCAGAAAGTAGAGACAGAGATGGGACAAATACCTGTTGTAAGTGAGTTTCCCGATGTGTTTTCGAAGGATTTGCCAGGTCTACCACCAGATAGGGAGATCGAATTCGTTATAGATCTAGTACCTAGAACGGCACCGATTTCGAAAGCTCCATATAGAATGGCACCGGTGGAGATGAAGGAGCTGATGGTACAGTTGCAGGAGTTGTTAGATAAAAAGTATATCCAACCGAGTGTGTCTCCTTGGGGAGCACCAGTTTTATTTGTGAAAAAGAAGGACGGGTCGATGAGACTTTGTATCGACTATCGGGAGTTGAACAAAGTAACGATCAAAAACAAATACCCACTACCTAGGATAGATGATTTATTTGATCAGTTGAAGGGAGCGAAATATTTTTCCAAAATCGACTTAAGGACAGGTTATCACCAGTTGAAGGTGAGGGAGGAAGATGTACCTAAGACGACATTCAGGACTCGTTATGGCCATTACGAGTTCCTGGTAATGTCATTCGGGTTAACAAAAGCGCCAGCAGCATTTATGGACATGATGAATCGGGTATTCAAGCAATACTTGGATAAGTTTGTAGTTGTGTTCATAGATGATATTCTGATCTATTCTAAGACTCCAGAAGATCATACAGAACATTTAAAGATGGTGTTAGAAGCGTTGAGAAAGGAGAAATTATACGTAAAATTCTCAAAGTGTGAATTCTGGTTGGAAAGAGTTCAATTTCTGGGTCACGTGATTGACAAGGACAGAATCTCTATGGATCCATCAAAGGTGGAAGCAGTAATTAATTGGGAGCAGCCGAAGACACCAACAGAAGTAAGAAGTTTCTTGGAATTGGCAGGCTATTACAGAAGATTCATTCAAGATTTCTCCAAGATAGCAGGAACTCTGACTAATTTAACAAGGAAGTCGGTAAAATTTGTCTGGACGAAAAAGTGTGAAGAAAGTTTTCAGGAGCTGAAGAAAAGGTTGAGTGAGGCACCAGTGTTGTCTTTACCTGACGATACAGGTGACTTCGTAGTTTACAGTGATGCGTCTCACAAAGGACTTGGTTGTGTGCTTATGCAACATGGTAAAGTTATTGCGTACGTGTCAAGGCAGTTAAAAGATTACGAAAAGGGATATCCTACCCACGACCTTGAATTGGCAGCGGTAGTATTTGCTCTGAAGATATGGAGGCACTATTTATATGGTGCAAAGTGTGAAATATACACGGACCATAAAAGTCTGAAGTATATCTTCACGCAGAAAGAGCTGAATATGCGACAGAGGAGATGGTTGGAGCTGATAAAGGACTACGACTGCGAAATTCTATATCACCCGGGAAAAGCTAACGTGGTAGCAGATGCGCTAAGCAGGAAGGATATTGGTAAGTTGGCGATGATAACAGCTCAAGAAGAGTTAATTAAGGATATGGCAAGATTGGAGCTCGAAGTAAAGTTTTCAAAGGAGTCTGGTGAGAAATTATTCGCAGTAGATGCTCGTCCGACTCTATTGGACAAAATAAAGGAAGCACAAGACAGCGATGAAGAATGCAAAAAGGTGAGAAAAAGAATTTCAGATGGGGAAAAGCTTAAGATCAGTGTGGGTGGTGATGGATTATTAAGGTTTGAAGGGAGAATTTGGGTGGCAGCGGTATCTGAGTTAAGGGAAGAAATTCTACAAGAAGCTCATAGTTCAAGTTACTCGATTCATCCGGGAAGCACAAAGATGTATCGGGATCTTCATCAACATTATTGGTGGCCCAATATGAAGAAAGAGGTCGCAGAGTGCGTCAGCAGATGCTTAACATGCCAGAGAGTTAAGGCTGAACATCAGAAACCGAGCGGGTTACTTCAACCCCTAGAAATACCGGAATGGAAATGGGAGCATATCACAATGGATTTTGTGGTAGGACTTCTAACTACCCAGAAGGGATTTGATGCTATTTGGGTTATTGTTGATCGATTGACTAAGTCAGCACACTTTCTACCGATCAAAATCAGATTCAACTTGGACCAACTGGCGAAACTCTATATCAAAGAAATTGTCTCCAGACATGGAGTACCAGTATCCATTGTGTCAGATCGCGACCCGCGATTCACAGCAAATTTCTGGAAAAGTTTTCAAGAACGCATGGGAACGCAATTGAGACTGAGCACTGCATATCATCCTCAGACAGATGGGCAGAGCGAAAGAACAATTCAAACCCTAAAGGACATGTTGCGAGCATGCATTGTGGATTTCAAGGGAAGTTGGGATGATCATCTACCTTTGGTGGAGTTTGCTTACAACAACAGTTACCACGTGAGCATCGGTATGCCACCTTATGAAGCTCTGTACGGTAGAAAGTGCAGAACACTATTGTGCTGGGATGAAGTAGTGGAACGACGACTGCTAGGACCAGAATTGGTACAACAGACTGCAGATATCGTCAAAACAATACGAGCAAGATTAGTGTCGGCTCAAGATCGACAGAAGAAATATGCTGATCAACACAGGCAGCAGCGAGACTTTAACGTTGGTTCTTATGTGTTTCTGAAAGTATCCCCCTGGAAAGGGAAAATGAGATTTGGAAAGAAAGGAAAACTAAGCCCGAGGTTTATAGGACCCTTTGAAGTATTGGGACGAATAGGTGAGGTAGCTTATGAAATAGCTTTACCTCCGGAGTTGGAGCATGTACACAACGTGTTTCATGTGTCAGTTTTACGCCCTTACAAGCAGGATTACAAGCATGTTATAGAGTATAAACCCATTCAGTTTGAGAAAGATTTAACCTACGAGGAAATTCCTGTTCAAATTATTGATAGGAAAGAGCAAGTTTTACGAAATAGAGTCATACCTTCTGTTAAGGTAATATGGAGGAACCACAATGTTGACGAAGCTACGTGGGAACTCGAGGAGAAGATGATGAAAAATTATCCTAACTTGTTTGTTTAACTTTGTGATGATTCCAGGGACGGAATCCTAATAAGGGAGGGTGAATGTAATGCCCGAGATCAATATACATCGTAATGTATTTAATGAATTGAATTTTATGCGAAACTCTTGTGTGATTTCCTTTATTAGATGTATATGTGTTATATTAAGAGATGTGATGAGATGTATTTATATGGTTGGTTTAGTTTTATTTAACTATTTAAATTGATTAAGTGGGGAATTAATTCTTTTTATTACGTGGGTTGGTATTAAATCATGAGTTGGAGTTCGGATCGAAATTTAGAGACGCGAATTGCGTATTCGAGTCCGGAACGTCGAAATTAGTCAGGTTAGACTGTAATGACGAAAATGTGTCATAGTTGACTTTTTGGTCAAAGTCAACCGGTTGATTTTTTTCAGAGAAAAAGTCAACCATGAATTTCGGTGATGATTTTGATGAAACGGATAGTTCCATGATGTCCGGAACATTGACTTTTGTAGCAATCGATATAAGTATCGAACACGTTTGGCTATGGAGGGCAAAATGGTCAAAATGGGCATTTAAAGGATTAAAATAATATTATAATGTGTTTATTTAATTGGTCAGCAGCTGGTGGGATTCTGTGACTCACGAATTGGGACAAGGGAGGAGGAAGTATACGTATTACAAGATATTGAGGGAGAGGGAGTTACACTTGTGTAATAAACCAAAACTTTTCATTTTCTTAACTCCCATCTCCATATTAAACCTATGCATTATGAGCAATATATACATAACTGATGATTTGGGAATGGAAGAGGCAAGGGGAAGCCTATGCTAATATCATATACATATAGACACTCTCCACTCATATATTCCTCTCATTTACAAAATTTCATTAAGAGAGCAAAAGAAAAAAAAAAGAGAAACTGAGAGAATGAGAGCTTGAGAGGGGGAAAACGAATACTGGAGATTACATAGCAACTAACAAGCAAGGAAGAGGGATAATCAAATTAACACAAGGGAAATTCGTCCAAAAAGGTAAGCCATGAAACTCTCTTTTTCGTGTTCTTGAAGAAAAATAGTGAAAAAGCATGTATAGTCATGGTAAGTGGTTTATGTTGATTTCGTAAGGTTGTGCTAATGTTGGTTTCTGTATGAGGATGATAAGGAATGAAAATTATGGTTTAAACATGTTGCAATTACATAGAGAATCAAAGATTTCATGTATGTATGCGATATGTTTGATAAAATGTCTCTTAGTAGTCAAATTGTTCAAAGCATGGTAATTTAGTGAGTTGGTTTGTTGTACCATGTTCATATATGTTGGTAGAAGTGATCTGGACAGTAGGAGTCAAGCCCATGCATGCTAGAATCAAAATCTCAAAATATTTCAAAGTTGGTTGAATGTGAAATCTGTGATTTTTGGGTTTTTCGGAGCCTCGGAATCATGATTTATATAACTCGATTAGAGTATGTAATAATTTTATAAAATAGTATGTAGTATGAAGTCTAATCTGGCCCAAATTTCGTTTGAATTGGAGTTATAATGATCAAGTTATGAAAATCGTAACCAAGCATGTACATAATAAAATCGGCAGAAAATCTGGAATTTCCAGATTTTTTTCTAAGTATGAAACTAGTGCTGACACGCTTTTCTATGCAGTTGGTTTGTGGTCTTAGCATGCTATTTTTATGAATGTTATATTTTTTTAAAATACCTTGTTGTATGAAGTTTATTGTGTCCAAGTATCATGGTCATATCATCTTTAGATTAGTTGGAATAAAATCGTAAAAATGGCTGCAAGAAACAAAAAAATTTGATGTCTTTCCTGTAACTGTTTGGATCAGTCTGTTTTGGGGGCATTTTCGTCCATTGTTTTTTACATTAAAAATTCTGGAAAAATTTGGAGTATTACTATAAGAAGATATGAAGGTCCTGTTAAAATTTGAGAATTTTTGGCCATACGGTTTGAGAGTTATGGATTTTACGGCTAAGGTCATTATTTGAAACGATACCTGAATAACTCTCTGTGTATAAGTCTAAACATTACAAAATGTTTACTTGAAGTTCATGTGTATAGCAGGAGATAACCCTGAAAATTTCAGAATTTTTGGAGCTAATCTCGATTTATGAAAAATCTGAGAATATTTGGCTATTATGGACTATTTAAAAATAATAGATGAATTTTATTAATTTCGAGAAAAATATATGTTCAATGTGGGACTATATTCTACAAAATTACAGAAAAAAAATATTTTTGAGATTGATTTGGTATTTTTCATATAAATGATGTTATATGGATAAATGAATTTAATTATATATGGGATGTCATAATTATGGAAAATGAGATTTTTCCGACTTGAGACCCTTAAGCATATTTTATGCAGATTTTTGGTCCGAAAAATGTCACAAATTTATGTTTCCCAGTTTCTTTTATTTAACCACGTGGCCTATTCATAGCAACATGTTATGTAATTGAATTGTATTTGAATACGTGTGAGTTTAATCATTTTATTATAATAAAAGGGAACCACTACACTTCAAAGTGGTGTTTGAAGATCAAATTACTTAACGTGACATATGTGAATAGGTTACGTGAAGAACTAATAGATAACTTTAAATATAGAAGACTTATCAGGCAAGTTCTTAAACCCTACTTCTCATTTACGCAAGTTTCTTGACTCTACTTTTTATTGAGCAAGCTTCTAGAGTTTATTATTTCAATTGAACAAATATTCTATCATTATTCACTTATTCAATGATCGTCAGTTTCTTATGTCGTAAGCTATACAAATCCATTGTACAAGCTTTATTGATGATTACTCAATTGTTATTACAATTGTTATGTTTTAAAGTTCTTAACTATTACGAACTGCTTTCAAGTATGCTTTTCTGGCCTTTTGTTCTGGCTAGATATTATTGATGTGTAACGTTATATTGTTTGAACAATTCAAATTCATTGTAGCTATTAAAGTTTACCAATCCAAATTGCTTTGGTGCGGTCTCGCATGATACTAAGATGAACAACCCGAATAACGGGCAAACAGATATCGAGCATGTCGACGCCGGGAGGGATCGCCTCCTTCGCGATTGTTTATCCTTTCCAATTTTAGCCTTTTGATTAGGTGATTTTTGGAAAAGGTCGGCATTCATGTCGACGGGATTTTGAAAGGTCGTTTTTTAATGATGAGCCAATTAATCAGAGTCGCCAGTTGGTATCTTTGAAATGGATGTACCAACTCATCCGAGTTTCATTTTTCGTAAATCGCTGGCTCATATGTGACTCCGAATTAATTGGTCTGTAAACCGAGATTCATAGAGTTCGGGGGCTTGCTTAAGCGAGGGGAAGGTGTTAGGCACCCCCCGACTTCTGTGAAACACGGTTACCGCAATCTTGATACTTTCCTATCCTTTAATTTATAAAAAGTGTATGTGTGCATATGTGTGTGTGTGCCTACGTGAATGTTGTGGTGAGTTTGCATGAAGAAACCATTTGGGTTTTCGGAAAAATCGTGTTTTCTTTTGGGAATGCTTTAGAATGTCCTTCGGCTTATACGAGAAAGCTTTATGAGAAAAGGTTTGATTTTAATTGTCAAAAACTGTGAGATTTCATTAGGTGTCGTTTTGGCAAAACAAGAGTTTTCTAAACCTTCGTCAAAATAGGAATCGAGATCTATACGTTGCTTTCGTAACTCAAATGATGGACAACCTCTAGGATCTCTTTAACCCTATGCACAAAGATTTAATAAAACATTATTTATTTTGTATAAAACTATTCTTGTGATGTCTTTGGAAAAACGACTTTCTTTAGCTTTTCGTTAAAGAGGAATCGACCTTCATTAGCACTCCCAATTTTTTAGCATCGTGATTCTAATAACCTAATTTGATTGATTTTATGGAAATCTTATCGTTTAGCTTGAAAATCAATTTCATGTCATAAATCAAATCAAGCATTAAAATGCGTTGGGACTATTCATGGGCATGTAAGCCATCAAAATAACCCCGAACGCCCACAATCGCATACTTTCACTTATGACGGGGCCTTAAACACGATTCTCGCATTGGCGTCATTTTAAGGCCCGACGATTACATATTTACAACGAATACTACATCGTTCCTACTATCCACATCAAAAGATGTCCATCATCGGATTTGGACCACGGGGTCGCGTTCCTAGGCTCACACCCGAAATTTCCACACACCCACAAAACGGATATTACAAGAAATAACCAACACGGATAATCTAACAACGCCAAGACATCCTAAAATAACAACCTAAAGGAACCACGCCCAATATATCGCCGTAAAACCAACAAAGAATTCAATAAATGAATATCATCGGGTTATTAGGAAGAAATTTGTTACGATGGAACCCTCGCTAATAATCCCTAATTCATTATTCCACCATAAATTACATGAAAACTACATTTAATTTAACCAAATGACATGATAGAAATTACTATAACTAGGGGATTTTCACCTTGCAAATGATATCAAAGTGGATGTAGACTTGTGTATTTGAATAGAATGAGAAGTATATATGATACAATCAAATCAAAAGAGTGTAACTCCTCTCTTTTTTTCTCTCTTTCTCTCCTATTTTGTTGCAAAATTCTACTATTTCTCTCTCTTTTTCCGAGCTGCTGCTGCTGCTGATTTTCTGCTTCTTCCTCTCTCTCAACCTTCTTAACCTCCTGTATGCCGAATGAAGGAATGAGCTGAAATAGGCTGGCCGCAGATTGATCTGCGGCTGGCTGGCCGCCCCCCATCCACTCAGCTGGTTTTCGCTGGTTTTCGATTTCCATGTTTCGAGTTTCGTGTTTTCAAAAGGCGCACTTATTGGCCGCAGATCAATCCGCGGCTGGCTGGTTTGACTTTCTCGATTTTCATGCTACGCCTCGATTCTCGGGTCGTGACGTCGGTTTTCGCCGACAGGCTTGTATTTTGTAGTCCGGGAATTACTGGGAGACGTGCCACATCATTCGGGAATGCTCATTTCGGACGGCCTTATTGTCACGTCAGTTTTGGTTGTAAATCGTCGCGGTGGCGTCGAGTGTTCGTACTTGTGCCCATCCTCTGCTCTCGTAGGCCGGTTCACTTGATGATTTTGCCCTCTTGTCAGGGTTAGTATACGAAGTGCAAAATTTGGGTGTTTACAGCTGCCCCTCTTTATCATGTTTATTTAAATGAAATGAACAGGATAAAGAAATAGACACCCGATGCATGAATGACAGTGCGCAAGAATGACAATACATACATGATGCAACACATATAACTTATGATGCAACGCAAGATGTAAGACATGCAAAACATTCGTAAAGGTGTCAATGCATCAATCACTGACCGCATTGTTAGTCGTCGGGTTTCGTCTTCTAATCGATCGTCTCGTCTGCGCCGGGTCTCGTATCCGGTCGCCAGTCTCGTGATCATTGGGTCTCGTATCCGGATGATCGTCTAGTCAGACCCGGGTCTCGTATCCAGATGATCGTCTCGTCGGGGCCCGGTCTCGTATCCGGTCACCCATCTCGTAATCGCTGGGTCTTGTATCCGGTCGATCGTCTCGTCGGGGCCGGGTCTCGTATCTGGTCACCCATCTCGTAATCGTCGGGTCTCGTATCCGGTCGATCGTCTTATCGGAGCCGGGTCTCGTATCCGGTCACCCATCTCGTGATCGCCGGGTCTCGTATCCGGATGATCGTCTCGTCGGGGCCGGGTCTCGTATCCGGTCACCCATCTCGTAATCGCCGGGTCTCGTATCCGGTCGATCGTCTTGTCGGGGCTGGGTCTCGTATCCGGTCACCCATCTCGTGATCACCGGGTCTCATATCCGGATGATCGTCTCGTCGGGGTCGGGTCTCGTATCCGGTCACCCATCTCGTAATCGCCGGGTCTCGTATCTGGTCGATCGCCTCGTCGGGGCCGGGTCTCGTATCCGGTCACCCATCTCGTAATCGCCGGGTCTCGTATCCGGTCGATCGTCTTGTCGGGGACGGGTCTCGTATCCGGTCACCCATCTCGTAATCGCCGGGTCTCGTATCCGGTCGATCGTCCTGTCGGGGCCGGGTCTCCTATCCGGTCACCCATCTCGTAATCGCCGGGTCTCGTATCCGATCGATCGTTTTGTCGGGGTCGGGTCTCGTATCTGGTCACCCATCTCGTGATCACCGGGTCTCGTATCCGGATGATCGTCTCGTCGGGGCCGGGTCTCGTATCCGGTCACCCATCTTGTAATCGCCGGGTCTCGTATTCGGTTGATTGTCCTGTGAGTGCCGGGTCTCGTATCCGGTCACTCGTCGAATTGAGAAGTCGTGTTCGACCCCCGATTCATCAAAAATCTTGCATTTTATTACCACATTATGGATCAAACGGTTTCTTGAATCGATTAAGCCTGCAATGGACAAGGGGGGAGGACCTGGGCCCAGCCGCAGATGCATCTGCGGCCAAGATCGGGGTCTTAAGCGGCCAGCCGCTTCCCAGATCTGTCACTTTCATTCGTACCCCACACGATTTTTGCACCTTTGCACGTCTTTTTTGTCGAATTTTCCAATCTTTTTGCAAAAACCGCTCCGGTTAGATCGATCTACGCGCTACAGGTAACACTTTGACCGATTGTTTTTCAATTCCGTCAATGTTTTGCTATACATTTGCTACTTTGCATGTTTAGAGATATAAATGTATGCTTTGAAATGCTATGCCATGTATTATTGTATGTACATGTTATGTATCAACTGCGCGAGTCATATTTTATGTTCATGAAGCGGTCCCACATATCTGTTGTTCCTTTTTGAAAGAAAATCAATGCATTATGGTCCTTTTACATGTTGCAATTATCCATATGAATGCAATTTTGATCTATTGTGGCCTAGATTAATTGAAAACATGCTTGGCTATGCATGGGATGCCCATTTTATAGACAAAACTCTGCCGGTTTTTTTTTTCATGCATATATAGTAAGCATGCATCATGCTGCACTAATTCTACGGCATAATTCAAAATAGAATTTACCTTCCTTTTCGCCGGTTCTATTCCAACTATGGATCCTGATGCTCCTAGTAGCTCCACTGCGTCTCGGACCTCGGGCGTTCGCCGCCGTAGGGTTGCACCCGCCCCTACTTTGCCTCGGACCCGCCAGGCTCACCGACTGGCGGAAGCTGTCATCCGGCCCGATCATCCCGATGTTGAGGAGGCTGCTCCTCCGGACGTTGCGGTAGAGGGGGCATCCTCCAGTACACCCGCTCCACCTCCCCATCGTGCCCTATATGGCGCCTCTGTGCAGATACCCGATCTATTGGGTCGGGATCTCAGTCGTCACCCCTCAGTATCTCTTGTTGCTAATGAGGTATATTTAATTCTACTCTGAATTTATTCTCAATTTCCGTTCGTATCTGAACTGACCCATTAGTGATTGCCACAGGTGCCCGAGTTCACTCAGCCGAGGGGTAACTGGTTTAACATTTACTCCCTTTATACAGCTTTGCACAGCGATTACCGCGCGGTGGTGGATTCCTGGGGCTTTCGTCATTTCTTTCACTATCATTCCCCGTCAGTGCCCCTGGGGTTATATGAGGGCTTTATCCGAGCGATGGTTCCACCAGACGCAGTCCCTTCACCTTTTGGACTGTGAGGTCGTGCTGACTCCTTGGTACTGGAGGTACATCATGGGTATCGAGTTCACCGGATCCCGTGTCCCTCTGGATCTCGATATTACTCCAGCAGAGGTCCGAGCTTTGTTGGGTTTCGCTGCCGATGACCGGGTCTTTAAGGCCCGCAGCATTCGGTCTGGAGCTTTGGCTGTTGACGCTGTTGGAGGCATATATGCGACGCCATTCCCAGCAGATCGAGCCACTCATGATATTCTGCTCCGACGTCTGTTCCTGACCATCATGAGGGTTTGTTTCCTAGGGAACAACTCTGCTACTATTCATTTCAGCGTCGTCGGAACTATCAAGGATGTAGACCGGATCGGCGACTATGATTGGGGGTCCTTCACCTTTGCTTATTTCCTCCACGATCTTCGTCTACGTTTGGAGGGACAGACAGATGCTTGGCTCGGATTCTACCACTTTTTGCTAGTGAGCCTTATCCTCCTCTTTTCTTACTGTACTTCCCATCATTTCATTTCTCTTTTCTGCACTTGTCAGTTACTCATGCCTTTCCTTGTTTCTGTTCACAGTTCTGGGCCTACGAGCGACTCCCCTGTCTGAGGCCCGTCACTACCCTCGGTTTGGATACCTATCCCCGGGGTCGGCGATGGCACCACAGCACCTTGGAGGAGGTCCCGGTGTCTGGCAGCTTTGCCCATTACCGCATTCAGCTGGAGCTGATCACCGCTGCAGAGGTCGTCTGGACTCCTTATCTTTCTGAGCACCTGGCTGTGGGGTTCACAGATGGATATCCTTCCGGCCCAGAGTTCGCACTTTCCACCCGCCGCCTTACTTTGCAGAGTGTTGGGGGTTGGGTGATGTATCTGGGAGAGCACGCATTCAGATGCGTTACTGGAGAGATCCGCATTCCGCATTCCCTCCCCTTCACCACATCCTGGCCATTGGACTCTCAGCCTTCAAAGATTATGCTCGTGGGGGAGGATGGACGGACACTTTCTTCGAGCCCCAGCACGAGCGAGGCTTTTCGCATTTGGTGGGTGCCCCGCACTATCGGTCCTCAGACCCGGGCCACATTTTTTCTCGGAGATATGGTCCCCAGCTCGGTGATGATGACTGATTGGGCCGCGTGCGTTCGGAGTCCCACTCATGCTGAGTAGATTGCCACTCTGACCCGCCAGGTGGAGCAGCTGTCGTTGTACCTTCGGGTGTTAGGTCGGACCCCAGAGGATGCCTATGCATATGATCCTGACAGTATGGGTTTTGACACAGGCCCGAGCTCATCTGATGCCCCAGCGCAGCCATATATCCCTGACATGAACTTTGGACCTCCGACATCGACGACTCCAGGGGATCAGTTCGAGGATCCCGCCTTCTTAGATGACCTCACCTTTGACTAGATCAGGCTAGGATAGGGCTTTTTGTACCTGAACCTATTAGATTTCTTTTTTCATTTCATGCACTATGTATTGAACTCTTTTATTCATTTATGCACAGTTTTTTTTTATCTTTATGAAATTCACTTGCTCTATTATTAACTGTACGATGCATGCTTTTTATTTATGGATAGAGAATGACCACCCCTGCACAGTCTTTTGATACTATTTTTCACAGATGTCGTCATCAGATGCCGTGATGTGTTTGGATCTTGGTCCTCCCATAGGGTTGGTTGGCAGACTTTTCCGTTGGTTGGACAGCTTGTCGCCAGGCGACAGGGCTATTGCAGATGGTCTTCTTGGACATTTCCGGTCCTTATTATCCTTTCAAGTGCCGGCAGGCTTTGTGGAGGGTATTCTGAGCTATTGGGCCCCTGCCCGTCAGGTGTTCAGATTAGGGACAGTGGAGCTGACCCCCACTCTCGAGGAGTATGCTCGCTTTACCGGCTTGCCTTTGGATGGTCCTTGCGCCAGGGTCACAGCTGGTTCCATGCGCCGTCAGTTCTTGACTTTCACCGGTTTGCGGAGGACAGTTTTGTTATCGATGATCACATCAGACCATCTAGTTCCCCTACATTTTCTGATTGACCGATTCGGCTCACCCGACAGTTTTCACCTATTTTTTGGTGATTTTTCCGTGTCCAAGGAGCGCTGGGGTGCTTTGAGAGTAGACGTTTTGATGGCCTGTGTCATCTCAGTTTTGTACTTGCCAGTCGGACCCGATCAGTTGGATATGCGAGTTGTCGCGGCCGTTAGAGCCCTTCAGGAGGATCACACCGTTCTTCCCATGATATTGGCAGATACCTACATGTCAGCCTCATATCGTCAGTCTTTTCGGGGCAGAGTATTCAGAGGGAGCTCGACTTTGTTGTATGTGTGGTTTATGAGTCATCTTAGTCCCATCGGTCATTTCCGTCGCAAGGGTTTTGCTTCAGCCATGACATAGCCATGCAGTTTTCGTTTCATCCCGTGAGCTGTACTGATGCGGCCTCCTGGACAGCATTTTTGTCGGTTATTGAGGATCCTTTTCATCTCCTGATCTATTCGGGTTATTGCTCCTTTATGAGCTTTTTGACTCACGTGCCCACCCTGGATTTCATCCCTATTGCTGGCTTGAGGGGTGTGACGACTTATCATCCCTTGGGGGTTACAGGGCAGTTTGATCAAACACAGGATTTTCACCCCTTCACGGGCGCAGCCGCCTACCGATTCCTTATATCATCCAAGATAGAGAGAGATCTACTGCGGGTATATGATCTTTGGTCTCGCCGGATCCTTGCCGAGTACAGTGACAGTTGCCCCATTCAGACGTTCGCTTACGTGCAATGGTTGCGCGGAGACTCGGATATGGTTGGTGTGAGTCAGGCTGGGGGCTTTGACGACTCTCGAGTGATCTCCACAGATGATACCACAGATCATTCCATCTCAGCTGATTCTGCCCCTAGTCAGGTTACTGAGGATACCCGACTCCGCCTGGCCTTGATTACTACTGAGGCTAAGAGGGATGTCGCTCTTGTCGAGAGAGATGATGCCATTCTGGCTAGAGATGCTGCCCTTGCTGATAGAGACGCCATTGTATGGCAGACTAGGGCAGTTATAGATGCTCACTCGGAGACTGTCAGCCGAGCCACCGCTTTATTGGATCGCATCGCCATGATGGGGCAGCAGAGTGCAGGGGATGCTGATGCTTCAGATCTATCCACCACCTTATCCATCCTGCTTCAGTTAGTTTCAGATTTGTAGAGTATTTTATTTCCTGCATACACTAGGTCAGTTTCAATCGGTTATCGAAAGAGAAATCTTGTAACAAAATGACTTATATATGTAGACATGCATTTAAATTTAGTCAATTTCCCTTTTGTCGTATCGTTGCCTTTCATTGGATCCTCATTTTATCCAGCTGATCATGATTTTGACATTTTGCCTTCTTTCTCTTCTCAAGTTTTGATGGAGATTTGACAGATATTGCCGCACACCCTGTCGATTTCATCGGACTGGGTCTTAGATTTGGGCTGACTGTTTGGTTGGATCAGGATTATGTCATTTGAGATGAAGCTGATTTGGGGCTCGTTTCGGGAAGGTTTCGAGGGTATAGGAAGGTTTATCTGGCTGTTGGGAATTGGTTTTGGTTAGAAGAAGTATTATTTTTAAGGAATCGGACTGTGCCATGATGGCTGCCTACGTACCCCCACAAGTTGGGAGATCAGGTCCTACGTAGTTTATTTTCCAAAACAGGGGGAAAAAATGATGAGGATTTTTTTTATGCATAGAACCGCTTCACCGAGTCGGAATTGAGGGGTTGTGGAAACACCTCCCCATCCATCTCTTGCAATATGAGGGCTCCTCCAGACAGTACTTTCTTAATCACAAAAGGTCCTTCCCAGTTCGGGGCGAACTTCCCTTTGGCTTCGTCTTGACAAGGCATGACTCTCTTTAGCACTAGGTCATTTTCCTTGAACTTCCGAGGTCTTATCTTTTTGTCGTATGATCGAGAGATCCTTTGTTGATATAACTGACCGTGCAAAACAACAGCCACCCTCCTTTCATCAATTAGGGCTAATTGGTTGTATCGATTTTGCATCCAATCCTCTTCGCTTATCTGAGCATCGATCAATATTCTGAGGGACGCCATCTCAACCTCAACTGGCAGAACAGCCTCCATTCCATATACCAAAGCGTAAGGGGTTGCCCCTGTAGAAGTACGCGTTGACGTTCTGTATGCCAGCAGGGTGAGGGGTAGCAGATCCGGCCATCCCCGATGATTAGCAGACATTTTCGCCATGATTTTCTTGATATTCTTATTTGCAGCCTCCACTGCCCCATTCATCTTAGGACGGTAAATGATAGAATTGAGGTGTTTGATCTTAAACTGGTCGCACAATCCCTTCATGAGGGCGTTGTTCAAATTCTTGGCATTGTCGGAGACCAAAACCTCAGGTTGCCCGTATCGACAAATGACATTATTCCTGATGAAACCGACGATGATCTCCTGATTTACTTTGGGGAAAGAAGCTGCTTCTACCCATTTAGTGAAGTAATCGATCATGACGAAAATGAATCGGTGCTCGTTGCTTGCTTTGGGCTCTATCGGTCCGATTACATCCATTCCCCACATTGAGAATGGCCACGGGGAGATCACACAGTGCAGTTCATTGGGAGGCATATGGATCACATTACCATGCGCCTAGCATTGGTAACACCGTTTGACATGATCATCGCAGTCGGCTTTCAGTGTTAACCAGTAATGCCCCGTTCTCAAGATCTTTTTGGCCAGCATCGGTCCGCTCATGTGTGGCCCACACACTCCACCGTGTATCTCGTCCATAATCTTTTGGGCCTGCGTTTCATTTACACATTGCAACAATCCCAAACTGGCATCCCTCTTGTATAGTGAATCCCCACTCAGGTAAAACTTCATTGCCATCTTTTGAATTCTCATCCTCTCAACTCGGTTTGCTTGGTCGGGAATGGATCTATCCCTCAGATATTCCCTTATGTCGTGATACCAAGGCTGCTTTGGCAGAACCACCTCGTCCGATAATACTGCAACATGTTCCTCGTATGCCGGGGCATTCTGTACTGCTATCTCAATCTGTGGAATGTCCCTGCTCTTGATTACGTGGATTAAGGAAGCCAGAGTTACCAACGCATCGGCAAAATCATTCTGTCCCCAGGGGATATGTCGGAAAGCGATATCTTCGAACTCTCGCATCAATTGGATAACACAACGATGGTATGGAAGTAACCGGAGCTCCCTTGTGTTGTACACCCCGATCGCTTGTCTGATTACCAATTCTGAATCCCCGAACACCGCTAGTCTTTTCACTCCCATATCGCGGGCAAAACGGAGTCCCAATATACATCCCTCGTACTCAGCTATGTTGTTCGAATTACTGAACTGCAATTTAGTGGCCACAGGGTATTGCTCTCCGGTGATAGAGACCAGGACGGCTCCGGCCCCTGCCCCCTCAGCATTCATGGCACCATCAAAATACAGCTTCCAGAACTGTCCCTCGTCATCACATTTCGTGTGTAATACCCAAAATACATCTTCGCCCGGCAAAGGAGTCCCTAAAGGCTCCGCCCCCCCTGCTGGCGTTTCTGCCAACTGATCTGCAATTCCCTGCCCTTTCATGGCTTTCTGAGTTACGTATACAATGTCGAACTGCTGTAAGATTAACTGCCATCTTGATAGTCGACAGTTCAGCATGGGCCTTTCAAAGATATATTTCAGGGGATCCATTCTCGATATCAGGTACGTAGTATGCCCATGGAGTTAGTGCTGTAATCTCCCAGCAGCCCAGGCCAAAGCACAACAGGTCTTCTCGATGGGAGTGTAATTTTGTTCACATCGGCTAAATCTCTTGCTAAGGTGATAGATGGCCTGCTCTTTACCTGCTTCATTCTTCTATCCCAGCATGCATCCCATCGCAATGGCATTGACCGATATATACATAAACAGAGGGATCCCATCCTTCGGGGGTACCAGCACTGGTGCCTCTGTCAGCTGCTTTTTAATGGTCTGAAAGGCTTTCTGACATTGCTCATTCCACTCTTCGGAAGCATCCTTCCTTAATAGTTTGAAAATCGGCTCCCATGTAGTCATCAAGTGGGATATGAAGTGGCTGATGAAGTTTATTCTTTCAAGGAATCCTCTTATCTCCTTCTCCGTGTGAGGTGCCGGCATATCCACAATGGCCTTAATCTTCGTCGGATCCAACTCAATGCCCCGATCACTGACCAGGAATCCCAAGAGCTTGCCCGACTGTACCCCGAAAGCACACTTTGCCGGATTGAGCTTTAAATTATATTTTCTGAGCCGATCGAATAGCTTTTTGAGATGGGTTACATGATCAGATTCTACCCTTGATTTCACGATAATGTCATCCACGTAGACTTCTATCTCCTTGTGCATCATGTCGTGGAACAGGGCCATCATGGCTCTCTGATAAGTAGCCCCCGCATTTGTGAGACCGAAAGCCAATCGTCTATAGCAGAAGGTGCCCCAAGGGGTGATGAAAGTGGTCTTTTCCCGATCTTCTTCCGCCACCATTATCTGATGATACCCCGTAAAGCAATCCACAAAAGAGTACATCTCGTACTGGGCTGTGTTATCCACCAGGATGTGTATGAAAGGCACCGGGAAGTTATCCTTGAGACTAGCCTTGTTTATATCTCTATAGTCGACATATACCCTCACCTTCCCTCCAGGCTTAGCCACTGGGACTACATTGGACAGCTATTCTGGGTAAGTGGACACCATAATGATTCCAGCCCTGAACTGTTTGATGATCTCCTCCTTCACCTTCAAGCTCCACTCCGGTTTCAACTTTCTTAGTTTCTGCTTGACAGGCCTGAAACCCTCCTTGATGGGCAACCGGTGTACCACAATGTCTGTGGACAATCCGATCATGTCCTCATGAGACCAGGCAAAGACATCCTCATACTGGCTTAGCAACTCAGTTATTTCTGCTTTCTGGCTAGGGGTAAGGTCTGTCCCTATCTTGAGCTCTTTGGGCTGGTCGGCGGTTCCAATATTTATGGTGACGGTTTGGTCTAAGTTGGGTTTGGGTTTATCCTTGACCCATCCTTTGATCTCGTCAGGTGCGTCGTCGTAATCTGTCTCATCTTGCTCAATGCCCATTAAATCGAAATCCAGCTCAATATCAAAATCATAATCATCATTCAAATTTGAAAGACCGTTTGTTAGGCAAGGAATACTCAAATTGGTACACCTGACATGAAACAAAATATTTGTCATATATAAGTCATTTTCCACAACGATCACATTTTTAGATAACATGACGAAATGACATAATTATGCAAAATACAAAACAAAAATGATATTTCTTCATCCTCCCATCCTCTGGGGTCTGCCACCCTGACGCTGTGTTTTACCCTTGTTTGGATATCACTGGTTCCGTTGTCCAGTTGTCGATGGTCAGATCAGACGAAATGCGCTGGATGAAAGGTGGCTTCACATCGGAAACTTCCCCGATGACTACGGCCACATCGCCTGAGTCCCTCTTCCTACCTTCTTCAGGAATAATTAGCCCTGCCCAATCAATGACAGGAACACTTTGTTGGGCTCCCGGTGGCGTGGCAACATCCTTCCCCTCTCCATTTCTTGTTAGCTGCCCGGGGATATAACACCTGGTTTCGAACTTTTGCGCGACCTCCTGTAGGAAACTTTCCCTCTTAGTTGACTCGCCATTTGTGGGGGCCAATTCTTCACCCCCTGTCCCAATCACAGGCTTGCCAGTCCCTCGTTCATTGTTTACCTTGGTCATCGAACTTCCGGCCAGTCGAGTCGGGGCCGTGCCTTGACGTGGTCTCCGTGCTACGCCTTCATGATATCCCAACCCTGCTTTGCCTATCTGATGGGGTAGTTGAATGGGCTCGGTGATTCCTTGACTGCTCTTTCCTAACCCTTGTCCAGGTTGAAATTTCATTTTCATCATCTCCTTTGCAACAAAGGTAAGTTCTGGAGAGACCCTAGGTTTTACGGCTGGAGCCCCCAGGCATCTGTAGTGGGAAGTGCTGATTTCCAGTGCCTGAAAACTGGCAGGTGTCGCCGCCTCGTCCATATTAATCACAGGCAGGCCACTCCTGGAAGGAGAAGGGCAGGCCACTCCGCCGGGGCAGTTCCTTCCACGCTACACCAGCAAATCAAATTTATCATCGACGGGAATCTGGTGACGATCTCGGCAGAGTGTGATGACAGGAACACTTTGTTGGGCTCCCGGTGGCGTGGCAACATCCTTCCCCTCTCCATTTCTTGTTAGCTGCCCGGGGATATAACACCTGGTTTCGAACTTTTGCGCGACCTCCTGTAGGAAACTTTCCCTCTTAGTTGACTCACCATTTGTGGGGGCTAATTCTTCACCCCCTGTCCCAATCACAGGCTTGCCAGTCCCTCGTTCATTGTTTACATTGGTCATCAGACTTCCGGCCAGTCGAGTCGGGGTCGTGCCTTGACGTGGTCTCCATGCTACGCCTTCATGATATCCCAACCCTGCTTTGCCTATCTGATGGGGTAGTTGAATGGGCTCGGTGATTCCTTGACTGCTCTTTCCTAACCCTTGTCCAGGTTGAAATTTCATTTTCATCATCTCCTTTGCAACAAAGGTAAGTTCTGGAGAGACCCTAGGTTTTACGGCTGGAGCCCCCAGGCATCTGTAGTGGGGAGTGCTGATTTCCAGTGCCTGAAAACTGGCAGGTGTCGCCGCCTCGTCCACATTAATCACAGGCAGGCCACTCCTGGAAGGAAAAGGGCAGGCCACTCCGCCGGGGCAGTTCCTTCCACGCTACACCAGCAAATCAAATTTATCATCGACGGGAATCTGGTGACGAACTCGGCAGAGTGTGATGACAGGAACACTTTGTTGGGCTCCCGGTGGCGTGGCAACATCCTTCCCCTCTCCATTTCTTGTTAGCTGCCCGGGGATATAACACCTGGTTTCGAACTTTTGCGCGACCTCCTGTAGGAAACTTTCCCTCTTAGTTGACTCACCATTTGTGGGGGCCAATTCTTCACCCCCTGTCCCAATCACAGGCTTGCCAGTCCCTCGTTCATTGTTTACCTTGGTCATCGAACTTCCGGCCAGTCGAGTCGGGGTCGTGCCTTGACGGGGTCTCCGTGCTACGCCTTCATGATATCCCAACCCTGCTTTGCCTATCTGATGGGGTAGTTGAATGGGCCCGGTGATTCCTTGACTGCTCTTTCCTAACCCTTGTCCAGGTTGAAATTTCATTTTCATCATCTCCTTTGCAACAAAGGTAAGTTCTGGAGAGACCCTAGGTTTTACGGCTGGAGCCCCCAGGCATCTGTAGTGGGGAGTGCTGATTTCCAGTGCCTGAAAACTGGCAGGTGCCGCCGCCTCGTCCACATTAATCACAGGCAGGCCACTCCTGGAAGGAGAAGGGTCATCACACTCTGCCGAGATCGTCACCAGATTCCCGTCGATGATAAATTTGATTTGCTGGTGTAGCGTGGAAGGAACTGCCCCGACCATGTGTATCCACGGCCTCCCCAATAACAGGTTATAACTCGCCGCAATATCTAAGACTTGGAAAGAGATATCAAAAGTACAAGGTCCTATTTCCACTGGCAATTCTATTTCCCCAATTGTATCCCTCCGGGACCCGTCGAAGGCTCGTACCACCACATGACTGGCCCGTAGGCGCTTAGGATTGATGTTCATCTTCTGTAATCTACTGAGGGGACAGATATTCAACGCCGATCCCCCATCAATCAGCACCCCATTCATAATATAACCTGAGGAGATCACCGCAATATGCAACGGTTTTCGATGTCCCCTTCCCTCCTTGGGGATATCATCATCTGTAAATGATATTACATTACTTTCCAACATATGGTCCACCAGATGGCTGAAACTTTCTTTGCTGATCTCTTTGGGAATGTATGCCTCCTCCAGGACTTTGGCCAGAATCTTGCAGTGATCACTGGATGATAACACCAAATCCATGATCGACGTCAAGGTCGACTCCTCGCTTAATATCTGGATCCCCCTTGCTTCCGGATGATCCATCTTTCTCAAGAATTGCATGGCTTTTTCCTCGGATATCTTTTCATCTTTCTTTGTTTTGCTTTCAAGGACTCGTCCAGGAAGATATAAGGGGTTCCCCTTTGATGTTACAGAAGCACAACTGGCTGCTTCCTCTGACACCCCCCCGTAATTCCATGGTACCGTTTTCAGACTGTGGACAGGGATTTGCGGTCTCGCTGTAAGGGTGAGGGGTTTCGGAGCTGCTAACTTGACAGGCCCCTCTAGGATATTTCTGCTTACACCCACCAACCTAATTGGCGCTCCCCGTGTACTCTCGTGGTCACTTATCATGTTGATCATTTCGTCAATTTTCTTTACATAATTCAGCCTTGACGGCCCCTCGGCTTCACTGGCTTCCGCTACATTAACCCCCCTCCATCATGCCTAGGCAGGGAATTGACTTTGACATTCAGGGAGTCTGGCTGTTCCACCACGATATCTCCACTATCAATCAGGTTCTGAATTTTGTGCTTCAGCGTCCAACATTCCTGCGTATCATGACCAGGGGAACCTGAGTGGTATGCGCATCGCTTGCTTGGGTCAAACCTTTTTCCCTTCGGGTCACTCGGGGGTGCCAAATCGACTATTTTTTTCTGGGCTATCAATACTGCCAACACCCGCTCAAGAGGATCCCCGAGTGGGGTAAATACTCGATTTATCGAGGTCTCGAATCTCCTTCGCCCATCCGCCCTCTGATCAGTGAAGTTAGGCTGTCGGGATGGCCCCACTCTCTGTACCTGTACTGGAGGATTGTTTTCTGCCTTTCTAGATGATCCCTGCAGGATAAGGGAAACGTCCTCTTCCTTTTTCTTTTGGACCCTACGGGAAGTGCTGCCATAGTTTCCACTCTGGATTTGCTCTGCAGCTGTTTCCAAAGCCGTGAAATCCCGAATCTTGCCAGACTTCAACCCCATGTCCACCATTTCTCCGTGTTTAATCATCTCAGTAAAAGGTCTTCCAATCCCCGATATAACCCGCTCATAATAAGGTGCCTCTTGAATATCCACGAAGGTCATCACCATCTCCGACTCGCTCATTGGGGGATTCACCTGTGCCGCCATACCACTCCATCGCTATGCATAATCCCTAAAAGATTCCTTCGGTTGCTTCTTAATTTTCGTCATTTGATATCTATCAGGGGCCATTTGTGCCTGGAAGCTATACTGTGTTAAGAAGGTGTGGGCCAACTCCTCCTAATTATGGATTCGGGCATTATCAAGACGGGCATACCAGATTCTCGCTTCTCCCCTCAGGCTCTTTTGGAATAGTTGCATCCTTAGACCCTCGTCTTCTGCATAAGATCCAAGCTCCCCAATGTATATTTTCATATGTGTATAAGGATCCCCCTTCCCATTGTATTTCTCAAATTCGGGGATTTTAAATTTCTCCGGATATCTGGTTCCGGGGAAGACACATAGATCTGAATAATTAACCCTGCCTAGGGAACCTATGCCTTTTAGAGATTGGATGGTCTCTTCCATCTGCTTCATTTTCCTTCGAAGGTCATCAGTATCTCCCTCCTCTGGAATCGTGATTACTGTCCTGTCAGGTGCAGGAACGGCCTTTTGGATGATTGGCTCGCCCTTAGGTTGGGGTGGATCCTCTTTAGGTGGATCCTGTCTAGGTAGCAGTTGTTCCTTCAGCATCATGGCCATTTCTAACATCTGTTTCTTAAAATCATCAAATTCCTCACGAGATATGGAACCAGGATTAGTAGGTGGAAGATCAGCCATTTCAGATGTAGAGTCCTGGGCCCTTTTAGACTGCAAACGCGTTTGAGGAGCAATCCTGCAGAAACAACGGTTTGGAGTTTAATCTTTGGGAAATGAGAGACGTGGATACATGCTAAAGCGGTAAATTTTTTGTGCTTTTGGGTTTTTTTAATCTTTCTCTGCAAAACAACATGTTAGCGATCCCTTATTGCAATAATAAATGCTAGACTCGACTTTATTATGCTTCCCCAGCTGTTCCCTGCAAAACATAGAGGTTAGTAATTTCTTTTGACAAGAGGCGAGGCATATATGAATACTGAATTGGACAATGACATTTATACGTGCGAACGTAAAAGGGCATGAAGAGACTTTTCCTGCGCTGGGTTAATCTGAGGTTGACCTATCCTAAGGTTACTCTCGCGGGCTTTTCGGCATGAAGGTCCCCAAATCTTCGCAATCTACTCGTCTGAATCCTTTCGATTGGAGCGGATTTGGGTGGTGCGTTTCCTGAGCCATCTCCGGGGAGCAGCCCCTTCGAGTCCAGTAATAAGCAACCGACAGGTTCGCCTCAGGAGGAGGTACACTCTCAACATACATTCACATTCATCGTCCTCACCGTATGCAAATGATTACTTTAAAGTAAAGCAATTCCATTCAATTATTCATTTATTGGACAAAACACACATTCACACAACAAAAAGTAAAAAAGATCAAAATATCGCATGCACACATATATTCATGAATTTTTAAAGGATAGGATAGCATCAAGATTTGAACGCGGCTTAAGCCCTCTAATTTCCCCATCAGAGTCGCCAGCTGTCGACGCCGGGAGGGATTGCCTCCTTCGCGATTGTTTATCCTTTCCAATTTTAGCCTTTTGATTAGGTGATTTTTGGAAAAGGTCAGCATTAATGTCGACGGGATTTTGAAAGGTCGTTTTTTAATGATGAGCCAATTAATCTGAGTCACCAGTTGGTATCTTTGAAATGGATGTACCAACTCATCCGAGTTTCATTTTTCGTAAATCGCTGGCTCATATGTGACTACGAATTAATTGGTCTGCAAACCGAGATTCATAGAGTTCGGGGGCTTGCTTAAGCGAGGGGAAGGTGTTAGGCACCCCCCGACTTCCGTGAAACACGGTTACCGCAATCTTGATACTTTCCTATCCTTTAATTTATAAAAAGTGTATGTGTGCGTGTGTGTGTGTGTGCCTACGTGAATGTTGTGGTGAGTTTGCATGAAGAAACCATTTGGGTTTTCGGAAAAGTCGTGTTTTCTTTTGGGAATGCTTTAGAATGTCCTTCGGCTTATACGAGAAAGCTTTATGAGAAAAGGTTTGATTTTAATTGTCAAAAACTGTGAGATTTCATTAGGTGTCGTTTTGGCAAAACAAGAGTTTTCTAAACCTTCGTCAAAATAGGAATCAAGATCTATACGTTGCTTTCGTAACTCAAATGATGGGCAACCTCTAGGATCTCTTTAACCCTATGCACAAAGATTTAATAAAACATTATTTATTTTGTATAAAACTATTCTTGTGATGTCTTTGGAAAAATGACTTTCTTTAGCTTTTCGTTAAAGAGGAATCGACCTTCATTAGCACTCCCAATTTTTTAGTATCGTGATTCTAATAACCTAATTTGATTGATTTTATGGAAATCTTATCGTTTAGCTTGGAAATCAATTTCATGTCATAAATCAAATCAAGCATTAAAATGCGTTGGGCTATTCATGGGCATGTAAGCCATCAAAATAACCCCGAACGCCCACAATCGCATACTTTCACTTATGACGGGGCCTTAAACAAGATTCTCGCCTTAGCGTCGTTTTAAGGCCCGACGATTACATATTTACAACGAAGACTACATCGTTCCTACTATCCACATCAAAAGATGTCCATCATCGGATTTGGACCACGGGGTCGCGTTCCTAGGCTCACACCCGAAATTTCCACACACCCACAAAACGGATATTACAAGAAATAACCGACACGGATAATCTAACAACGCCAAGACATCCTAAAATAACAACCTAAAGGAACCACGCCCAATATATCGCCGTAAAACCAACAAAGAATTCAATAAATGAATATCATCGGGTTATTAGGAAGAAATTTGTTCCGATGGAACCCTCGCTAATAATCCCTAATTCGTTATTCCACCATAAATTACATGAAAACTACATTTAATTTAACCAAATGACATGATAGAAATTGCTATAACAAGGGGATTTTCACCTTGCAAATGATATCAAAGTGGATGTAGACTTGTGTATTTGAATAGAATGAGAAGTATATATGATACAATCAAATCAAAAGAGTGTAACTCCTCTCTTTTTTTCTCTCTTTCTCTCCTATTTTGTTGCAAAATTCTACTATTTCTCTCTCTTTTTCCGAGCTGCTGCTGCTGCTGATTTTCTGCTTCTTCCTCTCTCTCAACCTTCTCAACCTCCTGTATGCCGAATGAAGGAATGAGCTAAAATAGGCTGGCCGGCAGATCAATCCGCGGCTGGCTGGTTTGACTTTCTCGATTTTCGTGTTATGCCTCGATTCTTGTGTCGTGACGTCGGTTTTCGCCGACAGGCTTGTATTTTGCAGTCCGGGAATTACTGGGAGACGTGCCACATCATTCGGGAATGCTTATTTCGGACGGCCTTGTTGTCACGTCAGTTTTGGTTGTAAATCGTCGCGGTGGCGTCGAGTGTTCGTACTTGTGCCCATCCTCTGCTCTCGTAGGCCAGTTCACTTGACGATTTTGCCCTCCTGTCAGGGTTAGTATACGAAGTGCAAAATTTGGGTGTCTACAGAGCATATAGTTCCATTTACGCTTACGCGTTCAAATTTCATACTTGTGCACAATGTAGGGTACGAAAGGCTGATCACCTGGAGTACTTGCAGAGAAGGTTTTATAATCTATCTGATTGATAAAAGCTTCTGATGGTTTTCGATGAAACAAAACAATGTTCAGGGTATCAACACCCCTTAGTACACTATTAAAAATTCTTAACTCTTAACTCTAATTCGTATTTACCTCTTCAATACTCTTTTAATTGTTGAGAAATGCCTATACAGATATATCTATCCTTGGTATTTATTATCAAATTACTTGTTATACTTGCTGGGCAAATTGTGCTCATACTTGCTTAAATCTTTCAGTTAAGGGTGAGAAGGCCGAGGGCTCGGGCAAGGACAAGGGAAAGGTTAAGATGAAATGATGAAAGCTTATTTCTTTGTAATAAGTTTAGATCTTCTGCATTGATGTAATGTAGCGGTGAACGCTAAGTCTAAGATGTTTAAGGTTTTGAAACTTGGGGATTATGTTTGGTTTTATATTTGGGATTATTACTGAATACCATTGTTATTATTATTATTACCTATAAAGTTTATTTAGTTAGATGATGGTGTATGTTGTACCATGATGCACCACATCCGGTGTTGATGATGCACGGATTTGGGGGCGTCACAACTACAACCGGTATCACATACCCAAGTAGAACCATGACTTATAGAAAGATTTATTTTTTAATCATGAACAAACTTATATCTGTAACCAAAGCTTCATTAAGCTTCTTCTGGTTAGCCACTGTAAGATTCTCCTTACAATTTCCTTTCTAGTATCCAGGCTTATTGCAGTGGAACCAAACTCCTTTGCTATCTGCATCAGTCTTGTTCTTATTGTCCTTTGTTTTTGCCTTTCCATTTACCTTCTTTGAATTGTACTTCTTTTAAGAAGTTCCTTTTGCCCTCTTCCGCTTCCTGGAAGAATCATCTACCAGTAAGACTTGGTCTTTTTTGGTTGGAAAATGACTCTTTAGAGTTTTCAACATGTTTAAGCAACTCAGGCAGGCTGACATATAGCTTGTTCATGTGGAAATTCACAACAATTTGTGAGAAAGAGTCCGGAAGTGATTGCAAGATCAAATCTTGGATCAACTCTCCATCCATTAAAACCCAGTTGTCCTAATTGTTCAATCAGATTGATCATTTTAGGACATATGTCTGTACTATAGTGTCATCGGTCATTCTAGATCGGAAAAGTTCCTTAGATAACTGATATTTAATAGTCCTACTTTCCTCACCCTTCAACTCCTTGAAGGTGCCGGAGTACAGCAGGAGCATCCATAGTTTCATGCTGACGCTGAAGCTCGTTACTCATGGATGCGAGCATGATGCATTGACCCAACTGTGCATCATCTTGCCACTTTCTAAAAGTAGCAATCTCTTTCTCTGAGGCATTGTCTGCAACCATTGTAGGGATAGACGTATTAAGGACATAAGATAGCTTTCAGCCTTGATCATCCATGTGCTCAATTATCAATTAAACGAAAGAAATAAAGTATGAGAATCATACCCTTGTAGAACCATGCTTCCACAGATACGAGTTCACCTCCAAATCCTTCGCGTTCTCCTTGAATTCCATCGATTAAATTCCTTCCTTTGATTAACGTTAGCCACCCAAGTGTTTGGCCTCTAGAGGTGATCCACCAAGGAATAATAATTGTTCAAGAAGATGGGTGTTGGCAAAACCCTAGTTTCTATCTCTATAAAAATTGCAAGTACTCTCTCTCTCTCCAATTCTTATGGAAGAGTGTGTAACTGTCTAACCCTAAATCATGATAAGACTCCTCTTATTTATAGATATATGGAACCCTCCTAAACTATTTAGGATTAGGGTTTTTATTTTAATTAAACTCCTTTAATTAATTAAACTCCTAATCCAATTAGGAATTCATGAGAGAGTACTTCTATTATTTAATTCTCAAGCCCTTTTAGGAACTAAATAATAATAATAATAATAATAATAATAATAATAATAATAATAGTAATAATAATAATAAGACTCCTCTTATTAATTTATATTTAATATTTCTAAAATATTAAATAATAAATATTAAGCTATTTAATTTATTCTATCTCCGTAGAATAAATTAAATACACTTAACTTATTATTACGATTATGCCATTTACTTCTTAAATAAATATTTTTCTTTTGCGGTGTGACCCTTTAGGTTCTCCATATTAAACCGATTGTGAATAAATCAATTAGAACAATTCTAATTTTATTTAAATAAATAAATTAAACTATTTAATTCATTTAAATAAATAATATTTATTCTACAATAAGGGTAAGCCCCTTTAGCGATCAACGACTTTCCAGATAATATAGATTTCAACATTAATCATAAAAGAACCTTTCAGTGAATAGCTACCGTACAATTCAATCCTTCTACCATACAATGTCCCAATTAAATATAAGACATGGAATTACTGTCAAGTCTTATTTTATTTAATTTTATATATTTCGATTCTCAAATGCACAACTCTGATAATACAAATTAGAAACTCCTTTCTAATTTCATTCTACTTGGCCAAAGACTTCTGAGTCGTCATTTATCGAATCACATAGGACATTCTCTCCTTTTCCTGGAAGTGGTAGATTCGTTGTTGATCATTCACCTATCTCCATGTATAACTTATTATACCCTAAAGGTCTTAAGGGACATGTCAAAGTATAACTCATCATACACAAGATACTATGATGATCTCAAGTCCAAGGATCACTTGTACTACTATCACTAGAGGAATTCCTATTGACAGGCGAGTAAAACTCCATTAGGTATTCCGTAGCGAACCACGTTCAGTGAACTTATTCTCTAATAAGCACTTACATACTTGCTTTAGTGTCTCCACACAAATGATTATGAGATCAATATCCTCTTCATAAGAGCAAGCAACGTATGTACTAATCTATCTGGATTCACTAATCCCCTTTTTAGTAATCCAACGATTAGGAACAATTTTAGTTTATGAGTTATTTAGAATTTAGATCTCATTAGCATGATCACCATCATGATTCTAAAAGCATTGCTCAAAACTATGGGTTTATCACTTTTAATATAACAGCACAATGTAGATAAAGTAAAATGCCTTTAATAACCAAATAAGATTACAAAGTATATGCTACATCATATCAAATATGATTGGCTTGCGTGCATACTACTTTCAAAGCGGTCATCAACTGGGGACAACCAAAGACGCCAACCGAGATCAGGAGTTTTCTAGGGTTAGCAGAATACTATCGGAGATTCATCTAGGATTTTTCAAAAATAGCATCACCATTGACCAATCTTACCAGGAAGACAGTTAAGTTCGTATGGACAGAGAAATGTGAAGACAGTTTTAGGGAGCTGAAGAAGAGACTTAGTCAAGCACCTGTGTTGGCTTTACCGGATAACACTGGAGGTTTTGTAGTGTACAACGATGCGTCACATAAGGGTCTTGGTTGTGTACTGATGCAGCATGGCAGGGTCATTGAGTACGCGTCACGTCAATTGAAGGACTATGAGAAAGGTTATCCGACTCATGACATGGAGCTAGCAGCGGTAGTTTTTGCCTTGAAGATTTGGAGGCACTACCTATATGGAGAGAAGTACAAGATATACATAGATCACAAAAGTCTGAAGTATATCTTTACTCAGAAAGAATTGAACATGAGGCAGAGGCGATGGTTAGAATTGATCAAAGATTACGATTGTGAAATTCTATACCATCCGGGCAAAGCAAACATCATGGCAGATGCCTTAAGCAGAAAAGGCAGGGAGAAGTTGCTCGCGCTAACCACTCAGGTGGAGTTGATAAAAGAGTTCAAGAGACTGGATTTAGAGGTGTGGTATCCGATGGAGGCAAGTGAGAAATTATTCGTAGCGGTGGAGGAGAGTCCGACCTTACTGGATAAAATCAAGGAGGCTCAAGAATTTGACGAAGAATGTAGCGACATCAAGAGGCAATTATCGGAAGGAGAAACGTTGAAGTACAAGATTGACAGCGCAGGATTGCTGAGTTTTGAGGGAAGGACCTGGGTACCATGCGTACCAGACCTAAGAGAAGAAATATTACAGGAGGCCCATAATACGAGATTTTCGGTACATCCAGGTAGCACCAAGATGTATCAAGATCTTTGTCAGCATTATTGGTGGCCACACTTGAAGAGGGAAGTTGCAGAATGCGTCAGCCGGTGTTTAACTTGCCAGAGGATCAAGGCAGAACACCAGCGCCCGAGCGGATTGCTGCAACCATTGGAGATTCCAGAATGGAAGTGGGAGCACATCACAATGGATTTTGTGGTAGGACTTCCAACGACACAGAAGGGTCTAGATGTGATTTGGGTAATCGTGGATCGTCTGACCAAGTCTGCTCATTTTCTACCGATCAAGATCAGGTACAAACTGGAGCAGTTAGCAAAGCTTTACGTGAAAGAGATAGTATCTCGACATGGAGTGCCGATATCTATTGTATCTGACAGGGATCCGCGCTTCACGTTAAATTTTTGGAGGAGTCTATAGGAAAGAATGGGAACGCGGTTGAGGTTGAGTACAGCATATTATCCTCAAACTGATGGCCAGAGCGAGCGAACGATTCAGATTTTGGAAGACATGCTGAGAGCGGTCGTAATGGACTTAGAGGTCAGCTGGGATGATCACTTGCCACTGGTAGAGTTCGCTTACAACAACAGTTATCACGCTAGTATCGGAATTCTACCGTACGAAGCGCTATATGGAAGAAGATGTCGAACACCGTTATGTTGGGATAAGGTTGGTGAGCAGAGACTGTTGGGACCGGAGTTGGTATAGCAGACCGTGGAAATCGTCAAAGTAATAAGAGTGCATTTGGTAGCAGCTCAGGATCGTCAGAAGAAATATGTCGACTTACATCGTCAGAAGTGGGACTTTGAAGTTGGTAGTTTTGTGTTTTTGAAGGTGTCTCCCTGGAAAGGGAAGATCCGTTTTGGGAAGAAGGGCAAGCTAAGCCCTAGGTTCATAGGACCTTTTGAAAGTTTAAGGAGAATAGGCGAAGTGGCGTATGAGGTAGCGTTACCTCCTGAACTTGAACACATTCACAACATATTTCACGTATCAGTGTTACGGCCGTATAAGCCAGACTACAAGCACGTTATCTCCTATGAACCAATTTAAGTCGAAAATGACTTATCGTATGAGGAGATTGTTGTCCAAATACTCGATATGAAGGAGCAGAAGGTGAGGAATAAAATTATTCATTCTGTTAAAGTTCTCTGGAGGAATCATGCGGTTGAGGAAGCTACGTGGAAACTCGAGAATAAGATGAGAGCGAATTATCTGCAATTGTTTGAGTGACCTTATTTTTGAAATTCCGAGGACGGAATTTTTATAAGGAAGGAAGGATGTAATGACCAAGAATTTCTAAAACTCCATTGTTATTTAAATATAGAATTAAATTTCTAATAGGTTAGTTCTGCGTGCTTATGTAAATCTATGTGTGTGTGAGTATTTAATTTTGTAACTTAGTGATTTTGCAATTAATTGCTAGATCTGCGGGGGGGTCACTAACGGGCTGATTAGTGAATTAACCCTAAGGGTTTTAATAGCAAGGAGTTTGAAAATTGGATAAATAATCAATTAGTTTAGGAGGTGTAAATCCAAATTAGTAAAATTGAATAATTGGAATGTGGGTTCCATTTTTTTTTCAAATTGAGCATTTAAAATAATTAAATAATTAAACTGTAATACAAGAATTATAACTTTATTATTAAACCCAAGTTAATAATTCGACAAAGGGTGATTAATTACGAAGTGAAGATTTATAAAATTCGATTATGTCAAATTGGGTTTTATTTATTGATGGAATAATTTCAACTGGGCCAATATTACTATTGGACCCAATTTTTTTTCTTTTCTTGAATGGACCACCATTATTCTTTAGCCCCATTTCTTTTAGTCCGGGTGGATTGAGTGAGTTGGGCTGGGGAAATTTTTTTTTTAGCCACTTGAGGAATAGCAACCCGGTCATTTTTTTTGAGTCCAAATCAGATGGTTAAGTAACTTAGCAAAGCTAGGTAGGGGAGGGTCTCCAGTCAAGCTAATCGCACAAGGGGCTAGGGCGTGAGGCATCTAGCCGATCGATTTAGTGGGGAGGTACAGGTCTGAGGAGTTCAGACTGCTGGTAAGGGGCGACTGACTTCTCACCTGCTTCACCGAAAGGGAAACTCGGGAAGGGCAATTAGGGGTATTAGGTGCAGACGCAGAAGGAAGGAAGAGGAGCAGGGGAAGTCTCTCAAATCCCAACTTTTCAGCAGGCGGCCAAGGGCCTACCCTCTACCGGACGTGCAAGGCCTGTCAGCCGACTCGGCAGGGCATGGATAGGATGCGATTCGGATAGCTCCCACCTACTCCCTCATACTGTTGGACACTGTTTCGGTCAATTGGGGTATTACCCAGCAATTGGGCAAACATCGCCCTATAAATAGGAACCCCAAATTCCTCTAACCAAGCTGTTGGGTTCATTAAGTCTGAGTTATATCGGTGTCGTGCGAGCGTGAAGGTTGAGAAGGAAAGGCAATTCGAAGGGGGAAACTAGCTAGTGGATGTCGACCGGCTTCACTGTCTATTTCGGGAGGAGGCGAAGAACAGCAGCTAGAAGCTCGTTCGGTGTCAACCCAGCTCTAAGGTGTGTGTATATATATATATATATATATATATATATATATATATGTATGTATAAGCACATAAGGAAAGTAGTGGTTGTCTTATTGGGTGTGGTAGGATTGTTGTTGATTGTTTAGAGAAATCTGTATAGGGGAATTATGGAAGGACAGATGAAATACTTATGTATAATGGATATTGTATATCTTGGGTTCTAACTAGCTTCTTAAAGGACTTAATATGTCTACCATGTGCTTGATATAATGCCTAAGAGAGCCAGATTTTGGCTAAGTTCTATGTATTGTAACGGTTATAAAAGAAATTTTCAGAATTCTTGCTTGTAATGTGTTCAGTGTTTGGTTATTTGCAAATCTTTTTTTCTAAAAGTTTAATTAGATCATTTAGTATTTAAGTTATTATTATAATCAGTGATTGATACTAAGTAATAAAAATGTCTCTAGAAAGTGGGTAATACTAATCAACCATTAAATTATTACTAAGTGCTTAATAATAATAGTTAAGTCCTAAAATGCTATTTGCAGAACTTGAAATTAATGGGTCATTACAGTGTTATTTAAATGTTTAAAGTATTATTTAATGTAGTAATAATATTATAATACGCTATGTATTATTAAAATGAGTTTGTAACACTAATGGGCGATTAAATCATTACTAATTGATAATGGTGCTTAAGGAGTAAAATATGATTATTACAATTAATAATATAATGAAATAATTAAATTATTATGGAAAGGTTTAATAATAATAGCTGACACCTAAAATATTATTAAAAGAATCTAATAATATCATCGGGTGATTAAGTTACCTAATAACCTTTAAAGTATTTTGAGTATTATCCAAATTGGTTGTTTAACTAGTCAGTTTTTTTTTATAAATGATAGCTAAGAATAAAGTCGATTCAATTATTTATTTTCAAATTAAAAATAAATAAATTGATTAATTATTATTTAATTAGTATTAAATAATAAGGGTAATGATTAACTAATTATTATTTAAATAATTTAATATTAAATGATAATTAAAGATAAAATAAGAGTAAGAATAAAGATCATTATTACCTAGTGTTAGATAATGGTTAAAGAGTAATAATTTAATTACTTATCATTTAATTGATAAAGTAAATAATAAGTAACCATAACTGAGTTATTATTTACTCAAGATAATTACTATTTGAGTGATATTAGGTGGGTTAAGTTAATAAAACATTAATTAAACAAATTATAAATTGTTTAATATGTACCTACCATTCATGTTTAATGTTCTAACTAATAAATCATGAACCTAAGGTTTCATGGTATCTCAGTAAGGTCAGCAGTAGCAACCCGTCATGTGTTATGTGGTTGACTTAGGTGATAGTTGATTTGCATTAGTGAGCGTATCTTATAATCGTACTCAGTACTAATGGATGGGCCGACTCTATTAATGGTAGGTCTTCCCAATCAAGTTAATTAAGGCTAGTTGTTGTAGCTCGACAGCCAGGCAAGTTCCCTTTTTACTAAAACTTTACTTTGCGCAAGTTTCCTTAACCCTACTCAATTATATTGACTAGTATTGTATTGAAATTTATTTATTTAAGCTTGAACTTTATTCCAAGCATGCTTTAAGTGGTTTAATTACTTTACAATTAATCCACATCGACATTATTTAATACTCGCACATTTGTGCAATTGTTCTCGCGCAGGTGTTGACCTGCACTTTATTAAAGTTTTAATGTGAATGAACTGCCATAATTAAGTCTTAGCCATGGTCCGGCTAGACATTTGCAGTAATAGATTCTAAAAGCTATCCAAACTGATTAACGGTGCGGAAATCTTGAACTTTATGAACACCCCTCCAATATCGGGGAGTATCCCTCGTATCGAAAATAAGATACAAATAGCAGAGTTAAATGTTATGCATACACATAGCGTACGCGAGGTTGATCCCCTCAAGTACTTATTCTGTAGCCAGTAACCAAAGGGTCAAATAGCTAATAACTCCCTTGGAGGTTTATTATTCAAAGTCTACTTGTCTATCATTCGTTCTAAAAGCAATTATTGTTCTTGCTTACGATAGTCATATTGTTGAATTCCTCTCTTTATATTCCGTCATCATGATATATCCTTTATTGTTGTATTCAAACTTGCTGGGCAAACTAGTTGCTCATCCTTGCTATATCATGACTTTTATTGCATCTAAACCCGAGACTTCAAGGAAGGGCAAGGGTAAAGAAAAGATGAAGTACTAGACTTCCAGCAATTGGATAATTATTTCTCGTTTTGTTTATGATTAATGTGTTTGTAATGTGAACCCTAATTAGTATCCTAGGGAACGTTTGGATTGTGTAATTCAGATTACAAATCTTGGGACTAGTAACACCTTCTGTATGAACGACATATGTTTATTTACTTTCCACATTTAGTCAATTATGTTATTTGGAGGTTGATGGTTGTATTGGATCGTGATGACCCAATTCGGGTATTTGAGACCCGAAGTTGGGGGCGTTACAAGCATAAACGATCGAAGCGATAAAAGGCAAGTCTACTTATTTGTTGAAATGCACTCCGTGCAATAACGTGTCTTATTTATGAGGTTTATTGTTATGTAAGTATTATTTCTTTTGCACCCCGTGCATTAACATGCTTGTTATCTGTTATGTATAACGTGATAGTGATTGTTGAATTTCAATTGAAAACCATGTTAGTATCTGAGTTGAACAACTTTCTTGTATGGGCATGAGTTTAAGATGTGTTAAGAAACCGATCTAACTCACTGAGGTAACAGTTGTCGCAGTGTAGAGGTATCGTAGAAGCGATATACACTGCTGATACAATTGTAGCAGTGTTGATGAGGCGAGAAACTAATTCATTAGTTCATGGGTGGGGAACCACTTAGTTCACTATATTGATAATCGTTGAAATCTTGTATCAGCTTATTCTGTATATATATCTTGAAAAGATGATTCTCTTCTCATATATATATATATATATATATATATCTGTTAGACTTGTTGGGCATTCTTATGCTCATTCTTGTAATTATCTTAAACAAATTACAGCTAAAGAAGAATTTCCAGACGATTCTGGCGGTACAAAGAAAGTTAAAGATGTAGAAGTCATTTTAACTATGTTAGATTAATATTATTGGCAATGTCTATAAAGTTCTGATAAGGAAAGGGGTTAGGTCATCTAATTGCGCGCCGTTTTAACGGAAAGCCCCCTCTTTCATGGGAACTGACTGGTCGCTAATACTGCAAGTCTCGGATAGATAAATGGAGATTTGTTTTTAAGTCTTTTAGGACTTATGTGTAATAAGAATAAGTAACCTGGGAATGATGTAACACGAAAGAATGATATTATAATATTATCATCTTTCCTTATTATACTTTGATTATTAGAAGTTAAAATTTCTATAGCATTATATAAAGGTTGTACAAGTCAGCACGAAGTAAAAGAAGCTAGCAGGTGGATTTTCGGGGCATGACACAAACCGTTATAATGTCCGATTTATTTCTCTTATATATTAGAAAATATACTTTAATAAGCAGTTACTATGTCCGATTTTCTTCAAGTATTTAGTAAAAATATTCATTTTACAAGCAGTTATAATACTAAAATTGTCTCAAATATAATAGTCGAATATTCATTTTATAAGCAGTTATAATGCCCGATTTATTTCAAATATAGTAAACGAATATTCATTTTGCAAGCAGTTATAATGCTCAATTTATTTTAAATATAGTTGAAAAATATTCGTTTTATAAGTAGTTATAATGCTGAAATTATTTCATGTATATTAGAAGGAGTCTTATTTATAAGCGGTTATAATAGCCGAAATAAAACTTAAAAGATTTAATCGTTAAAATGCTTAATTAGCCTAGCATAATCAAAGAAAGTAAAGCTTGCACTTCAAGAGGTCAAATGAAGAACGCGAACTAGCATAAACGATCGAAGCGATAAAAGGCAAGTCTACTTATTTGTTGAAATGCACTCCGTGCAATAACATGTCTTATTTATGAAGTTTATTGTTATGCAAGTATTGTTTCTTTTGCACCTTGTGCATTAACATGCTTGTTATCTATTATGTACAACGTGATAGGGATTGTTGAATTTCAATTGAAAACCATGTTAGTATCTGAGTTGAACAACTCTCTTGTATGGGCATGAGTTTAAGATGTGTTAGGAAACCGATCTAACTCACTGAGGTAACATTTTTCGCAATGTAGATGTATTGTAGAAGCGGTATACACTGTTGATACAATTGTAGCAGTGTTGATGAGACGGGAAACTAAGTTCATTAGTTCGTGGGTGGGGAACCACTCAGTTCACTATATTGATAATCGTTGAAATCTTGTACCAGCTTATTCTGTATTCTGTATATATACGCTGGCACACGTTTATATTCTGAGAGATATTGTGAGATAAAACTTACTTTCGAAGTATCGAAGCACTACGCGATTGGAAGTAAAGCTAGCAACTACAAGAGATATTACTCTAGTGGTTATTATTTTTATTCTTCTTTATATATTTAGTAAAAATATACTTTTATAAGCAGTTATAATACCCAAATTATTTTGTGTATATAGTGCAAAAGTCCTATTTACAAACTGTAATACCCTAAAATATTATCAAAATTATAAATATTATCTTAATTGGGTTAAGAATGAAAACTCTAGAAATATCTAATGAACGACTGTTCAGGTAATCTTTGAAAACCTAATACGATTCGAAAACGCTATCATATACGTTTAGAATTAGAACGTATAACCTAAAACTAGGTATCGAGAAGTTTAAAACCTTAAGCCCTAATGAAATTCGAAATTTGTAACATATGTGCTTAATAAAGATCGAAATGATATTTCGAAGCAAGTGTTTTGTGATTTTATTATGTAAACGATGAATTAGGTCAAATAAATTTTTTCTCCGAAAAACATCGTGCTTGACACGTCGTGCTTAAAAATAAATTTTTCGCCAATGAACTTGTTGGTATAATTGTTTTGACAAGTTGTTTTGTCGTGCTTAAACTGATATAGTGCTTTATCGTGCTTACGGTGACAAGCTGCTTTGTTGCGCTCACGCTTGGCACCGCTGGCACATGCTTGGCACATGCTGGCACACACTAGGCATACGCTGGTACAAGCACATCGTAATTACCCTTTTACCCTAAGCTTTCGTAGCCTATAAATACCCCTTCATCCATTCATTATTTCATACCATTTTTCAAGAGCAATTCAAGAGCAAAAGTACTCTATATTTATATTCTGAGAGATATTGTGAGATAAAACTTACTTTTGAAGTATCGAAGCACTACGCTATTGGATGTAAAGCTAACAACTACAAGAGGTATACTCTAGTAGCTATAATTTTCATTTTTATGTATGTATTAGTAAAAATATACTTTTACAAGTAGTTATAATGCCCAAATTATTTTATGTATCTAGTACAAAATTCCTATTTACAAGTAGTTATAATGTCCGATTTATTTCTCTTATAAAGTTGAAAATATACTTTTATAAGCAGTTACTATGTCCGATTTTCTTCAAGTATTTAGTAAGAATATTCATTTTATAAGCAGTTATAATGCTGAAATTATCTCAAATATAATAGCCGAATATTCATTTTATAAGCAGTTATAATGCTCGATTTATTTCATGTATAGTAGAAGGAGTCTTATTTATAAGCGGTTATAATAGCCGAAATAAAACTTAAAAGATTTAATCTTTAAAATGCTTAATTAGCCTAGAATAATCAAAGGAAGGTAAAGCTTGCACTTCAAGAGGTCGTATGAAGAACGCGAACTAGCATAAACGATCGAAGCGATAAAAGGCAAGTCTACTTATTTGTTGAAATGCACTCCGTGCAATAACGTGTCTTATTTATGAGGTTTATTGTTATGTAAGTATTGTTTCTTTTGCACCCCGTGCATTAACATGCTTGTTATCTGTTATGTGCAACGTGATAGTGATTGTTGAATTTCAATTGAAAACCATGTTAGTATCTTAGTTGAACAACTCTCTTGTATGGCATAAGTTTAAGATGTGTTAGGAAACTGATCTAACTCACTGAGGTAACAGTTGTCGCAGTGTAGAGGTATCGTAGAAGCGATATACACTGCTGATACAATTGTAACAGTGTTGATGAGGCGAGAAACTAATTCATTAGTTCGTGGGTGGGGAACCACTCAGTTCACTATATTGATAATCGTTGAAATCTTGTATCAGCTTATTCTGTATATATATCTTGAAAAGATGATTCTCTTCTCATATATATATATATATATATATATATATATATATCAGTTAGACTTGTTGGGCATTCTTATGCTCATTCTTGTAATTATCTTAAACAAATTACAGCTAAGGAAGAATTTCCAGACGATTCTGGCTGTACAAAGAAAGTTGAAGATGTAGAAGTCATTTTAACTATGTTAGATTAATATTATTGGCAATGTCTATAAAGTTCTGATAAGGAAAGGGGTTAGGTCATCTAATTGCGCGCCGTTTTAACGGAAAGCCCCCTCTTTCATGGGAACTGACTGGTTGCTAATACTGCAAGTCTCGGATAGATAAATGGAGATTTGTTTTTATGTCTTTTAGGACTTATGTGTAATAAGAATAAGTAACCTGGGAATGATGCAACACGAAAGAATGATATTATAATATTATCATCTTTCCTTATTATACTTTGATTATTAGAAGTTAAAATTTCTATAGCATTATATAAAGGTTGTACAAGTCAGCACGAAGTAAAAGAAGCTAGCAGGTGGATTTTCGGGGCGTGACACAAACCGTTATAATGTCCGATTTATTTCTCTTATATATTAGAAAATATACTTTAATAAGCAATTACTATGTCCGATTTTCTTCAAGTATTTAGTAAAAATATTCATTTTACAAGCAGTTATAATACTAAAATTGTCTCAAATATAATAGTCGAATATTCATTTTATAAGCAGTTATAATGCCCGATTTATTTCAAATATAGTAAAGGAATATTCATTTTGCAAGCAGTTATAATGCTCAATTTATTTTAAATATAGTTGAAAAATATTCATTTTATAAGTAGTTATAATGCTGAAATTATTTCATGTATATTAGAAGGAGTCTTATTTATAAGCGGTTATAATAGCCGAAATAAAACTTAAAAGATTTAATCGTTAAAATGCTTAATTAGCCTAGCATAATCAAAGAAAGTAAAGCTTGCACTTCAAGAGGTCAAATGAAGAACGCGAACTAGCATAAACGATCGAAGCGATAAAAGGCAAGTCTACTTATTTATTGAAATGCACTCTGTGCAATAACATGTCTTATTTATGAAGTTTATTGTTATGCAAGTATTGTTTCTTTTGCACCTTGTGCATTAACATGCTTGTTATCTATTATGTACAACGTGATAGGGATTGTTGAATTTCAATTGAAAACCATGTTAGTATCTGAGTTGAACAACTCTCTTGTATGGGCATGGGTTTAAGATGTGTTAGGAAATCGATCTAACTCACTGAGGTAACATTTTTCGCAATGTAGATGTATTGTAGAAGCGGTATACACTGTTGATACAATTGTAGTAGTGTTGATGAGACGGGGAACTAAGTTCATTAGTTCGTGGGTGGGGAACCACTCAGTTCACTATATTGATAATCGTTGAAATCTTGTACCAGCTTATTCTGTATTCTGTATATATACGCTGGCACACGTTTATATTCTGAGAGATATTGTGAGATAAAACTTACTTTCGAAGTATCGAAGCACTACGCGATTAGAAGTAAAGCTAGCAACTACAAGAGGTATTACTCTAGTGGTTATTATTTTTATTCTTCTTTATATATTTAGTAAAAATATACTTTTATAAGCAGTTATAATACCCAAATTATTTTGTGTATATAGTGCAAAAGTCCTATTTACAAACTGTAATACCCTAAAATATTATCAAAATTATAAATATTATCTTAATTGGGTTAAGAATGAAAACTCTAGAAATATCTAATGAACGACTGTTCAGGTAATCTTTGAAAACCTAATACGATTCGAAAACGCTATCATACACGTTTAGAATTAGAACGTATAACCTAAAACTAGGTATCGAGAAGTTTAAAACCTTAAGCCCTAATGAAATTTGAATTTTGTAACATATGTGCTTAATAAAGATCAAAATGATATTTCGAAGCAAGTGTTTTGTGATTTTATTATGTAAACAATGAATTAGGTCAAATAAATTTTTTCTCCGAAAAACGTCGTGCTTGACACGTCGTGCTTAAAAATAAATTTTTCGCCAATGAACTTGTTGGTATAATTGTTTTGACAAGTTGTTTTGTCGTGCTTAAACTGATATAGTGCTTTATCGTGCTTACGGTGACAAGCTGCTTTGTTGCGCTCACGCTTGGCACACGCTGGCACATGCTTGGCACACGCTGGCACACGCTAGGCATACGCTGGCACAAGCACATCGTAATTACCCTTTTACCCTAAGCTTTCGTAGCCTATAAATACCCCTTCATCCATTCATTATTTCATACCATTTTTCAAGAGCAATTCAAGAGCAAAAGTACTCTATATTTATATTCTGAGAGATATTGTGAGATAAAACTTACTTTCGAAGTATCGAAGCACTACGCTATTGGATGTAAAGCTAACAACTACAAGAGGTATACTCCAATAGCTATAATTTTCATTTTTATGTATGTATTAGTAAAAATATACTTTTACAAGTAGTTATAATGCCCAAATTATTTTATGTATCTAGTACAAAAGTCCTATTTACAAGCAGTTATAATGTCCGATTTATTTCTCTTATAAAGTTGAAAATATACTTTTATAAGCAGTTACTATGTCCGATTTTCTTCAAGTATTTAGTAAGAATATTCATTTTATAAGCAGTTATAATGCTGAAATTATCTCAAATATAATAGCCGAATATTCATTTTATAAGCAGTTATAATGCTCGATTTATTTCATGTATAGTAGAAGGAGTCTTATTTATAAGCGGTTATAATAGCCGAAATAAAACTTAAAAGATTTAATCTTTAAAATGCTTAATTAGCCTAGAATAATCAAAGGAAGGTAAAGCTTGCACTTCAAGAGGTCGTATGAAGAACGCGAACTAGCATAAACGATCGAAGCGATAAAAGGCAAGTCTACTTATTTGTTGAAATGCACTCCGTGCAATAACATGTCTTATTTATGAGGTTTATTGTTATGCAAGTATTGTTTCTTTTGCACCTCGTGCATTAACATGCTTGTTATCTGTTATGTGCAACGTGATAGTGATTGTTGAATTTCAATTGAAAACCATGTTAGTATCTTAGTTGAACAACTCTCTTGTATGGCATAAGTTTAAGATGTGTTAGGAAACCGATCTAACTCACTGAGGTAACAGTTGTCGCAGTGTAGAGATATCGTTAGAAGCGATATACACTGCTGATACAATTGTAACAGTGTTGATGAGGCGAGAAACTAATTCATTAGTTCGTGGGTGGGGAACCACTTAGTTCACTATATTGATAATCGTTGAAATCTTGTATCAGCTTATTCTGTATATATATCTTGAAAAGATGATTCTCTTCTCATATGTATATATATATATATATATATATATATATATATATTTATACATCTGTTAGACTTGTTGGGCATTCTTAAGTTCATTCTTGTAATTATCTTTAACAAATTACAGCTAAGGAAGAATTTCCAGACGATTCTGGCGGTACAAAGAAAGTTGAAGATGTAGAAGTCATTTTAACTATGTTAGATTAATATTATTGGCAATGTCTATAAAGTTCTGATAAGGAAAGGGGTTAGGTCATCTAATTGCGCGCCGTTTTAACGGAAAGCCCCCTCTTTCATGGGAACTGACTGGTTGCTAATACTGCAAGTCTCGGATAGATAAATGGAGATTTGTTTTTAAGTCTTTTAGGACTTATGTGTAATAAGAATAAGTAACCTGGGAATGATGTAACACGAAAGAATGATATTATAATATTATCATCTTTCCTTATTATACTTTGATTATTAGAAGTTAAAATTTCTATAGCATTATATAAAGGTTGTACAAGTCAGCACGAAGTAAAAGAAGCTAGCAGGTGGATTTTCGGGGCGTGACACAAACCGTTATAATGTCCGATTTATTTCTCTTATATATTAGAAAATATACTTTAATAAACAGTTACTATGTCCGATTTTCTTCAAGTATTTAGTAAAAATATTCATTTTACAAGCAGTTATAATACTAAAATTATCTCAAATATAATAGTCGAATATTCATTTTATAAGCAATTATAATGCCCGATTTATTTCAAACATAGTAAACGAATATTCATTTTGCAAGCAGTTATAATGCTCAATTTATTTTAAATATAGTTGAAAAATATTCATTTGATAAGCAGTTATAATGCTGAAATTATTCCATATATATTAGAAGGAGTCTTATTTATAAGCGGTTATAATACCCGAAATAAAACTTAAAAGATTTAATCGTTAAAATGCTTAATTAGCCTAGCATAATCAAAGGAAAGTAAAGCTTGCACTTCAAGAGGTCGTATGAAGAACGCGAATTAGCATAAACGATCGAAGCGATAAAAGGCAAGTCTACTTATTTGTTGAAATGCACTCCGTGCAATAACATATCTTATTTATGAAGTTTATTGTTATGCAAGTATTGTTTCTTTTGCACCTTGTGCATTAACATGCTTGTTATCTATTATGTACAACGTGATAGGGATTGTTGAATTTCAATTGAAAACCATGTTAGTATCTGAGTTGAACAACTCTCTTGTATGGGCATGAGTTTAAGATGTGTTAGGAAACCGATCTAACTCATTGAGGTAACATTTTTCGCAATGTACATGTATTGTAGAAGCGGTATACACTATTGATACAATTGTAGCAGTGTTGATGAGACGGGGAACTAAGTTCATTAGTTCGTGGGTGGGGAACCACTCAGTTCACTATATTGATAATCGTTGAAATCTTGTACCAGCTTATTCTGTATTCTGTATATATACGTTGGCACACGTTTATATTCTGAGAGATATTGTGAGATAAAACTTACTTTCGAAGTATCGAAGCACTACGCGATTAGAAGTAAAGCTAGCAACTACAAGAGGTATTACTCTAGTGGTTATTATTTTCATTCTTCTTTATATATTTAGTAAAAATATACTTTTATAAGCAGTTATAATACCCAAATTATTTTGTGTATATAGTGCAAAAGTCCTATTTACAAACTGTAATACCCTAAAATATTATCAAAATTATAAATATTATCTTAATTGGGTTAAGAATGAAAACTCTAGAAATATCTAATGAACGACTGTTCAGGTAATCTTTGAAAACCTAATACGATTCGAAAACGCTATCATATACGTTTAGAATTAGAACGTATAACCTAAAACTAGGTATCGAGAAGTTTAAAACCTTAAGCCCTAATGAAATTCGAAATTTGTAACATATGTGCTTAATAAAGATCGAAATGATATTTCGAAGCAAGTGTTTTGTGATTTTATTATGTAAACGATGAATTAGGTCAAATAAATTTTTTCTCCGAAAAACGTCGTGCTTGACACGTCGTGCTTAAAAATAAATTTTTCGCCAATGAACTTGTTGGTATAATTGTTTTGACAAGTTGTTTTGTCGTGCTTAAACTGATATAGTGCTTTATCGTGCTTACGGTGACAAGCTGCTTTGTTGCGCTCACGCTTGGCACACGCTGGCACATGCTTGGCACATGCTGGCACACACTAGGCATACGCTGGTACAAGCACATCGTAATTACCCTTTTACCCTAAGCTTTCGTAGCCTATAAATACCCCTTCATCCATTCATTATTTCATACCATTTTTCAAGAGCAATTCAAGAGCAAAAGTACTCTATATTTATATTCTGAGAGATATTGTGAGATAAAACTTACTTTTGAAGTATCGAAGCACTACGCTATTGGATGTAAAGCTAACAACTACAAGAGGTATACTCTAGTAGCTATAATTTTCATTTTTATATGTATGTATTAGTAAAAATATACTTTTACAAGTAGTTATAATGCCCAAATTATTTTATGTAATCTAGTACAAAATTCCTATTTACAAGTAGTTATAATGTCCGATTTATTTCTCTTATTAAAGTTGAAAATATACTTTTATAAGCAGTTACTATGTCCGATTTTCTTCAAGTATTTAGTAAGAATATTCATTTTATAAGCAGTTATAATGCTGAAATTATCTCAAATATAATAGCCGAATATTCATTTTATAAGCAGTTATAATGCTCGATTTATTTCATGTATAGTAGAAGGAGTCTTATTTATAAGCGGTTATAATAGCCGAAATAAAACTTAAAAGATTTAATCTTTAAAATGCTTAATTAGCCTAGAATAATCAAAGGAAGGTAAAGCTTGCACTTCAAGAGGTCGTATGAAGAACGCGAACTAGCATAAACGATCGAAGCGATAAAAGGCAAGTCTACTTATTTGTTGAAATGCACTCCGTGCAATAACGTGTCTTATTTATGAGGTTTATTGTTATGTAAGTATTGTTTCTTTTGCACCCCGTGCATTAATATGCTTGTTATCTGTTATGTGCAACGTGATAGTGATTGTTGAATTTCAATTGAAAACCATGTTAGTATCTTAGTTGAACAACTCTCTTGTATGGCATAAGTTTAAGATGTGTTAGGAAACTGATCTAACTCACTGAGGTAACAGTTGTCGCAGTGTAGAGGTATCGTAGAAGCGATATACACTGCTGATACAATTGTAACAGTGTTGATGAGGCGAGAAACTAATTCATTAGTTCGTGGGTGGGGAACCACTCAGTTCACTATATTGATAATCGTTGAAATCTTGTATCAGCTTATTCTGTATATATATCTTGAAAAGATGATTCTCTTCTCATATATATATATATATATATATATATATATATATATATTTATATATCTGTTAGACTTGTTGGGCATTCTTATGCTCATTATTGTAATTATCTTAAACAAATTACAGCTAAGGAAGAATTTCCAGACGATTCTGGCGGTACAAAGAAAGTTGAAGATGTAGAAGTCATTTTAACTATGTTAGATTAATATTATTGGCAATGTCTATAAAGTTCTGATAAGGAAAGGGGTTAGGTCATCTAATTGCGCGCCGTTTTAACGGAAAGCCCCCTCTTTCATGGGAACTGACTGGTTGCTAATACTGCAAGTCTCGGATAGATAAATGGAGATTTGTTTTTATGTCTTTTAGGACTTATGTGTAATAAGAATAAGTAACCTGGGAATGATGCAACACGAAAGAATGATATTATAATATTATCATCTTTCCTTATTATACTTTGATTATTAGAAGTTAAAATTTCTATAGCATTATATAAAGGTTGTACAAGTCAGCACGAAGTAAAAGAAGCTAGTAGGTGGATTTTCGGGGCGTGACACAAACCGTTATAATGTCCGATTTATTTCTCTTATATATTAGAAAATATACTTTAATAAGCAGTTACTATGTCCGATTTTCTTCAAGTATTTAGTAAAAATATTCATTTTACAAGCAGTTATAATACTAAAATTGTCTCAAATATAATAGTCGAATATTCATTTTATAAGCAGTTATAATGCCCGATTTATTTCAAATATAGTAAAGGAATATTCATTTTGTAAGCAGTTATAATGCTCAATTTATTTTAAATATAGTTGAAAAATATTTATTTTATAAGTAGTTATAATGCTGAAATTATTTCATGTATATTAGAAGGAGTCTTATTTATAAGCGGTTATAATAGCCGAAATAAAACTTAAAAGATTTAATCGTTAAAATGCTTAATTAGCCTAGCATAATCAAAGAAAGTAAAGCTTGCACTTCAAGAGGTCAAATGAAGAACGCGAACTAGCATAAACGATCGAAGCGATAAAAGGCAAGTCTACTTATTTATTGAAATGCACTCTGTGCAATAACATGTCTTATTTATGAAGTTTATTGTTATGCAAGTATTGTTTCTTTTGCACCTTGTGCATTAACATGCTTGTTATCTATTATGTACAACGTGATAGGGATTGTTGAATTTCAATTGAAAACCATGTTAGTATCTGAGTTGAACAACTCTCTTGTATGGGCATGAGTTTAAGATGTGTTAGGAAATCGATCTAACTCACTGAGGTAACATTTTTCGCAATGTAGATGTATTGTAGAAGCGGTATACACTGTTGATACAATTGTAGCAGTGTTGATGAGACGGGGAACTAAGTTCATTAGTTCGTGGGTGGGGAACCACTCAGTTCACTATATTGATAATCGTTGAAATCTTGTACCAGCTTATTCTGTATTTTGTATATATACGCTGGCACACGTTTATATTCTGAGAGATATTGTGAGATAAAACTTACTTTCGAAGTATCGAAGCACTACGCGATTAGAAGTAAAGCTAGCAACTACAAGAGGTATTACTCTAGTGGTTATTATTTTTATTCTTCTTTATATATTTAGTAAAAATATACTTTTATAAGCAGTTATAATACCCAAATTATTTTGTGTATATAGTGCAAAAGTCCTATTTACAAACTGTAATACCCTAAAATATTATCAAAATTATAAATATTATCTTAATTGGGTTAAGAATGAAAACTCTAGAAACATCTAATGAACGACTGTTCAGGTAATCTTTGAAAACCTAATACGATTCGAAAACGCTATCATACACGTTTAGAATTAGAACGTATAACCTAAAACTAGGTATCGAGAAGTTTAAAACCTTAAGCCCTAATGAAATTTGAATTTTGTAACATATGTGCTTAATAAAGATCAAAATGATATTTCGAAGCAAGTGTTTTGTGATTTTATTATGTAAACAATGAATTAGGTCAAATAAATTTTTTCTCCGAAAAACGTCGTGCTTGACACGTCGTGCTTAAAAATAAATTTTTCGCCAATGAACTTGTTGGTATAATTGTTTTGACAAGTTGTTTTGTCGTGCTTAAACTGATATAGTGCTTTATCGTGCTTACGGTGACAAGCTGCTTTGTTGCGCTCACGCTTGGCACACGCTGGCACATGCTTGGCACACGCTGGCACACGCTAGGCATACGCTGGCACAAGCACATCGTAATTACCCTTTTACCCTAAGCTTTCGTAGCCTATAAATACCCCTTCATCCATTCATTATTTCATACCATTTTTCAAGAGCAATTCAAGAGCAAAAGTACTCTATATTTATATTCTGAGAGATATTGTGAGATAAAACTTACTTTCGAAGTATCGAAGCACTACGCTATTGGATGTAAAGCTAACAACTACAAGAGGTATACTCCAATAGCTATAATTTTCATTTTTATGTATGTATTAGTAAAAATATACTTTTACAAGTAGTTATAATGCCCAAATTATTTTATGTATCTAGTACAAAAGTCCTATTTACAAGCAGTTATAATGTCCGATTTATTTCTCTTATAAAGTTGAAAATATACTTTTATAAGCAGTTACTATGTCCGATTTTCTTCAAGTATTTAGTAAGAATATTCATTTTATAAGCAGTTATAATGCTGAAATTATCTCAAATATAATAGCCGAATATTCATTTTATAAGCAGTTATAATGCTCGATTTATTTCATGTATAGTAGAAGGAGTCTTATTTATAAGCGGTTATAATAGCCGAAATAAAACTTAAAAGATTTAATCTTTAAAATGCTTAATTAGCCTAGAATAATCAAAGGAAGGTAAAGCTTGCACTTCAAGAGGTCGTATGAAGAACGCGAACTAGCATAAACGATCGAAGCGATAAAAGGCAAGTCTACTTATTTGTTGAAATGCACTCCGTGCAATAACGTGTCTTATTTATGAGGTTTATTGTTATGTAAGTATTGTTTCTTTTGCACCCCGTGCATTAACATGCTTGTTATCTGTTATGTGCAACGTGATAGTGATTGTTGAATTTCAATTGAAAACCATGTTAGTATCTTAGTTGAACAACTCTCTTGTATGGCATAAGTTTAAGATGTGTTAGGAAACTGATCTAACTAACTGAGGTAACAGTTGTCGCAGTGTAGAGATATCGTAGAAGCGATATACACTGCTGATACAATTGTAACAGTGTTGATGAGGCGAGAAACTAATTCATTAGTTCGTGGGTGGGGAACCACTCAGTTCACTATATTGATAATCGTTGAAATCTTGTATCAGCTTATTCTGTATATATATCTTGAAAAGATGATTCTCTTCTCATATATATATATATATATATATATATATATATATATTTATACATCTGTTAGACTTGTTGGGCATTCTTATGTTCATTCTTGTAATTATCTTAAACAAATTACAGCTAAGGAAGAATTTCCAGACGATTCTGGCGGTACAAAGAAAGTTGAAGATGTAGAAGTCATTTTAACTATGTTAGATTAATATTATTGGCAATGTCTATAAAGTTCTGATAAGGAAAGGGGTTAGGTCATCTAATTGCGCGCCGTTTTAACTGAAAGCCCCCTCTTTCATGGGAACTGACTGGTTGCTAATACTGCAAGTCTCGGATAGATAAATGGAGATTTGTTTTTAAGTCTTTTAGGACTTATGTGTAATAAGAATAAGTAACCTGGGAATGATGTAACACGAAAGAATGATATTATAATATTATCATCTTTCCTTATTATACTTTGATTATTAGAAGTTAAAATTTCTATAGCATTATATAAAGGTTGTACAAGTCAGCACGAAGTAAAAGAAGCTAGCAGGTGGATTTTCGGGGCGTGACACAAACCGTTATAATGTCTGATTTATTTCTCTTATATATTAGAAAATATACTTTAATAAGCAGTTACTATGTCCGATTTTCTTCAAGTATTTAGTAAAAATATTCATTTTACAAGCAGTTATAATACTAAAATTGTCTCAAATATAATAGTCGAATATTCATTTTATAAGTAGTTATAATGCCCGATTTATTTCAAACATAGTAAACGAATATTCATTTTGCAAGCAGTTATAATGCTCAATTTATTTTAAATATAGTTGAAAAATATTCATTTTATAAGCAGTTATAATGCTGAAATTATTCCATATATATTAGAAGGAGTCTTATTTATAAGCGGTTATAATACCCGAAATAAAACTTAAAAGATTTAATCGTTAAAATGCTTAATTAGCCTAGCATAATCAAAGGAAAGTAAAGCTTGCACTTCAAGAGGTCGTATGAAGAACGCGAATTAGCATAAACGATCGAAGCGATAAAAGGCAAGTCTACTTATTTGTTGAAATGCACTCTGTGCAATAACATATCTTATTTATGAAGTTTATTGTTATGCAAGTATTGTTTCTTTTGCACCCTGTGCATTAACATGCTTGTTATCTGTTATGTGCAACGTGATAGGGATTGTTGAATTTCAATTGAAAACCATGTTAGTATCTGAGTTTTACAACTCTCTTGTATGGGCATGAGTTTAATATGTGTTAGGAAACCGATCTAGCTCACTGAGGTAACATTTATCGTAGTGTAGAGGTATCGTAGAAGCGATATACACTGCTGATACAATTGTAGCAGTGTTGATGAGACGGGGAACTAAGTTCATTAGTTCGTGGGTGGGGAACCACTCAGTTCACTATATTGATAATCGTTGAAATCTTATATCAGCTTATTCTGTATATATATCTTGAAAAGGTGATTTTTTTCTCATATATATATCTGTTAGACTTGTTGGGCATTCTTATGCTCATTCTTGCAATTATCTTAATACAAATTACAGCTAAGGAAGAATTACCAGACGATTCTAGCGGTATAAAGAAAGTTGAAGATGTAGGAGTCATTTAAACTATGCTAGATTAACATTTTTGGCAATGTCTAGAAAATTATGACGAGGAAAGGGGTTAGGTCATTTAATTGCGCGTCGTTTTAACGGAAAGCCCCCTCTTTCCTGGGAACTGCCTGGTTACTAATACCGCAAGTCTCGGATAGATAAATGGAGATTTGTTTTGAAATCTTTTAGGACTTATGTGCAATAAGAACAAGTAACTTGGGAATGACGTAACAATAAACGAATGATATTGTAAATATTATCACTTTTTCGCATTATACTCTGATTATTAGAAGTCAAGATTTCTATAGTAGTATGTATGTAAAGGTTGTACAAGTCAGCACGAAGTCCGACCAAGCAAGCCGGTGGATTTTGGGGCGTGACGCATAGTTTTATAAATAATAGATACCTCTTCATATTGATAATCCCTACCTATCTGAAATTCACAGTATTAATGATAAGATTGTTCTTGAAACCGAGGGGCGCATTCTGGTAAAGGTGACACCTTATCGACGCTCATTAAGTGTAACCTCAGTGCTTGTAGAACTCCCAACATCATTCAATACCCTCACTCCGATGTATAATTCTTGATCAACATTGTTTTAATGTTTAACAGTTCTAAGTAATATCAAATTAAAGACATAACACCATTGACGATAATAAATAATATCATTGATTTCATATTCGGTTACATGATTCATTTGTTCGTATTACAACAGTCATTATGACTACAATTAAACGACAAGAAATTAATATAGTCTATGCGTTATTCTTTACGTTCATTATCTTCTTATCATTCTTCATAACTCATATATCTTTTAAAACTAGAGTTTTAACATATTATCTAATAACTAATCAATATACATATGAGAAAAGAATCACCTTCTCAGAATATATAAAGAATAGTTAGACACAATATTTCAATCTATTATCATGATAATCAACTAAGTGGTTCCCTACCCAAGAACTAATGAATCAGTTCCCCGTCTCATCCACACTATCCCCAAATAATATCATTCAATGTGTAACCCGCTTTGAAAAAACTGACCCATTTCTTCCTTATTACATGAACATATAATTTTCTTCACACCGAATCACATATTTCACAATATGAAACACATATATACACATACTCAAACTCAAAACGTCTCATAATAAGAATTTTATTTATTAAATTCTTATTTAGTAATTTTTAAAAATTCGGGTTGTCACGTCCTTCCCTCCTTATAAGGATTCTGTCCTCGGAATCAACGAAAACCTCCCTTACTCAATTTTCACTAAATCTCTTTCACAATTATTGTTGAATAACTTAACGCATTACCTTAGTGTAGGTTTTATTTCATCACCTTCACTTAAACTTGAAACACTTCGTGTATTATATATTCTTTAACCCTTTAACGCATTCATTCCCTTTTTCTAAGGATCATTGCATAACATACTTGTTGTAGTCACAAAATATCCTGGTTTAGCATCGCATAAATATTTGGGATATCACATTCACCCCTTCTTCTAAGAATTTCGTCCTCGAAATTTTGATTTACTAATAATCGTTCATTCCATCTATTAAAATGGACTTTACGTTAATCTTTACTTATTCATTGGGTGATGAGGGCATCCTTGGTTCTGGAACAAATGACAACCGTAGAATGGATCCTATGTGTATGCCGGATGGTCCCGTGACGAGAGCTCGGGCTAAACGATTCAAGGAAGGCCTTAATGGATTGATACAAGGTATATGGAGCGAGGATAGAACAAGTGTAGAGTTCGAGGAGCAGGAAACGAAGGCTTTGCATTTGGTCATGATGATACAAGCAAATACGTCAAGGTTGGAAACGATGGAATCAAGAGAAGACGAAAAGTTCCAAGTTTCAGAGTTCTCGCTCCGGCGAGAATTTCAAGGCCAAATTTCTCGCCCCGGCGAGAATCTCTCTGTCCATCTTCGCCCCGGCCTGATCTGAAGTCGCCCCGGCCAAGATCTCTCTATCCATTCTCGCCCCGGCGAGAACTTCAGTTCAAATCTCTCGCCCCGGCGAGAACTATCTCGTCCCGGCGAGAACTTCAGCACAAATCTCTCGCCCCGGCGAGAACTGTCAGAATTAGTTGGCGCGTTTTTTGAGGCAGACGCGTTTTTGAAGATTTTTATCAGATTTCTTTTCCTTAATTTTAGGGATTTCAATATATTTTTATAATTCTATTGTAATTAGGATATTTTAAGATAGGATTTTGATTCCAAGTCAATTGTTATTTCCTTTTTGGATTCTAGGGTTTCATAGTTAGTATAAATAAGTTTTATGCTTGTAATTCAAACATATAACAATTATTCTGAGTTTTATACAACTGAGAGCTATTCTCTACTTTTGGTTCTTTGAAGGATTTCTGAGTTATTATTCTTAGTTTTTCTTTGAGATTCAATCTTAACTTATCATACAACAAACCATAGTTGTGTGTGGCGTTATTCTACTGCATCATACAATCGTACGGAGATTATCGTTTGAATTAAACGAGGGTCAAAGTGTTGTTGGTGTTTCATCCTTCATACATTCAAATTGCTTGATCGACTACTCCAAGGTTTATCGTCTATATTCAGGCGAGGGATTAAGGATTCGAACGAGTTCCACCTTCATAACTTGCTAGAAACGATCCAGGCAACGACCACATCACGCAAGTGTGCCGTGGAGTCTATCATTTGGTATCAAAGCTGCGTTTTCTAGCTAAGTATCTATCTTTATTGTATCGTTGGATTTGTGAGTAAAAAAAAATGTATAGAAAATTTTATTTCAGTTATTTCAATTTGTTCGTAGATTTCATTGTTAGTTCCGTAATCAAGATTGTTGCTACTTCTATTCATACCGACTATATTATTCGTGATAAGTTATTTTTTGAATTGATTAGTAAAACCGAGAATTTTTGCTAGGTAAATTCAAAAAGAACCTATTAGAGAGAATATTTAAAGGTAAAAGGCTTAGTTGTGAGATCATTCGAGGGGAAAAGCCTATTGAGTGATACACGAGCGAAACATTGACCGAGTGAAACACGTAAGGGAGTGGTGAGGAAAATATTTTGCTACTAACCTCTGTTTTATAGGAAAAATTTCTGGAATGAAGGATAAGGGTTTGTTTGGAGAGGGATCTTCAACAAAAGGACAAAGGGAAGGGTCAAGTGTGGACCTGGATGTTTTACTACAACAAGTAATTCGGAAGTTAGATCTCTTTGATGATAGATTTGAGAGGATCGAAAGTATTCAAAGGGAGCAGTCGCAAGTGATCATGGGTTCTCAAAAGAAGGAAAAGGTGCAGAAAAATGAGGATAGGAATAACGAGGAGGATTCCTACGAAGAGGAATTTGATCCAGATATTGGAAGGCGATTTGAGGCCAGGAATAGGAGACAAAGAGATGATAGAGACGACCAAAGGAATAGGGTGGATGATAACTTGGATAGCATCAAAATGTCAATTCCAGCATTCCAAGGTAGGAGTGATCCTGAGGCGTACCTGGAATGGGAGAAGAAGATGGAGAGGATTTTTGACAGTCATAATTATTCAGATCGTAAGAAAGTCAAACTTGCCGCTACGGAATTCTCAGGTTATGCAGTTACATGGTGGGATCAACTGACAACCAGCAGAATAAGGTGTGGACAACGTCTAATTGACTCATGGGTGGAGTTGAAGACTATCATGAAGAAAAGATTTGTGCCAGATTACTACCACCGAGAGTTAGTTCGCAGTTTACAAAGCTTGAGACAAGGTGTTCGAAGTGTAGAGGACTACTACAAGGAGATGGAGATGCTGATAGCCAGAGCTGATTTAGTTGAGGATAAAGAGGCGACGATGGCTAGGTTTTCGGCAGGTTTGAATTGGGAGATATCAGATTTGGTCGAACGACGGCATTATCTGGAGTTAGAAGAGATGGTGCACATGGCTATCAAGATTGAGAAACAACTCAAGAGGAGAGGTGGCCAACGGTCGATACCTAATCCGGGTTCATCATGGAAATCTAATGTGGCGAAGCGAGAGGAGAAGCCAGTTGTGAACAAGCCGAAAGTGGAGCCTAGACCGGATGTGACTAATCGGGGAAAGCAAGGTAAAAATGAGCAACCTTCTTTTAGTCGTAATCGGGATATTGTTTGTTTTAAATGTCAAGGTAAAGGTCATATTGCAAGTCAATGTCCGAATCAACGGACAATGATATTACGTGATAGTGGGGAAGTGGAAACCGAAGAGGAGGAAAGTGACACTGATTCAATGCCACCTTTGGAAGAGGCCGAAGATAGGGAAGTCGCAATATTTGGGGAAGTCTTAGTTACCCGACGAGTACTTAATGCGCAAGTGAAGGAAGATAGCAGCGCACAATAGGAAAATTTATTTCACACTAGGTGCCTTGTGAATGGGAAGATTTATTGTGTCGTGATTGACGGAGGTAGTTGCACGAATGTAGCAAGTAAGGCTATGGTGGAGAAATTGGGGCTTTCTACAACCAATCATCCTCAACCGTATCGATTGCAGTGGCTTAATGACAGTAATGAGATTAAGGTGACTAAACAGGTGATGGTGCCATTTACTATTGGGAGATACGTGGATGAGATTTTGTGCGACGTGGTACCAATGCAAGCGGGTCACATTTTGTTTGGCCGACCGTGGCAATTTGATAGGCGAGTGAAGCATGATAGCTTCACCAATGAATATTCTTTTGTTCATAATAAGAGGAAGGTTAGTTTATGTCCTATGTCACCACATCAGGTGCATGAGGATCAACTTCATTTGCAAAAAGACCATGAAAAAAGAAAAGAGAGTGAGGAGAAGAAAAATCGAGAGGAAAAAAATAATGAGGGAAAAAATAAGAGGGAAAAAGAAAGAGAGAAAAGAAAAGATGAAGAGAGAAAAACAAATATATATGCAAAAAAGAGTGACATAAGGCGAGCTTTGGATTCTAAACAGCCGATGATCATACTTCGGTATAAGGAGGCGCTTTTGAATACTAACGCTAACGATTCTTCCTTGCCTAGTGTTGTTTCATCTCTTTTGCAGGATTATAAGGATGTGTTTCCCGAGGAGCTTCCACAGGGATTACCACCAATTCGGGGAATTGAGCATCAGATTGATTTCGTACCCGGCGCTACCATTCTAAACCGTCCAGCCTATCGGAGTAATCTCGAAGAAATAAAGGAGTTACAAAGGCAAGTTGGCGAACTAATGGAGAAAGGGTTCGTGAGGGAGAGCATGAGTCCTTGTGCAGTTCCAGTGATCTTAGTGCTGAAGAAGGATGGGAAATGGCGGATGTGCATCGATTGTCGAGCGGTAAATAACATTACGGTAAAATATCGACATCCCATTCCTCGATTAGATGACATGTTAGATGAATTCCATGGGTCTTGTATATTCTCAAAAATTAATTTAAAAAGTGGTTATCATCAAATTAGAATGCAAGAGGGTGATGAATGGAAAACTGCTTTCAAAACAAAATATGGTCTTTATGAGTGGTTAGTGTTACCTTTTGGTTTAACTAATGCTCCTAGTACTTTCATGAGATTGATGAATCATGTTTTGCGACCATTCATTGGCAAATTTGTGGTAGTTTATTTTGATGATATCTTGATATATAGTAAAAACTTGGGAGAGCATGCATTGCATTTGAAATCTGTTTTAGCTGTTCTTAGAAAAGAAAAGTTGTTTGCTAACATGGATAAGTGCACGTTTTGTACGGATAGAGTTATTTTTCTTGGATTTGTTGTGAGTTCACAGGGAGTTCAAGTGGATGAGGAGAAAATACGTGCAATCCGAGAATGGCCGAGTCCAACAAATGTGAGCCAAGTTCGAAGCTTTCATGGATTGGCTAGTTTTTACCGGCGGTTCGTGAGGAATTTCAGCGACATCACAGCACCCTTAACGGAAGTGATCAAGAAAAGTGTAGGGTTTAAATGGGGTGAAGAGCAGGAAAAAGCGTTTAAATTGATTAAAGATAAATTGACTAACGCTCATTTGCTTGTTTTACCTAACTTTGCTAAAACCTTTGAAATTGAGTGTGATGCTTCAGGTTTGGGGATTGGAGCTGTGTTGATGCAGGAAGGGAAACCAGTGGCGTACTTTAGCGAGAAGTTGAGTGGGGCAGCTCTAAACTATCCTACTTATGACAAGGAGTTGTATGCATTGGTTCGAGCGTTGGAAACGTGGCAGCACTACCTTTGGCCTAAAGAGTTCGTGATTCACACGGATCATGAATCGTTGAAATACTTGAAGGGACAGCATAAGTTGAACAAAAGACACGCAAGGTGGATGGAGTTCATTGAGACCTTTCCGTACGTCATCCGATACAAACAAGGTAAAGAGAATGTTGTTGCTGATGCTCCTTCGAGAAGGTACGTGTTGTTGAATACTCTTGATACAAAATTGCTTGGATTTGAACGAATTAAAGAGTTGTATGCTAATGACCTTGAATTTTATGAAGAGTTTAAATTATGTAAAAGGAATTATGTGGGTAAATACTTTAAAGTTGATGGTTTTCTGTTTCGAGAAAATAAGTTATGTATACTTGCATGTTCTTTGCGTGAGTTGTTGATTAGGGAGTCACATGGGGGAGGTCTAATGGGTCATTTTGGTGTTGAAAAGACTTTATCTGTTTTGAAAGAACATTTTTATTGGCCTCATATGAAACGAGATGTGGAAAGAATTTGTGATAAATGCATTACGTGTAAACAGGCTAAGTCTCGTGTTCAACCTCATGGGTTGTATACACCATTGCCTATATCTAGTGAACTTTGGATTGATTTATCTATGGATTTTGTATTGGTTTTACCTAGGTCTAAGCGTGGTCATGATTCTATATTTGTGGTCGTGGATAGATTTTCTAAGATGGCACATTTTATTCCATGTCACAAAACTGATGATGCATCCCATATTGCTGATTTGTTCTTTAGAGAAATTGTGCGTTTGCATGGCATGCCTAGAACAATTGTTTCAGATAGAGATTCTAAATTTTTGAGTTATTTTTGGAAGACATTGTGGTGTAAGTTAGGTACTAAACTGTTATTTTCAACTACTTGTCATCCACAAACTGACGGTCAAACCGAGGTAGTAAATAGAACTTTATCTGCATTGTTAAGAGCTATTATCAAAAAGAACATTAAAGTTTGGGAAGAGTGTTTACCACATGTCGAGTTTGCATATAATCGATCTGTTCATTCTGCTACACAATTTTCACCATTTGAAATTGTTTATGGTTTTAATCCTTTGACACCGTTGGATTTATTGCCATTACCTATTTCTGAATATACTAACATGGATGGAAAGAAAAAGGCTGAATTTGTTAAGCAGATACATGAAAAGGCAAGGCTTAACATTGAAAGGAGGACGGAGCAATATGCGAAACAAGCCAATAAGGGCCGACGTCAAGTGATCTTTGAACCAGGAGAGTGGGTTTGGCTTCATATGAGGAAGGAAAGGTTTTCGGCTCAAAGACGATCGAAATTGTTTCCGAGGGGAGATGGTCCATTCCAAGTGCTTGAACGCATCAATGACAATGCCTACAAATTGGATTTGCCTGGTGAGTATAACGTTAGTGCAACCTTCAACGTAACTGATCTTAGTCCGTTTGATGTAGGTGACGATTTGAGGACAAATCTTTCTCAAGAGGAGAGGTATGATGAGGGCATCCTTGGTTCTGGAACAAATGACAACCGTAGAATGGATCCTATGTGTATGCCGGATGGTCCCGTGACGAGAGCTCGGGCTAAACGATTCAAGGAAGGCCTTAATGGATTGATACAAGGTATATGGAGCGAGGATAGAACAAGTGTAGAGTTCGAGGAGCAGGAAACGAAGGCTTTGCATTTGGTCATGATGATACAAGCAAATACGTCAAGGTTGGAAACGATGGAATCAAGAGAAGACGAAAAGTTCCAAGTTTCAGAGTTCTCGCTCCGGCGAGAATTTCAAGGCCAAATTTCTCGCCCCGGCGAGAATCTCTCTGTCCATCTTTGCCCCGGCCTGATCTGAAGTCGCCCCGGCCAAGATCTCTCTATCCATTCTCGCCCCGGCGAGAACTTCAGTACAAATCTCTCGCCCCGGCGAGAACTGTCTCGCCCCGGCGAGAACTGTCTCGCCCCGGCGAGAACTGTCTCGCCCCGACGAGAACTGTCAGAATTAGTTGGCGCATTTTTCGAGGCAGACGCGTTTTTGAAGATTTTTATCAGATTTCTTTTCCTTAATTTTAGGGATTTCAATATATTTTTATAATTCTATTGTAATTAGGATATTTTAAGATAGGATTTTGATTCCAAGTCAATTGTTATTTCCTTTTTAGATTCTAGGGTTTCATAGTTAGTATAAATAAGTTTTATGCTTGTAATTCAAACATATAACAATTATTCTAAGTTTTATACAACTGAGAGCTATTCTCTACTTTTGGTTCTTTGAAGGATTTCTGAGTTATTATTCTTAGTTTTTCTTTGAGATTCAATCTTAACTTATCATACAACAAACCATAGTTGTGTGAGGCGTTATTCTACCGCATCATACAATCGTACGGAGATTATCGTTTGAATTAAACGAGGGTCAAAGTGTTGTTGGTGTTTCATCCTTCATACATTCAAATTGCTTGATCGACTATTCCAAGGTTTATCGTCTATATTCAGGCGAGGGATTAAGGATTCGAACGAGTTCCACCTTCATAACTTGCTGGAAACGATCCGGGCGACGACCACCTCACGCAAGCGTGCCGTGGAGTCTATCATTGGTTTCTACAACCCAATTCTTTCTCTAAGGATCTTTCTAAGATTATTGCATTCTTCTCATCTTCCTCTTCTAAAAATTTCTCATCATTAGTCATCATCAGCTAAATTTATCTCTTCCTTTTCTGGAATTTCATTCCTTTCTTGGATTTATTATAGTTTATTTAACTCACTCATACCACATGTCGCATTCTATAACCTACTCTTTTCTAAGAATTATCCTTCTTTCCACTTCTACCTTTCAAGAGACTAAGAATCTTCCACAATTGTTCAATAATTGAGAAACAGTATGAATAACTCAGGAATTTAAAAGATTCATTTAAAAACTTTCAATATTCTGCTGAGGAGTCGTAAAGACTTGAACCTTGTCCTAGGTTAACAGATATTTCTACTATAACCTTTAACAGTCAAAAGACTATGGACCATCTCTTCTCGTACTCTAGGTGATCAGCCCTTCGTACTATGTATTGTGCACATACATATTAACGCTATAGCGTATCCCCCATTATTGGGTTGGTTCACCTCAGACTTAATACAAATTCCGCACCAGAATAAACTGGTTTGGCATAAAATCTCAAAGAATTCTTGAACTTCATAAACACCTTTCAACAGTCGTCTAGCCGAATCAATTAGCATAGACCTTGAATAACAATTCGGACATTAGTCAAAACATTTTTAACTAACTCAATTGGCATATCTTTTCATAACTTAACAGAAAAAAATAAAATTCTTTTATGACGTCATGATACTGTACCGTCTTAATAATACGTTGAGGATGCCGTCATTTTAAGACTTTATCATACTACATCGTACCATAGTGGGCTGACGATCCTTCGATCACATCCAACACTAGGTTCGATTGCATTGATGACTCCATCGTTCAAAATACATTTTGATAATTTCAAATCATTTTTGTCTAGCTAAAACAATTAGCATAGATGTACGAATAATAGCACCTTTTTAAAACTTATTGGTTCAAACATTAACCCAATATATAAATTTTTTTTTGAGAACACAAAATTGCGAATATCAGCACGATGTTAATAAATTTCGAAAATCTAGCATAGCTAGAAGATTTGGAATATCCATTTCTCTCCATCAACTTCAATCTTTACTCCATTGCTTCCTTACTCAATCATTCTATCATTCTCTAATATCATCAATGCTCTTTATACCATAACTTTTCTATACCCAATATAGTTCATCAAACTTACCACACTTTGGAAGTTCAGGAACTTGCCACAATCATATGGGTTTAAGAACTTATCCTAGTCAGACCAAAATCGTCCATTCACTGAGGGGTTCCACCATACGATTATAAGTCACGAAGTTACCATAATTATGAGTTTTAAGAACCGTACCTAATATTAATATTCTATAACTATCAAATATAAATATGAGAAAAGAATCACCTTCTCGCCATACTTATAGTGATAGCGCGATACCAACATTGCAATGAATTGTCAATATAGGAAGCTAAGTGGTCGTCCAACCAAATACAATCCCCTGCCCATACAAGGAATTGGTTCACTCGGCCACTAATCAATATAGGAAGCTAAGCGGTTGTTACACCAAGCACAAATTTCCTGCCCATACAAGGAATTATTCAACTCAACCACTATATCGATATAGGAAGCTAAATGGTTCTCAAACCAAGCACAAATTCCCCGCCCATATAAGGAATTGTACAACTCAGCCACTAACATGAGTCCTCCATTGAAATCCCACCTAATTCCATCTTGCTCTTAACTTACTCTTTGCTTGATACGAAATACTCATATTACATCATCCACAACTCCTCGTGAGTTTACCTTGTACTATTTCATAGTATCATCTCTTTATAGCATCATGCTACAATTATTCAATCACTTAAGATCCTCTGACATTTTACAACTTTAGCAGATCACATTGTGATCTCGTTCTATCATCAACTCTTCTTACGATTCTTTCTTATCTTATGATCGTCTCATCCTACGATCTTCTTTATTCTTCTATTTAATCACGTTATCTTATGATTAATCAACTCAGGTGTTCCCTGTTCTTTTAGCTCTTCAGGTTCTTCTTTGAACCTAAACATTTTATCATAATCTTGTCTCATATGAATTCTCTAAACTCTATTTGAGTCCACCCTTATCATTATATCATTCTCATCTTATAGATATTGTCTATTTATTAACACCATCTTTATTATTGGAGTCAGGTAACTCCTGGTTCTCATCTTTTATAACTCTTCAAGATTCTTCTTTGAATCTTCTTGTTTATATATATATCAATTCTTCCTTTAAGAATCTCTAACTTCATTCATATTATTCAATATTTTATTTGAGTTTACTACGCGTCATTCGCGTCTTCTTCTTGTAACGTTTCTAGGTCTTAACTCATCTCATGCATCTACCTATATAAAAAGAATCACTTATTAATCATACGCATCCATAATTCTATACTTGATACACATCGAGTCTCTAACAGTGTTCAGTACAACACCTGAGTGGTTTTGCACAGCGAGTTAGATTGGTCGCTAGTTCGTATCAACCTCCGCTCTCTGAAGGAATTGTTTAGCCCAGATACCATACATCAACCATTAAAGAGTACGATTGTACCATAATCACACTTAACTTACTATTCTCGTATTATATCGCTTGCTCTATTTGAGTTCATCCTCGTCATCCCTATCATCTTTTCTACGGTTATAGCCTAAGGTATTCCTACCTAAGGTATATAACCTATCAGCTCTGATACCAACTGTAGTGTCCCCAAAAATTCATACAATCCAACTCTCCACATCGGTCGTTAACAATACATCCTCATCCTGACTTTACAACATTATCAATGTTAAACTTAATAAAAATGCGGAATAATTCAAACTTTTCTATTACAAATCATTCTCGATCCCAAAATTCTCAACCTTTATATCTAAACATCTTAGAATCATGTTAATATCATGATTCACCTTGTTGAACTTATTATAAAAATTTACACCTCAATACAAACTTTACAACTTAACGCAAATACATTTATCAAAATATTAACGTAATTCAGATAATAAATTTCAACTAAAACATTTAATCTTCATGCATCACTTTGATCCACGTCATTCGATAGCACATAACGTTACCTTATATCTTCAACCTGCAAAATTGGTTATTTGCAAGAATGAGCTCGACAACTCAGCAAAATCTAACAGTTTTCATGCATCACGTAGCACATAAACAACATGCTCAGTTTATACAATCATAAACATTATAATTCTAGCATATCATACATACTGTACATCAGTTACCAAGTAATAATTGAGTTCTATAACTCAATCAACAGTCTAACTCAACGAACGTAGTCATAAATTGACTTTGTCGTTTCATACATACAGCATATAGAATTCATCATGCTTTTGCATCATACATTTAAAACAATCAATCATTTAGTTCACATAACAAATAGGAACTGAAAGACTTGTCTGGTTTGTAGATTACCAATTTTCATAACCAACTTATATTTATCTGTAGTTCATGTATCCTACACGATATATATAATCATACACATCATTTATTAGTCACATAGCAACACTTAGTATTAATTCTACTTTATATTTCATAATCCTTCATTTTATTACGTTTTACTTTAATCGACTCTTAACATTTAGTTAAGTCTTAAACTTTTCTTTATATTAGATGTATAATGTTTATAAGTAAATCTTTGGCTTATTACAATACTATTGTCACTTCAGGATTCACTCTCATCCAATCTCATTTTACTAACTATAACTACTTTCTGATTATCAAACTCACTTCAAGAGTTATAAGCTTAATTATAACAATGTCACCCTTAGGAATCCCTAAAACTTAATGTTAAGTTAAGGTTCAACAACTTTATATTCTATCATCATCAAGTATATACTAAGCATCCATTTTAACATCTTGGTATTCATTCAATACATTAATCTAAGTTTATTCTTGCATAGGGTAACATATCATGACCAAAAGAAAAAGAATTAAAAACAAGAAAATTTTCATTTTTAGCAATTCCCGCCGGGGCGAGGAAATTACTACACAAAACTCTCGCCGGGGCGAGGAAATTTAGTTCAGTGAGCTTGTCGGGGCGAGACTTCGCCAGGGCGAGGGAAGTTAGTTCAGTGAGCTCGCCGGGGCGAGACTTCGTCGGGGCGAGGAAATTAGCCTAATGAGCTCGTCGGGGCGAGACTCCTGGATTCCAGATTCTGCAGTTTTACGAATTGCACAGTTCCAAAGTCAAAAACACCAAATTTCTTCATTTTAACAACAAATTAAAATTACCCAATTACTATAGCTCATATATGATCATTATCCAAACCTTCTAGCACGATTCTAACATCTTAAACAACTCAAACAACCAATTTAAAGGCTTAAAAAATCACAATTCATACTAGTTTTTCATATTTCACAACTTTTAGCGTAATCAATCGCTACGGATTCGTTTCTCAACCAAATTGATCCGTTCAACTTCCGTTGTTTTCGTTTTTAAACGCATAACAATAATCCATCTTCAATCTATAAATTATTACTCAAATTGAACATAAATTTTGACTCCAAAACAAGCCAAAATGTACATATTCAATCAAAACTCAATTCTTCCTCTTTTACACATAAATTCGAATTTCATTACTATAATTTCATTTATAATCAACATATATCACACTAATTAAACCCAATAACACATAATCAATCTTTTCTCCAATTCATTCAACCAAAAATAATTTTATAGGAATCCCATACTCTTATACTTAAGAAAAACTAGAAAGAAAAGCTTAAGGATTTGATTATTACCTTTGAATCAATCTAAACAAGTGATGAACAAGGTTTCTTCCTTCTTGATTTTTCCAAGGCTCTTTTCCAATTCTCAGAGAATTCTCCTACTCACTCTCTTTCTCTCATAAACTGACAAATACACTTTGCGTGCATATCAGTTTTTCAACAGTTACAACCTCCAAGGGTCATAAGACCATGTTTGGCTGACACCCTTTTAACATCTTTTTAAATTATCTTAATAACATTCTTATTATATAATATTGTGTCACACTTTGATTCAATTAAACTCATTATATTAATAAATCTAATTAAACTTATTAATAATTCCAATCAAAACCTTACTGACAAAATTATAATTCAATTTAGCCAAACTATAATTTTATTGAATAAATCATTTTATTCAATAAAATATTAATCCTCTAATTTAATTATTTAATCAAAATATAATATTCTCATCACGTTAGCGTACTAAAATACGCACCAACACTTCACACACAAATATATTCACATCAATTCACTATTTTAATTAAGTGAATCACTCATATTATTCATGAAACTTAATTCACAATAATTTCCATTATCCACAAGACATACCAATCAAATTATATTATTTCCCAATACAATTTTAACTTAATTAAATTAACTAATATTACTCAACTAATTTCCTTTTCATGACAATTTCATTTAATCTTTTCAATGGTTTAATTAATTATTAAACTATTTCTTCCCTATTACATGAATATATAATTTCCTTCACACCGAATCACATATTTCACAATATGAAACACATATATACACATACTCAAACTCAAAACATCTCATAATAAGAATTTTATTTATTAAATTCTTATTTAATAATTTCTAAAAATTCGGGTTGTCACACAATTAGTGAAACTTGGTTTTTCCATAAATAGCAAGCTTAGTTCTTCATTATTTCCTACCATTTCAAGAACAGTACAAGAGCAAAAATACTCTATATTTATATTATGAGAGATATTGTGAGATAAGAATTACTTTCTAAGTATCGAAGCGCTACGCGATTGGAAGTAAATCTAGCAACTACAAGAGGTATACTCGAGTGGTTATTATTTTCATTCTTCTTTATATATTTAGTAAAAATATACTTTTACAAGCAGTTATAATGCCCAAATTATTTTATGTATCTAGTACAAAAGTCCTATTTACAAGCAGTTATAATGTCCAATTTATTTTTCTTATAAATCTTATAAAGTTAAAAATATACTTTTATAAGCAGTTACTACGTCCGATTTTCTTCAAGTATTTAGTAAGAATATTCATTTTATAAGCAGTTATAATGCTTAATTTATTTTAAATATAGTTGAAAAATATTCATTTTATAAGCAGTTATAATGCTGAAATTATTTCATGTATATTAGAAGGACTCCTATTTATAAGCAGTTATAATACCCGAAATAAAACTTAAAAGATTTAATCGTTAAACGCTTATTTCTCTACATAAACTTATAATCGTGTAGGATTTACGACGAACGTTTAGACCGTTATATTAACTGTAAAAGATATACGAGGCAAGTCTCCAAACCTTGTTACATTTAAGCAAATATATTATATCTTGCTATTAATTGTTGTAAAGTTATTACTTCTTGTTCGGCATAACTTAAGAAATGAATCATTATTCATATATTGCTTGATAGAGCTTAAATTATTGTGTCAAACCAAATTGTTTTGGTAAGACATCTTATACTGAGAAATGAAACACCTTAATGTAAGGTTGTAAATCGTCGATTATATATTGACACAAATTGTAGGATGATATGCATACTCCTAGGATATTCGATAGGCTGATCCCCTACGAGATATCCGAAATCAAGCTTTTCTAAGTCATTGAAGACTGATAGAACTAATTGAAACACATGATTCATGTACTGAACCCTCAGTTATACATCTTTGATATCTTTCAACTCAAACACATTGTGTTTACATTTTCAAATAAACTTGTTGAGCATTTGTAGCTCATTCTTGTATATAGCTTTCTTTGCAGTTTTAGATAGTATCAGAGTTATAAGCACAATAAGTGTAAAGAGCCCTGAGCCTCTTGCTGGTGACTCCCAGATGGGGATGCACCGAAGCCAGACTCTCCGTAGGGGACGCCGAAAAAGTCGGTGGCAAACTGATAGGTACACTTGTGAGGTGCTGTCCTTTTACGGATATGAGTCACAGGTTGGTATCAGAGTTATGGTATCAGAGCTGTAGATTATAACTCTAAGGTAGGAAGTGCCTTAGGATATAGTCTGTTAGATAGCAAAACTAGGATTTGATATACTCATAAAAAGAAGGTTAAAAATGCTTATACTGGAATTTCGAGGACGAAATTCTTATAAGGAGGAGAGAATGTAATATCCTGAATATTTATAGAACATATAAATATTATATTGAATGACTAAAGTTAGTTGTAAAGTTAATTTCGAGGACGAAATTCTTTAAAGTAGGGGTGAATGTAATACCCTGAATATTTATGAGGCTTATATATATGATCGTGTATGGTTAGAGGTTAATTTAGTGACCTAACACTAGGTATCGAGACGTTTAAAACCTTAAACCCTAATAAAATTCGAATTTTGTAACATATGTGCTTAATAAAGATCGAAATGATATTTCGAAGAAGATGTTTTGTGATTTTATAGTGTAAACGATGAATTAGGTCAAATAAAATTTTTGTCAAGCTGCTTAGTCGTGCTTACATTGACAAAATAATTTGTCGTGTTTTCCACGATTTCACCAAGAAGCATCCCGACAAATTAGTTTTGTCAAGTTGTTGTTTCGTGCTTGGGAATGACAAAGTGATTTGTCGTGCTTACGGTGACAAGCTGCATTGTCGAGTTTGAAAGATATTTTCATTGAGGAGCTTAGAAGATAGGTTCAATTACAAGCTGCATTGTCGAGCTTGGAAGATATTTTCATTGAGAAGCTTAGAAGATAGGTTCAATTGCAAGCTGCATTATCGACCTTGGAAGATATTTTCATTGAGGAGCTTAGATTGCAAGCTGCATTGTCGAGCTTGGAAGATATTTTCATTAAGGAGCGTAGAAGATAGGTTCAATTGCAAGCTGCATTGTCAAGCTTGGAAGATATTTTCATTGAGGAGCTTAGAAGATAGGTTCAATTGCAAGCTGTATTATCGAGCTTGAAAGATATTTTCATTAAGGAGCTTAGATTGCAAGCTGCATTGTCGAGCTTAGAAGATATTTTCATTGAGGAGCTTAGAAGATAAGTTTAATTTCAAGCTGCATTGTCGAGCTTGGAAGATATTTTCATTAAGGAGCTTAGAAGAATATTCTAAGAATATGCTAGGGTGCAAAGTGTAATAAGTCGAGCCCCTAACGTGAAATTAGTGAAACTTGGTTTTCCCATAAATAGCAAGCTTAGTTCTTCATTATTTTCTACCATTTCAAGAACAGTACAAAACCAAAAACACTCTATATTTATATTATGAGAGATATTGTGAGATAAGAATTACTTTCTAAGCATCGAAGCGCTCCGCGATTGGAAGTAAAGCTAGCAACTACAAGAGGTATACTCTAGTGGTTATTATTTTCATTCTTCTTTATATATTTAGTAAAAATATACTTTTTACAAGCAGTTATAATGCCCAAATTATTTTATGTATCTAGTACAAAAGTCCTATTTACAAGCAGTTATAATGTCAAATTTATTTCTCTTATAAATCTTATAAAGTTAAAAATATACTTTTATAAGCAGTTACTATGTCCGATTTTCTTCAACTATTTAGTAAGAATATTCATTTTATAAGCAGTTATAATGCTGAAATTATTTCAAATATAATAGCCGAATATTCATTTTATAAGCAGTTATAATGCTTAATTTATTTTAAATATAGTTAAAAAATATTCATTTTATAAGCAGTTATAATGCTGAAATTATTTCATGTATATTGGAAGGAGTCTTATTTATAAGCGGTTATAATAGCCGAAATAAAATTTAAAAGATTTAATCGTTAAAATGCTTAATTAGCCTAGCATAATCAAAGGAAGGTAAAGCTTGCACTTTAAGAGGTCGTATGAAGTACACGAACTAGCATAAACGATCGAAGCGATAAAAGACAAGTCTACTTATTTGTTGAAATGCACTCCGTGCAATAACGTGTCTTATTTATGAAGTTTATTGTTATGCAAGTATTGTTTCTTTTGTACCCCATGCATTAACATGCTTGTTATCTATTATGTGCAACGTGATAGTGATTATTGAATTTTAATTGAAAACCATGTTAGTATCTCAGTTGAACAACTCTCTTGTATGGGCATGAGTTTAAGATGTGTTAGGAAATCGATCTAGCTCACTGAGGTAACATATATCGTAGTGTAGAGGTATCGTAGAAGCGATATACACTGTTGATACAATTGTAGTAGTGTTGATAAGACGGGGAACTAATTCATTAGTTCGTGGGTGGAGAACCACTCAGTTCACTATATTGATAATCGTTGAAATCTTGTATCAGCTTATTCTGTATATATATCTTGAAAAGGTGATTCTCTTCTCATATATATATCTGTCAGACGTTTTGGGCATTCTTATGCTCATTCTTGCAATTATCTTAAAACAAATTACGGCTAAGGAAGAATTATCAGACGATTCTGGCGGTACAAAGAAAGTTGAAGATGTAAAAGTCATTTTAACTATGTTAGATTAACATTATTGGCAATGTCTAGAAAGTTCTGACGAGGAAAGGGGTTAAGTCATCTAATTGCGCGTTGTTTTAACGGAAAGCCCCCTCTTTCCTGGGAACTGCGTGGTTGCTAATACTGTAAGTCTCGGATAGATAAATGGAGATTTGTTTTTAAGTCTTTTAGGACTTATTTATAATAAGAACAAGTAACCTGGGAATGATGTAACACGAAAGAATAATATTATCACTTTTTCACATTATACTCTGATTATTAGAAGTCAAGATTTCTATAGTAGTATGTAAAGGTTGTACAAGTCCGCGCGAAGTCCGACCAAGTAAGCAGGTGGATTTCAGGGCGTGATAGTGGCTACCGAGTGATATTGAGAAGAATCCGAGGAAATATGGGAATGAACACTGCAAAGCAGTTACACTCAGAAGTGGGAAGGAGTTGGTTACAAATTCTGACGAACATAAGAAAGCTAGTATTGAGAAGGAAGATGAACCAGAAGCTAGAAATTCAGCAAGCAAATCCAAGGGAAAAGTTGTGGAAAAACAAAAAGAAGAAAAGCAGATTCCAGTTACACCACATTTGCTATTTCCACAGAGATTTCAAAAACAGAAGTTAGATAGACAGTTTTCAAAAATTTTAGAAGTGTTCAAAAAGCTGCAGATTAACATCCCATTCGCATATGCTCTAGAACAAATGCCCAACTATGCCAAGTTCATGAAGGATATTTTAGCAAGAAAGAGGAAGCTAGGGGAGTTTGAGACAGTAGCGTTGACGGAGGAATGTAGTGCTATCCTGCAAAGGAAGTTGCCACCAAAGTTGAAGGATCCAAGTAGCTTCACCATTCCATGCACAATTGGAACTCAGTTCTTTAGTCGATGTCTGTGTGATTTGGGGGCTAGTATCAACCTTATGCCATTATCGGTCTATTAACAGCTTGGGTTGAAGGAAGCTACACCAACAAATGTCACTCTGCAGCTTGCCGATAGATCTCTTACCTATCCAAAGGGAATAGTAGAAGATGTACTAGTAAAGGTAGATAAGTTTATATTCCATGTGGACTTCATAGTTCTTGACTTTGAAAAAGATAGTAACATACCAATTATTCCTGGGCATCCATTCTTAGCTACGGGTAGGACAATAATTGATGTACAGAAAGGAGAGTTAACAATGAGGGTCCAAGATGAAGAGGTAACTTTTAACGTGTTTAAGGCTATGAAATTTTTGAAGGAAGAGGAAGAATGCTTTAGGGTTGATTTGATTGAGGGAGCAATTAAGGAAGCATTTATCGAAGTAGTGAACAAAGATCCTCTAGAAGCGACACTGGTGAATGAAAACATGTCTGAAGACTTAGCTGTGTTAGAATTGGCCCAGATGTTAGACTCAGCTCCAAAGTTTACACAAGTCAGGCCAAAGTTTGAACCCTTGGAATACTTGGGAAAGCCAGCAGATAAGGTCAAACCATCATTAGAAGAACCGCCAATCTTGGAACTCAAGCCACTGCCTAACCATCTTTGGTATGCATATCTTGGTTCGTCTTCTACTCTGCCAGTTATAATTTTTGCTTCACTGGATGTAGTACAAGTGGAAAAATTGTTAAGGGTACTGAGGCAATACAAGATAGCTCTTGGGTGGACTCTTGCAGATATCAAAGGAATAAGCTCATCAATTTGTATGCACAAGATTTTACTAGAAGAGGAAGCAAAACCAATTATCGAGCAACAAAGAAGACTTAACCCCATAATGAAGAAGCTAGTTAAAAAGGAAATCATAAAATGGTTAGATGCATGGATTATCTATCCCATCTCTAATAGATCATGGGTGAGTCCAGTTCAATGTGTGCCAAAGAAAGGGGGGATGACAGTAGTGGCGAATGAGAACAATGAATTGATCCCTACTCGGACATTTACGGGTTGGCGGGTTTGTATGGACTATAGAAAGTTGAACAAAGCCATTCGTAAGGACCATTTCCCTTTACCATTTATCGATCAAATGCTGGACAGGCTTGCATGACATGGATATTACTGCCTCTTGGACGGTTACTCAGGTTACAACCAGATAGCCATAGCACCCGAAGACCAGGAAAAAACGACATTCACATGCCCCTACGGTACTTTTGCTTTCCAAAGAATGTCTTTTAGGTTATGCAATGCTCCTGCAACATTTCAGAGGTGTATGATGGCCATCTTTCCGATATGGTCGAGCGTAATCTCGAGGTATTTATGGATGATTTCTCAGTTTTTGGAGATTCATTTGATCATTGTTTAGACAATCTCACTCTCGTGCTCAAAAGGTGTATGGAGACAAACTTGATTTTAAATTGGGAAAAATGTCATTTTATGGTCCAAGAAGGGATAATCTTGGGTCACAAAGTTTCTGCAAAAGGAATCGAGGTAGATAGAGCGAAGCTTGAAACCATTGAGAACCTTCCTCCGCCATCTTCGGTTAGGGCATTCGGAGTTTTCTGGGACATGCAGGGTTTTATAGAAGATTTATAAAAGACTTCTCCAAAATCACAAAGTCGTTGTGTAGTCTTTTGGAGAAAGATATTCTGTTTAAATTTGATAAGGCATGCCATGAAGCATTTAAAGTGTTGAAACAAAAGCTGATTACTGCACCCGTAATAGTAGCACCAAATTGGGGTAATCCGTTTGAATTAATGTACGACGCCAGCGACTTTACGATTGGCGTGGTTCTCGGCCAACATAAAGACAAGACTTTCCATGCCATTTATTATGCTAGCAAGACATTACCGGATGCCCAACTAAACTATACAACCACGGAGAAGGAGCTATTAGCAGTTGTTTATGCCTTTGATAAATTTCGGTCATATCTGATTGGGACTAAGGTAATTGTGTTTACGGACCACTCGACAATTAAATACCTGATAGCTAAGAAGGATGCCAAGCCGAGATTGATTCGATGGATACTATTGCTGCAAGAGTTTGATTTGGAGATTCGGAATCGGAAAGGGACAGAAAATCAGGTTGCTGATCATTTATCACGGTTAGAGAATTCAGAACTGAATAAGGATGATAAAACAGTGATTAACGAGTCTTTCCCGGATGAACAATTATTTGCAGTACAGTTGGAGACACCATGGTACGCAGATTTTGTAAATTTCATCGCGGGAAAGGTGTTTCCGCCAGATTTGACCAGCCAACAGAAAAAGAAATTTTTATATGATGTGAAGCAATATCAATGGGATGAGTCGTTCTTATTCAAGTAGTGTGCAGACCAATTAATAAGAAGGTGTGTCCCTGGAGATGAAATGGAGAGAATTCTACAGCAATGTCATGCAGCTATGGTGGACATTTCGGGGGAGAAAGGACGACAGCTAAGGTGTTACAATATGGATTATACTGCCGACGCTCTTTAAAGATGCCCATGTGTTCGTGTTGAAATGTGACAGATGCCAAAGAGTTGGCAATATATCAAAGAGACACGAGATGCCACTCAACACAATTCTAGAGGTTGAATTATCTGACGTGTGGGGCATAGAATTCATGGGACCCTTTCCCTCATCTTTTAGCAATTCCTATATACTACTAGCGGTGGATTATGTCTCAAAGTGGGTGGAAGTTGTAGCATCACCTACTAACGATGCCAAAGTAGTGGTTAAGTTCATCCGCAAGTATATCTTCTCTAGATTCGGAACTCCTCGTGCAATCATTAGTGACGAGGGCACACACTTTTGCAATAAGCAGTTCTCAGCTATTCTCGCTAAATATGGAGTCCCTCATAAGATAGCAACTGCTTACCATCCACAAACTAGCGGCCAGGCCAAAGTATCGAACTGTGAAGTCAAACGAATCCTTGAGAAGGTAGTGAACCCTAGTCGAAAGGATTGGGCAAGCAAGCTGGATGATGCATTATGGGCATATCGGATAGCTTATAAAACACCGATAGGGATGTCACCATACAGGTTGGTATACGGGAAAGCATGCCATCTTTCAGTAGAATTGGAACATAATGCTTATTTTGTTATCCGGAAGTTAAATTTTGACATGTCTGCTGTGGGAGAAAAGTGCCTCTTGCAAATGAATCAAATGGACGAATGCAAACTTCAATCGTACGAGAATGCCAAGTTGTATAAGGAGAAGTTTAAGAGGTGGCATGATGAGAAAATTATAGACAGAAAGTTTGAACCGGGGCAAACTGTGTTGCTATACAACTCGAGGCTAAAACTCTTCCTAGGAAAGCTGAAATCGCGGTGGTCAGGTCCATTCACTATTATCAAGGTTTTTCCTCATGGAGCCGTGGAAGTTGAAGAGGCAGATTCGAAACGTATTTTCAAAGTCAACGGCCAGAGGTTGAAACATTACTATGGGGGTCACATCGATCGTGAAAAGACATCTGTTAGCCTTGCTGATTAGAACAGACAAGACAAAGTCGGGTTGAGGACGTTAAACTAAGCGCTAGCTAGGAGGCAACCCGGATTTCTGATTAAATTCTCTTATTTTTAGTGAAAGTAGTTTGTTTTAATAGGATATTTTATTTCGTTGTTTTTCTTCACTTTAGTTTAGTTTTACATTTATTGAAAAAATTTCTGCAAATAATCTTTGATTGTGGGTTTATTTGATTGCAGGTATCAGTATGAAGGAACTTGAAAATTTGATCAAGTGGGGCTCAAGCGCCTAAGCGCTCCAATTAAGCCTGGGCCAAGTGCATATGTGCTACATTGCGGTATACGAAGAAAAATTCAAGCGCATAAGCGCTCCTACAAGTGCAATCTCAAGAGCCTAGGCGTTGTACAAAACTCCCACACACTGCCAAGTGCCTAAGCGCTCCAACCTTCACAAATCCAAGCGCCTAGGCGCTCTACCTGCATACTTGAAAAAAAATAAACCCTAGTCGGGCAGTCCTATCCCAAACCAAATTAAATCCCTCTCCCTCTCCTATTTCACCCAAACTGCCGCCTCCCCTCTCTCCTATTCCACCCAATTCGCCTGAAGCTTTCCCCTAGCCCAAAGCAAATTACCCACAACATATGCTCTAATCCATTGCCTACTAGCATCATATGCGGCCATTCTTCCATGCCCAATCGCGATTTCTTCTTCAACATAACCACAAAGGAACGTGTGGAGTTCAATAGTCAAATCGTGATGCTACACTTTCAATTTGGTATGGACCTTTAATACTAGCCATAATTTCAAGTAAGAATTACATAATTAACCATTAAATACTTGTAATTGTTGGACGAAGGATTGCTTTACTAGTATTTAAAGAAATTTATTTGCTTTGGTTGTGGACCCAATTGAGTTTGTGTTAGCTCAATTGGGGTTGGGATAGTTAATTCATTGTTCTAGTTTATTGGAAAGGCATTGTGCATTCTTTGTTCACAGATTTGGTCTAAAATAAGTTTGGGGGAGGGTTTAACAAGACTTGTCCTAATTACTGCCCACCAAGTGTTTTCTAAATTGTCACAAAGAGATTTTCACCCATTGGGCCATTATGTACTGATTTCTAGGGGCAAGAACTTAACAGTAATAGTTTGTTTATGGCTTCTAAAAGACATAGAGGGGAGAGTTCAGGAACTTCTAGCAAGTATGATAAGAAGCGATTTGTGAGTCCTCAGGCTTTCTATAGGTATCAGAATTGGTCATCCGGCAAGACTTTAATTCCTGATCGTGGATTGCTACCGGATGAGCGGGAAGATGGGGAAGTTACACAAATGATACGAAGACGGAAGTGGATGACATTTATAGTCCAACCTGAGCCAGCAGCAGTCAAAATTGTAAGGCAATTTTATGCAAACGCTAAAGAGGCCGTTGGAAATTCAGTGATGGTTCGTGGTAAATCGGTAAATATTGGGCGAAAGGCGATTAATGCATACTATGGCCTACAAAAGATCCATGGCAATGGGTATACGAAATATATGCAGCAGGACTTGGATTATAGTGAGATAATTGCAACCCTTTGTGAGCCAGGGACTGAATGGAAATTGACAGATCAACAAGAGGCAGTTCACTTCCCTTCGTCTAAGCTGAGTAGATATGAAAAAGCTTGGCATGCATTCATTTGTGCTAAATTGATGTCGTGCCGGCATATGAGTGATGTTATTAATCAGCAGGCCGCTTTATTGTTTAGCATAGCCAAAGGAAAAACGGTAGACGTCGGGGAAGTCATACATGAGTCTATTGTGCGAGGACTTGAAGGGAGTACTTCCGGTGGGCTGCCTCACCCATCGTTGATTACAGCTTTGTGTCGCCAAGCTGGGGTACAGTGGGATAATAAGGAAACAATGTGATGAGTGGGTTTTATACCTACGAATTGAGTACTTTTGGCTTGATGAAAGTGTGTTCTTGGGTAGTTTACATTCCTTTTTATGTGTTTATATCTTATTGTTATATTATATGGTTTTGTATTGCTTTTATATGTTTTTGTATGCATTTTATATGTTTTAACTTTGTTTTGTAGGTATTGAATAAAAGCCCCTTGGATCGATGCGTTTTTGGCTTGATTTTGGCATTTTAGCTGCTTGTTTCTCAATTTCACCCATGATCCAATCCGAATCTCTCACAACTCAAAGAACAAAAGTTGTAGATCTTTGTCTTAGCTTTCCAAAGCATCCAGAATCATCCAATTTCAAGTTCGTATGAGAGAGTTATGGTCATTTTACCATCGGATTTGGCATGCATTTTACACAGCAGTTGCTTCGAGCTCAATTTGAGACTTGCTCTGGCCATTATCTCGACGAGCTCCAATTATGAAAGTTGTAGAGCTACTTCTTAGCTTTCTATAGCCTCTTTAAACGCCTTAATCCGAGTTCGGACGAAGAAGTTATGGTCATTTTTTCAACAGACGTCGAAGATGGAAATCCAGACTCAGGAACCCTTGCTGCAGCGCGAATTCCTAGTGTAAATGGCCACGCTGCAGCGTGAACTAGCAGTAGCCAAGGTCATGCTTGACGCCGCAGTGCGAGTTTCAGGCCAAATTCCCACGCCGCAGCGCCAAGCATGAATTCTGGGCAGAACAGGGGTGTTAAATGACCTATCTAATGACCCATTTTCATTATCCTTCATCTGAGTTGCAAAAATAAGGAGAGAAAGGGAGAGAGAGGCGGCGACAAAGCAAAAGGAAGCGGAGGCCATGGCCTTTGGCCATGGTTCTTCAAGAGCTTCAATGGAGGTGCTCTAATAGAGTTTTATCTACCAAAAATGGGGAAGTCACTTTTATCTTTCTTTTCTTTCTCTTTTCTACTATGTAATTAATTAGTTTGTGAACCAAGAATGTAATGGAACTCATTTGCTTAATATATATTGAATAGCTTCTTCTGTTGATTGGCACCATATGAGGTGGATCGATATATTATGTGCTTAATGTTTAATTGCTAAGAAATTGGTAGTTAACTTGGAAATCTTTATGAAATTGGAAAATGGATTATTGATTGAGACCATGAGTATATTGACATATGATTATGTTTATTCTGCGTGTTGGGATGTATAATTTGTTATGGGATAGGAATATACCTATGCGCCATGTGTAACCAAGTAGAGAATCTAGACTTAATAACTCCCTTCTGTGAGAGTTTATTCGTTTGAGGAGTGATTTACGGGGCTTTTATGACATGTGCCTTGTGATTGTTCTTAGAATTGAATGACTTGCTAGTATATAGGATAGAAATATACCTATGTGCCACAAGGGGTGATAGTCATATGACCTCGGAAGAGGCGTATGAATACTTAGGTTTCTCGATTGACAAATCATCGTGACCATTATGATCAATTGGAGAGTTAGGAGATGTAAATGGGGCATTGCACGCCAAATGTTTGACAAAATGCTTGTGTGGAAATATTGTGTTCTTAGCTCATTAGTTATCTATCTACTTGTGTTATTTATTTATGTTATTTAGTTTAATTGTTATGCTAATGAAACCTTTTGTTATTTGAATTTGACTTTCCTATCTCTTTGGTTAGCACCATATGGTTTGGTTCAATATATCTGTGCTTTATGTTTCTTGCTAAAGAACTTAGTGATGATTATGGTATTCTATAAGAAATGGAAGTGGATTATAGATGCATGTCTGATATATTGGCATGTGATTAGGATTTGTCTATACCTATAGATTGTCTAATTTATGTGTAAGATAGGAATATACTTATATGCCATGTGTGACCTAATTGAGAACCTATGCTTTAATTCTCTGCTTTGAATAATTAGCATAGGAATGTGAGGATTATTACCTAGCTTTGATGTTCTTTTCAGTTCTATTCCTTTCTGGGTAGATCTTTGATAGGATATGCTCATGCATACCTCGGAAGAGGCGTATGAGCACTTATGAGTTCTCGATCGACAATCCGTCGTGACCATTAAGACCAAAGAGAGATAGTTAAGATATTCAATGAACATAGCACACTAAGTGTTTGACAGAATACTTGTGTGGGGGTAAAGTTATGATCTTAGCTTGTAGTATCTTAGATACCAATCGTTATCCATTTAATTGCTTTGATAATTAGAATTAATTAGTTTAATTAATCACCTTCTATCCGACTATTTAAATAAGATCGAGATGATATAAAGTTAGTACTTGGTTAAACATTAGTGATAATTCCTCGTGGGATTGACTTTTATTTATCACTCTATTACTTGTTGACCGCGTATACTTGCGCGTGTTTTATCGGTTGCGAAATCGAGCAACACAATGCAGGCCCCTTAGCCCCGATTGATCATTCTGTGATGGTAAGGTACAAGATTTTAGGCTGGGGGCGAATCACACCCGAGAGGCTTGGGATTTATCATTCCCCAAGGGCCGGAGGAGCGGCCTGTCGAATAGCCTATCAATGCTGAGGATCCAGTTCAGCCACCCAATTTGGTTGAGGATATTCGCCGGGACTTCAGGCATCGTACTAGACAGATTGACTTGGTGGCCACACAGATACAACAAGGATTTGACCGAATGGACTGTCAACAGAGTTGTCTTGCTCAGCGTAAAGCAGAAATTTATGCATACAACATCAATTGCACCACAGCATTGGCAGAGATGTTTAGCATGATGAATCCAGCAGTGGGACCATACCAGTTTGCACCACCTCCACCTCTATCTGTTTATCCACCCCAAGGCTTACCTCCCGACGACGACGACGATGACGATGATGAAGATGATGATGATGAAGCATAACGCATTGGTCAGGGAAGTCATCTGTTCTGAAATTCTTCATACTATACAATGAGGACATTGTTTTAATTAAGTTTGGGGGTGTGTGCATTTTTGCATTTTTTGTTTTAAAAATTGTACATATAGATTAGTGTCATGTTTGATTAGCTTACTTGTGTTGATGCATGTTTTATGATAGTATAGTTATTGCATTTTAGGTTGTGTTACGCATTTACTTGCATGAATCAAATATGAATGTCATGGTTATCTCATTTTGTCCAAGATAAAACTTGCAGGATAATTTGAAACTTGAAAAGGATTGAAGGTTATTGTAGAGTAATGACTTGAACGGTGAAGTCAGTTATGCTTGTCTGAAATTCATGTTAGCAAGGAAAGCACATAGTTGATTATTTGATCAATTTGATTTAAATCCTCAATTAATCTGCTTCTAGTGAGAAATTTGGGATAAAATGTAATAAAATCAGTGAAACATCTATGAAGGCAAAAGTAAGCAAGAAAATAAGTTTGGGGGAATATATATATATATATATATATATATAAAAGCAGAAAATTAAAAGAAAAAAAATGGCTATAAATAAATAATCTAACTTGACTAGTTTAGTTCTGTGGCCATTGTTGCTCGGGTTATTAGATCCGTAGGGGTGTCTTAACACGTAGTGCCCTAAAGCCAACTGGTTTGGGAGTCACTGGTTAAAAGCTCGATACATGGGTAGCTTTGGAAAGCCTAAGGAAACTAGACATTGCACATGTCGAGTTTAAAAGCGAGATAGAGCATAAAACGCACTCGCAAAATAATAAAGTATGTTGTAGTACCCATGTGCTTAGTAATTATTTACATGAGTCGGATTAGTTGTTTGTTGATCGAGTTAAGTAAAAATGGAGTTTCTTTCTAAGACGTTGATTATGTGAGTGATTTAGGTTGTGATTGATTAAAATAGTTGATTCACACACACACAACATGGATAATGACAAGTGTAGTTTGGCTAATCAGTTTAAGTTTCTTTACATTGGTTGGATGTTCTACATGGTTGTTATGTGGATATTTGAGGTCTGATGTTGAATGCTATGTTGTTTTGGTTATTTGATTCGTAGGCATTGTAGTTAGGTTGCATTTTACATCATTGCATTGCTTGGGAACAGGCAATTGGTTAAGTTTGGGGGTATTTGATGAGTGGGTTTAATACTTACGAATCAGGTATTATTAAGCTTAATTATTGTTATCTTTAAGTATTTTTAGGGTCATTTTATTTATTTTTGGTGTTTATTTTTGTAGGATGGAGCTGGAGAGGCATACATGTCATTTTGGTGAAGAAAAGGTTTAAAGGATTATTTAAATTGAGCATAATGGTATTTTTATAATTCTGTAGTCCAAGCCAAGCGCATAGGCGCTTGGAATTATACTAAGTTGAGCGCCTAGGCGCTCTAATGCGATTTGTGTTAAGTTTTGTGCAGCTGAGATGGAATTGGAAGCCAATTAGGAATTAGAACGAGGGTTTGGACTAAAATACAAGTGAGAAGACTCCAGATCGAAAAGTAACAAGAGACTGCAGAGACAGAAAAGGAGAACACAAAGAAAGATTACAAGGGCTAGAGATCAAGGATTGGGAGCAAATTCACAGTTTCTTCTATTTCTTTCTCTAAATCTTTGATTCTTGCAATTATTTGGGATGTTGAAGTTTATGATTTGGTTGATGTTTTCTTTTATTGTTATGAACTAAATTTAGATTAAGATTGCAACGGAACTTGGTATGAAGTTAAATTGATCCTTCTTATTTAATGCAAGTTAGTTTTTATTGAATCATTTATTATATCTTGTGTTTGTTGATTAATTGTTTGGCCAACAATTACTGGGATAATATATATAAAATTGGAAAATAGAATATAGATTTAGATCTAGATATAATAACATCTATTCATATAATCTGAATAAGATTAATATGATTAGCATGTAGGATGGGAATATACCTGCATGTCATTTATAACCATTGGAAGAACTTGTGCTTAAAAACCCTAATTCACATAATTCACATAGGAATATAGTGAGTTAATTGATTAGAGTGTTCCTTATAACTCTATTTCTTAATTGCTGGATTTAGGAGGATTTGTTTACTCATCTTTCGGAAGAAGTGTGTGAATGTTGTAAGGAGTTTTGGGTTAATGATTCATACTAATTAATTAAATTAAATAGGAAGTGAATTGATTTAAATGAAATACCAAGGGAAGTTGTAATCTTAAATTATTAAAATCTGCATCTACTCTTGTGAACTTCATTTTGCTAGTTAACTTTGTTAATTTTAAATTTTCAACTTGCAACCAATTTTCGTAGTTTAAATAGGATTAATTAAGTTAAATTTGGTAATTGATAAATATTAATTTATTTCCTCGTGGGAACGATATCCTTGCTTGCTGAATACTATAACCGAACGCGTATACTTGCGTGTTAAGTGCTAGTAAGAAATTAGGCAACATTATAAGCCCAAACTAATTATTTTAATGGCCAATTAAGGAGGGACTTTTTGGTCATTTGATAGTAATCTAGCAATTAAAAATAAAACCAAAAATGGGACAAAAATCAAGAGGGTGGTCGGACATGAGGGAAAAATGATTTCATTTCTTTAGTCCTTATCCTTCTAGCTAGGTGTCACCAAGTTAATTAAGCCACATGTTTTGATTATCTTTACTACTAAGTAAAAAGATAAGGATGAAAGAAAGAGAGAGAGTAAAATATTAGTGGAGTAAATATAGATACACAATCTATATCTATCCTATAGATAAGTAAATAACATTTAGCCATTTTAGTTCTTCCATTTCATGTTCTATTTCTTAGCAAACTAAAAGAAAACCAAGAGAGAGAGAGAGAGAAAGGGGTAGCTCATGGCAAAGAAGGGGGAGGAAAGGAGAGTTCTCAAGCCTTTATGCATCCAAAGTTCATAAATTATTTTAGAAAGAAAAGAAGAATAGCTACTAAGGGAAGGTAAAGGAGAAAATTTCATGCTTTAGTTAAAGTTTTGTTTAGTTTTGTACTCTTATCTTAGATCCATGAAATTTTATGTTCTAATTAGTTTAAACCTTATGAAAAGGTTAGATATTGAGATATATAATGTATCATGCGAATATATGAGAGATTTATGTTGCAAGTTTGGGGAAAATGAAAGTTAGTGAGTTTTCGAAAATATTTTAGTTAGTAGTTATGATCTATGTTAAGTATTTTGAGATCTATGTTTGATATTTGTGATCTTCTTATTGGTTGTTCTAGAGCTATATGTTTTGGGAAAAAGCCCTTTTGAATGATCCAAATATGTTATGGGATGAACAAGTTATGCTTATTATGCTAAAACACCTTCTAGTTGGAAAATAATGTTGCTGACCTTTCACTTTGGTAATGATTTTTGTTACCAAAACAGGTCCAAATTGGGTGTTTGATAAATGAAACCTGTAGTTCAGGAAAATACGAATCCAACGTCTCTGACGGAACCTCAATCCGAATTGTAGATTTTGTTTTATGGGCGTTTCCGTGAAGGACCCAAAAGCTGAAAAATGTGACGAAAATGAGAGAAATAATAGACATAAGATGAAAGAGTAAATAAGTCATATTATGTAATAATGATGTAATTACTTAATTACATTAAGAAAATAATTATTTATTTTTTAATTAAAAATTAAATAATAAATAAGCGTAAATACTAATTAATTATTTTTGAGAAAGAATAATTAAAGATTTATGAAGTGAATTGATTAATTATTTTTATGATGAATAATTAATTAAATTATTTATTATTTAATTAGTATTAAATAATAAATAAGTTCAAATATTAATTAACTATTCTTTAATGGTAAGTAATAATTAAAGACTAATGAAGTAAATAAATAAATTATTATTTGAGGATAAGTAATTCATTAGTTATTATTTGATTAAGATTAAATAATAATTAAAGACAAATGTGACTCATAATTTAATTATTTAATTAACATTAAATAATATGTAGATATAATTAGTTATTATTTATAATAACCAAAGACAATTAATTAGTTACTATTTAACTATTATTAAATAGTAATTAAAGGAAGATAGAGTGAGTAAAATAAAGTTAATAATTTAATTATTGATTATTTAATTAAGATTAAATAATAAGTAAGGATAACAAATTGATTAATTATTATTTAATTAATATTAAATAATGATTAAAGAATGTTTAAGTTAATAAACTAACTATTTGTTATTTAACTAAGATTAAATAATAAATAGGGTCAAATAATTAATTAATTATTATTTAGTTATTATTAAATAATAATTAAAGACAACAGAGATTAATAAATTAATTAATTATTATTTGATTAACATTAAATAATAAGTAAATATAATTAGTTATTATTTATTATTAAATAATAACTAAAGATAATTGATTAATTACTGTTTAGCTAACACTAAATAGTAACCGAATAAAAATAGAGTTAATTAAATAAAGAGAATTTAATCGACACATTAATTAAAAAATTATAATTAATTATTTAAGGGTTTAATAAGTGTTTATTACTTAAGAAAAATATTATTAACTAATTAAATCATTAACCTAAGGTCTATTAAATATCCAATAGACTTAATGATGGTGTAAAAGATTATAAATGTTATGTGATTATTGATTGCTAGTTAAATAGTATATGATAGAGTATAATGTTCAAATATACGCAATGTTAATTGATAGACCGACATTATCAATGCTAGGTCATTCGAAGAATTGTAATTAAAGCTAGATAATTGTAGCTCGTCGAACAGGCAAGTTCCCTAACTCAAACCTGAGTATTACTTTTAAAACATGATAGTGAATAATTATTGATGATTATTCACATCTTTAATGATTATTGACATTCGCACTTTGTGCAATTAAATTCCTGTTCTATTATTATTGGACTGTGAATTATTTAAAGTTCTTTCATTGATGAACTGTTTATGAGTTGAATCTAAGCTAATTGTATCAGCTAGATCGAATATGTTAAATTTGATAAACTCAAATAATTTTTAAAAACTAATCCAACCAGTTGATTGGTATGGATTCTTCGACTGAGAAAAAGGACTATTTTACTACAGCATTAAATTGGAAAACAATTATTGCTCGTTTATTAAGTGTTTGTGCATTGAAACTTTTACCTTGGGGTGAGAGAAAAATGTCTCCTTGAGCTTTGAATTGAGAGATTCTACAATAATCTAGCTATGAATATGATGAGATCTAATAGGTCTAGATTGATTCTAGCCTTTCTCTCTCTAAATTCTTTTTAAATTCTCTCATTTTTCTTACAAAATTTGCTCTCTCTCGCCAAAAATCTGCTGAAAATTGCCTTATATAGGTTCCGGGGATGGCTGCAGGTGCGGCAGGGTCAAGTGGGGCCCATATGCCTCGATTTTCGTGTAGTGTAGTCGGCTTTTCATATTGTTCGCTGAAACATCCGTAACTTTCAATCCGGTAAGAGTTAGGAGACATGTCATACCATTCCGGAAAGCTCTTTCTGAGAGCTACACAATGACATAGAGTTTGACCAATTCTGGATCCGGAAAGATAAAGCAAAATGCAGAAATGGATCTTTCCATCGATGACAGCTTGTTAGTCAACCGTCATGCCTTGAGTAGTTCGTCACTCGGTGGTCGTCGTGATAGCTTCCTATATTCGTTCTGAACCTTACAATTCTCTATTTGAAGTTTTCGTCATCAGGGTGAAAATGACGCTTTTGCCCTCTTGCCAAGGTTAGATAATAGAAAGCCAAATTTTGGGTGTCTATAACATTAAGCGATTTTTTTCAAAATCACTCTTAAAATCACAATCTATAAAACTTGTAGAAAAATCTCAGTGTCGACAAAGTAACAAATTAATATTAGATAAAATGATCTTATTTTGATTATTTTCTTATAAAATTATATTACTAAATATTGTTTTCTTATAAAACTACGATATTAATTCTAATTGTTGATTTAAATTGATAAATAATAAAAATTGACTTAATGTAGGAAAAGTCAAATGTCAAATCGAAGAAAAGGAGGACGAACCAAACCAAAAAAAAGAAGAAAAATCAAATTGTCCATTTAATTATAGTATAGTATAGTATAGATAGATAGATATAAATAACATTATTTATAGCAAAAATTACAAAATAAATACTTTAATTTACTTAATAATTTTGAGATATATTGAATTTTAATTTTTTTTAAAAATTGAAGTACATTGTTATCAAACCCGTATTTTGCACAAAAATCAGTACTAATGTATAACTATAATACATCATTTGGAAGCCTGTTTAAAAACCAAAAGATTAAAGGCCCTAGCATTACTTATAATTATAATCTACCACTATCGTTAAAAATGATGATTCTCTCATATCAAGGGCATTATGGGTAGTCGGTGAACTTTTCTTCTCAAATGATTCAAGAGCTTTAAATTTGGCTAATTTTACGTTCTCAGATCCTTATTTTAGGCCCAAAAAGAAAAAAGAAAAAAAAAGCCTCGGACTTCAATACCAATTTAATTCCGTTTTAATATTAAAGCAGGGAAAAAATAGAAACCGAACAACCTAACGAGCGACGTCTTAGAGAGATAGAGAAGAGAGAGAGAGAGACAAGAAGAAGAGATCGGTTTTGGCTTCGTCAATTTGTGTTTCTCTTGGTAAGTTCTTTGTGGTTTAAATTTTAATAGCCATTTCATCTTTTTCCTCTGTTGATGATATTATTTGTTGAATTTTAGATCTGAATCATTAGTTTTGAATATAGTTTTGTCCTTGTTCAGGGTTTATGAGTTTATCGATCCGTTGACTGAAAGATCTCATTTTGTTCTTTTGGTTTATGCGGACTGCGGTTTTAATTCATTGATTGGGGTCTATAGTTTGGGGTTTTAGTTAATTTTGTACTTTTTTTTTGTCATAAATTTTCTGGGTTTTTATTGTTCCATTCACTCTGATATAAGAATTTTAGGTGAGTTTTTAAAAATTAATGGGATTTTCCCTGTTTTGGTATAGTTTTTCTCCACAGGAATGCGTTTGCACAGTTATGCCCTTTGATTTAGACGGATAGGTAGTCGTGATTATTTAATTGTTTTATCCCAGGAGATAGGTTTGTGCTTTTTGGTTAAAGTTATTTACTTTTTGTTAGTTTTTCATTCCTTTTTTTCTTGATTTTTCTTGGAATATGAAGGTTTGATTTTGTGAAAAGTTTTGACTTTTCTCTTCTATATTTCTTTTTGATATTTTGGTTTGTCTGTCTTGTTTTAGTTTGTCATTATTCCCATGGATCATCATTACTATTTCCTTTTTCTGCTCCAAGAAAATGTCATTTCTGATAGTAAAATACTTTTATGCTTATGTCCATGGATATATTTGTTTGTGATTTGAGGCTATCAAAGTAGCATTTTTAACTTTTCTCAAAACATTTAACTTGACTGCCTTTTACACAAGCATTTTGCAAAAAGGTACACATTCGATTAGTGGAGATAAGTGATGGCCATAATTTGAACATAGTGTGAGTGTGTGTGTGTGTGTGTGAGTGTGTGTGTGTGTGTGTGTGTGTTTGATATTATTACTTGTGATGACCGTGGTTTTATAGTTGTCAATTATGAGACAAGGCACTTGCTGGTGACTGATGTGGTGCAAATTTGCATACACTCGAGGCATATTAGATGTATTTTGTTACTTGATTTAAAGATGAGGAGTTTGTGCACAATTATGACTTATTTTATAAAAATGTTCCTACGCCCTTAAGGATGATTACCAGAATAGTAGTGATCTTAATTCAGCTGTGAAATATGTTTTAATAGGGTTGAAATAGTAAGTTGGGTTACAATTTAACTACTATCTAGAAATATATTAGGAAATTGTTAAGTTACTTTTCTTTTATATGGATGAATATATTCCTAATAAGCAAATTTGGACTCTAGGCTCTTTTGATAGCTCTTTCTGTAAGAGCTATCTCACTTGTTTTACTCGTTCTAGCGCTCCAGTTCAGTTTCAGTTGGGTTCTATCATTTATACGGGAAAGGTTCCATCCAAAATTAAGACATTTATTTGGTCTTTGGTTTTACAGATTTTGAATAAAAATGATATTTGTCAGGTGCACAAATCCACAAGTTTCAACATCTGTGTTTGTAAGCAGAATGATGAGACATATTATTCTCATTTACTTTTTGCAGTCTTGTTGTTTAGGTTTTTTGGAGCTCTACTTTTGGAGTGTCGGGGGAGGAGAGAACTTGTCTTGCCTCAATGGATGGAACTATTGCTTACCATAGTTGTGAAGATGTTAAGTCGAGTCCGTGGCCTACCGCTTCAGCGACTGGTCGACTAGTCGCTCAACTAGTCGTCCATAAAGCTATAAATTATTTATCATGTGCAGTTAATACTAGATACACACACACATAAATTTAAAATTACATAAAATATGAAAAAAACTATTCATAAATATATTACTATGTAAACAATCAACACTATTAAATAGCATTTCTCAACCAAATATTAAAGCGTCTGATCACCAAATGGTCTTAAATAAATGAATTTATATGTATGGTAAGCCAATAAATTCCACACAATGCATTCTCGTATTGGTAAAATTTCAACAACATATAATCATTCATTTTAGTGAGCATATCCCAACAATGCTACATATCACCAACAAATAATAAATATATAAAAAGGAAAAAAATCTTTTTTTTTTGTACGTAAACAATATTCTAATGTTATAAAGAAAGAAGGAGAAGAAAGTCGGTAGTAAGTTGTCCAACGCAAGTCATCTGAAAGCCGCCCATGGCACGCTTATCTTTCGAGATAGACGAAAGATACTTGAGAATCTTAACGTGCCACTTTGTGTCTGGCAGCAAGTTCCCTCTTTCCCCTCCGTCGACTAGGTGATGACTTGACAACCATGTTGCTTACTGGGTTAATAAATGTTTGGAGGGAGGAAGGATTCTAGAATGCTTTGAAAATGGGAAATCTTCTACCCCCTCCCCCTCCCCCTCCCTCCCCCCCTCCCCCTCCCCCCTCCCCCCCGGGTTTGATTGTAATGTTTGGCATTATAGAGACAGCTGTTTATCTTTCGAGATAGACGAAGTTGGACTAATTTGGAAACATTGGGCAATTTACTATTTTTTCTTGCTTCATGGATCTCTGGCATGAGTGCCTTTGGGCATATTCTGAATCTGATCTTTGTAAAGAGGTTAGAGAGCTGCCCGCTTTTGAGTGTGTACACTTTATTTTCCATGTGTTATAGGTTAGGTGGACTCCTTTTCCCTTGATCTTGTATGATAGTTAACCTCTTGTCATCACATGTTTCCCACTACTGGCTATTGTTACTAGGAGATGAACTCTGAATTAGTTTATTGAACTGTAGTAAGGGATCATGTGTGTTTCATTTAATTAATATTTAACGATGGGTGGAAATTGCATTTTGACTGGAAAATGATTGGATCTTTAATTTTTACAGTAAAATATGAGATATCCCAAAAGATTGCATAGGATTTGAAATGAAACTTTTGGTTTAATAAAAATAACAAAGCTCCTAGACAAATTATGTGATTCCATTACCATTATGCAGATTGTGAATTGGATCTCAGTTCTGGTCTTTTAATTTTATAAACGTTTAAATTTAGGATATCTAAGTTTATTTAATATATATGGAACAATAAGATTTTATCAGTTGATTACTCGTTGATTCCTTTAATTCACTGGCTGGTTAATTGGTATGTATTCAAGATGTAGTAAGGAGTAGTGTTATTGACTTGTGGTCTATGCTTAAAATACTTCCTGCATAAATTACTTTTCTGAAGCTTGCAGCATTTTTTTGTGTGAAAGTTTTACCAGATTTAAGCTGACTACAAGTTAAAAGCCACATTGAATCATCAGACTTTTGTATAATTCTGTTTTCTTTGAATTTGTTTCATTATGATGTTTCTTTCATTTTCAGCGGCCTCTCGGAATTAGACCATTTGAATGTGATTCAGATTTATTATCAAAAACTGAATGATGCCATTTATGTGACATCAAGTAATATTTTTTTTTTTTTTTTTTTTTTGTAATGGTCTAGAGTGACACATATTGATTTTGAAAAACTTTCTAAAATTCAGTCATCCTTGTTTTTCTTTGGTATTAGAGATTGATGTTTGTGAACCTTCAAAGTTGGTCTGTTCCAATGAACTAGCATATATGATGGAAAGTTGTAAGCCATAAACTTAGTTGAATACTCATGAAAACATGGATAAAAGCATTGGCTCGATACTGACAATGTTTATACACATATATGTTGCATCTTAGGAAGTAAGATATTGTTAGATTTATAAAATGGGTCCAAAGTCTAGTATATAAAAACATCAAGTTCTCTAACTCAAAACCAATTGGTAATGAGAAGAGTTGGCCCAAATCATTATATACTAGACATATTTTCTCAAGGTATTCAATGTGGGACAAGATATAGCCTCTAACATTATCCCTCACGTGTAACCCGGTGTATTGAGGGTTGCACGTGGACCCGATGAATATGAAGACCTCACAAGATAAGCAAGCCCAGAAGAAGCTAGTCACAAGCCCAGAAGAAGCTAGTCACAAGCCCAGAAGAAATCTAGTAAACCACGAGCAACTATTAGCCCAATTGATAAGTGATACTAGTTAAGAAATGAGTAACTTTGACCCTTAAGAAATGGACTGCAAGTGGTTAAGAATGAAAGATAAGAAGAGTGTTTAATTTGGCCCAAGGATAGCCTGCTCTGATACCATGTTAGTACTATAAAATGGGCCCAAAGTCTAGTATATAAAAACATCAAACTCTTTAAGTCAAAACCAATTGGCAATGAGAAGAGTTGGCCCAAATCATTATATACTAGACATATTTTCTCAAGGTATTCAATGTGGGACAAGATATATACTCTAACACGTATCTAATAAATCTTAAAACTATTTGTTTTTAACAATTAGATTATATACATTTTATAGAGATGTATTTGTGATTATATTATCCTTTTCTTTTCCATGCCTATTGCTTTTACTCTTATTTCTTTCTTAAGAATTATACTTGGCATGCTTACTTGTTGAAGAGTTCTTTATTATGTTGAGATGTGTTCAAATGTTTTCAACAGGATCAACTTTATGCTTTCAATATAGGATAGTGATAAAGTGTTAATATAATTCCTCTCTTTTTATCTTCTTGATTTTCTGTATTATGATTTGCAGGTAGATAAGATATTTCTTAAATTAGTCTTTATATGAAGATGCAAAGATAGTCGGATGTAGGATAAGTGTGGGGAAACAATCTCCTAGAAATTGATTCAGATTTTTAGTAAGTAGCAATAAAATTTAATTTGAAGCCTGTTTTTGGAGGGAGATCAGTAATATCTGAAGGGATCTTATGAGGTTCATTTTCTTTTCAAAGGTATCAAAAGAAAGAGTGTGAGGTTTGAATCAGTGAAAAAGGAGGGATGTTTGGGCCATCAATCACCTGTGAACTTTTTCTTTCTAAGTTCTTTGACTGAATTTCTGTTTAGGGTTGAACTAATAGTTGGGCTCTTATCAATAAGCAAGTTGCCTCATCCTTAAAACCTGCAGAAACTTGATAGATTCTTACATTAACACCCAATACCATCTACTGTGCCCATGGGTTGTAGAAAGATCAAAACTACCCATTTCTCTAAAAAAGGAGTAGACATAGTAAAATAAAAGTAAAAGCAACACCTACTGAATACTTCCAAGCTCGAAATGTATTTCCAGAGCTGGTCATTAACTTGAGCAAATACTCGTATTTTTCCTATTTATATTTGCTTCTTTTTGATGTTCTAGTGGAATGTATTAAATTCCTGGTGCATGCTTCCGACTTATCAAAAAACTAGTTACCGGTACATGCTTCCAAACTTATTATATGTAATGTCCCTAGTTTTATATGTTTATGAAATTAAATTAATTTACATTTTGTCATTGTTTAGAGACAAATGAAATATTGATAATTTTCATGGTGCATAATAGTAGAAATCATGATCATCTGGTGCATTTGGTACTTTTTTCCCAGCACTTGTCCCAAGGAACTGAAAATCAGGTTGCCATACTCTATTGTAGGATATATTACCTACTTGGAATCTAGAGATATGTCTCCAGCAACAAAATCAAAGTCCAAATCTAAGGAGAAGCCCTCCTCAAAGGCTACCAAGGAACAACAGAAGGCTTCTCCAAAACATCTTGAATCAACTAATACAGGCACTCCTGCAAGCGCGTATAATCCACTTTCCGGGACATTCCATAGCTTAGATACTTCATCAGTGACCACTTCACCGCCCCTCCACAGCAACGGTCGTTTTCGCAATATAGATGAAACAGATGAGAACTCTGGTAGCTCACATAGAACAGCCGTCGAGTACGATACGCTATCCAATAATGATAGCTGCTCCGGTGAGTCAGAAGACCATAAAGAGAAGGTAATGAGTGCAGCTCTTCGGCAGGAAATGATACCTGTCTCTGACAACGAAAAACGAGAGAAGATACGCCAGAAGAATGAGAGAAAACACCAGCGTCAGAGAGAGAGGCGGGCCCAAGAGTTGCATGAGCGTTGCAGTGGCTACCTTATGTCAAGGAAATTGGAGTCTCTATCCCAGCAGATTGTGGCAATGGGGTTCACGTCTGAGCGTGCGACAATGGCCTTGATGCTGAACGAGGGCAGACTCCAAGAATCTGTTAACTGGCTTTTTGAGGGAACTGAACAAGAATCTCAAAAGAAGGATATTGGTACTGGGGCTAACTTGAAAATTGATGTCAGTGAAGAGCTTACTCGGATTGCAGAAATGGAGGTAAGGCACAAATGCTCGAAGCAAGAGGTTGAAAGAGTAGTTGTTGCCTGCGAGGGTGACCTTGACAAGGCAGAAGAGACATTGAATACTCAGAAGCCAGAACAACCTGTTACTCCCCCAAAGCCCGAAGAGACTGCTGACATGAAACATACTGTGCGACCACAAGAAAAGCCTACATCCACACTGAATAGGAATGAAGGAGAGATGACATACCCCAAAGGGGCTGTTACATTGCCAACACTTAATGAACCTGGGAATAAAAACCTGCATTCTTCAAAGTTAAATCCTTCAAAGTCTCTTACAGAGAAGAGGTTTCCAGCAACTGGATACAGTTCTTTGTCATATTCAACTACAACACCTATACAAGTAGCACCTTCATCAGCAAAAATGATGGCTCAGCTCGGAGTAGGTGGCTTGGAAGGGAGACAGTTTCATCAAGGAGCAGTTAGGGAGCCAGTAATTATGATGCAACGCCCACAATCTATAAATATAAAGCAGAATCATGTTACAAACAGTAGTGCTTCTCCTCCAGGGACAAATCAATGGTATGGTAACAATGTTCTGGGTGTTGAAAGTTTGAGCATAAATGGTAAGTTGGTACACAATCAGAGTTTCAGGAAATTTTTGGCACAGAAAGTTTGAGCTCACATCATGCTTACCCGCAAGCACCAAGTAGAAGTCTGGGCCCGGAGAGTCTGAGTTCAAGGCAGTATAACCCTCAAGCTCAATATACGCAACGTGCATACATGTCCAGCTCAGTTGATTCAACGGCAGCTAGGCCTGTATCTGCCTCTTGGAGGACTGTGGGGACGTCTTCTCCTTCACTGACGGTTCCGTCCTCTCTTGGACTGTTTTCTGGTTGGGGCTCAGCAGCAACCTCAGGCTCACCTTCTCACGTGGATTGGAATGCAAGGGACATGATGTCTCATTGTGATTATAACAGTATAGATTGGACATTGGAATCAAACCCGTCATCGCCAAAGTTGAATGATTTGATGCTTGGAGGGAGGCCAAGTGGGCTGATGCTGGGGCTTTCCTCTATGAGGATTGGTGGTACGAATGGGGTTCGTGTTGCAGGGTTGCAGGACAGTGGAGTGCCAACAGAAGCAACTTCTGGTGGTCCACGCGAGTGGACGTCTCCTTTTGCAGGAAAGGACATCTTTAGCTTGCCCAGACAGTTTGTTACTTCTCCCTCTCCTTAAGTATTTAGGGGGTAGGTTCGAATGAAATCAGGGAAAATAGACAGGTGTGGTGAATTTAGTGGTGTTTGAATGGATGTGTTGATGGTTGTTTCTTTCTTCTATTAAACAAACACAGTCGAGATAATTCTTTCTTAATGAATCTTCTGATAAATCCCTTCAAAAAAATCTCTTATATGCAAATGCCAGAAAGTTAAAACTTCTGATGGTTGTGAACCATTTGTTTGAGCACCACTAAAGAATATGAACACTTGAATTAAAATAAACTTAAATAGTAGTTGTTTTTCTGAAAGGATAATAATATAATATCATTTCGTCAATGCCATTTTTTGTTATACTAGTTATGTTACTCCCAACGTGGGATTGTTTGTTTAAAATTGTGCGAGTTCACTTTTAGAATAACAGAGGAAAACGGTGATGCACGTGCACTCGTACGTAGCTATTCTATTGTTGATCTTTTTAACTATCTTGTTTTTGCCTTTTGTTTTGGTAGAATTGTATTGGAAAGTCGTAAAGAAAAGGTAAAAGTAAGGGTGTAAACGAGTCGAACTGAATCGAATAGAGAGTTGTTCAGATTTGACTCAAAAAGTTAAATTCATACTCGAATTCGACTCGGATTTGAATTGTATTTAAAAAAATCTACTCAGATTTAACTCGACTCGAATATTCATTACTCAAATTTGATCTAATCCGACTCGGATCAAATTATATTCAAACTACTCGCGAGTTTCGAATTCAAACTTGAATTCGAGTCTCTTCATAATGACTACTTTTATAATAGATATAATTATAAATTGAACTTATTATTTTACTTAACAAATTAAAAAATATATTTACGATTACACTTTATAAATATAAAATCACAATTAAAAATAAAAAGAAAAAATAATAATTAATTACTTTAATTTTATTTAACTTTGTATATATTATAAGAGAATGTATCGAGTATCTATTATCAATCGAATATGTATTGAATCACAATTGAGAGTTCAAGTAGTTTGAATCCTAAACGAGTCGAGTATAACATTGTTCAGATTCTACTCATATTTTTATTCGAACTATTTTTTGTGCTCAAATTTGGATCATATTATTAACGAATTCGAGTCTTGCTCACATTTTTTTGAGTCGAGCTCGAATCGACCCCAAATCGTTTGGTTCAATTTACAACCTTAGGTAAAAGTGCTCAAAGACCTTATTCTCGTAAGAAAGCAGTCAATATTATGTCGTTTATTAATGCAGTTTGTATGGAAAAATAAAAATGAGAGTACAATAAATTTTTATTTGACTTAGGCCATGTTTGTTTATGTGACGACCCGAAAAATCGGATAGCCTTGTAATTAGGTTTTCGATATTTATATCTAATAAAATAAAATTTTGTGTAAATGTGATTGTATGTGTTTAAAGGTCGTATTATGACCTAGATTATGTTTGTGTGAGAATATACGAATTAGGGTTTTGTAGACAAAAATAAAATTTTTCCTAGAAAAGACGTAAAAACACTATTCAAGCTAAAAACGTTTTTAAGTTTTTTCGATTTTTCGAATGACGCCATAGTGTTTATATGATGTCACGAGACGTAATCTCTAATAAAATTTACGAAAGAAAAATTCAGTTTTTCGGCTAGTCAAACGAATTACGAAAGCTAACCGAGAATAATATGAGTATAATACGAATTATTATACGAGTAGAATACAGAATAATACGAATATAATACGAAAATTATACGGTAGAACTACGAAAAGTCAAAGTCAACGATTACGGCTAACTAACCAGTTTGGAGTAACCGAACTAGGGAAAGAAAACCTAGTTAAACTAACTAAGTAATAACTCAATCCAAGTTAAGGAAAATGGAACAATCATAAAGGAGGATAAGAAAACCATCCCATCCCCATGTTTTAACCCTAGTTAGCTTAACTTAGAGCATGGTTAGGTTAACCTAGGGAGTGGTTAGTAAAAGTTGTCCAAAAGACCATTATACCCTAACTCTTGTAAGGGCTATAAATAGAAGTCCTTTTCCTCTTCATTTCTCACCAATTCACCAAAACTAAGAGGGAAAACTCTACAAAAATTGAGAGAGGGGAAGAGAGAGAGAGAGAGAGAGAGAGAGAGAGCTTGGTTGGAAGAGCAAAAAGGAGAAGAGGAGCAAGGCTAACAAGCTTTGATCATCCATAACAAGAACAAGAACAAGAAAGAATAAGAACCAAGAAAGGTAATATTATAAACCATAACCTTAATCTATTTTTTTAAGCTTTATATAAAAAGTATATTGCTTATTGGTTATGGAATTATAAGATGGTGAAAGATGATGGTTATATGTTTAACCATGTTAATATGTATGAAAAAGGAAAGTAAGATGAAAACTTGAACCATAACCTTTAAAACCAACTTTTAAGCTTTATAATTATATATTACTTGCTTGTTGTGGTTGTGGTTATGTTGTTGAGGATCATGAAGAATCTGGATGGTATAAGGTGGCGCATGATGGTAATTTTATGATTAAAACACCGGTAATATGCATGAAAAGTGGAATGAAAATAAAAACGTAAGCCTATGCACAAGGATGAACAAGAACGCGTAATTGACTATTAATCGGACTAATATTAGTTAGTAAGACGTATGTGAAATTCGAGAAGAAGGAAATATACGTATGTGTTATGGAAATGTTCCAATTGGAACGGAGTAAAAATATGCTATAACGAAGTTATGGCGAAAATTTTAGTAAAAGACGTTAAATGATGAAAACCCTAACTGGTACGACTTTCGGGTCAAGTTTACGGGTAATAGATGCTTCCAAAAAATTTTGATTTTTGGGGCTTTATGTAGAGCATAGAATAAGTAAGCCGTAGGCTCAAGAACGAGCTCAATACGACTTTAGATGAGTAAGTTACGAAGAAATGAAAAATCGACGTTAGAAACGTCATATAGTAAAAATTAGCCCACGAAGGATTTTTAAGCCAATTTTCCAGCTAGTTAGAGAATCAGAAAAATTATGTCTAGGAGAAATTGTAGAAAATGTTGTGAGTAAAAAAATGGCTCAAGAACGGACTCATTCCGATATCGGATGAGCGAGTTATGACATTGCAAAGTAGGTGCGTCGAAAACGAAAAACTGGCAGATGCTGACGTCACTTGCAGTGTGTAGCCTGTTTGGCCGGCGCCGCAGCGCCGCTTGCAAGGCTAATCTGGGCGCCGCAACACCCAAAGGTCAGGAAGCGTGCAGTTGTTGGACGTTTGCATAGGCGTGTTAGACATACGTTGTGCAAGTGTCGTGACGCCGTGCCAAGTCTTAAAGACATAATTTAATGTTATATTTCATATAAAAGTAAACATTATAGAACGTAAAATATTTAATATTAACCAAAGAGTATTAGATAAGTTGTATGGCCGTGCTAAGTATACGCAAATGCGTGTCGTTTGGGCATTCGCGTAAGGTAAGTTGGGCATCTGACGTGTGAACGTCGAAACATCGTGCCAAGTGTTAATGAACTCAAAAAGTGTTCCGATTCAAATGAAACAGACATTATAAAATATGAAATAAAGTTAATGTAAACCAATGTAAAATGTCATTATGTAGCTAATTGGTGTGTCGTCATACACTAACATGTGTAGGACGTTCAAAGAATAATATAACATAAAGTTGTAAACAACGCTTAAGGCAAGTTTCTAACTGTTGTTTAACCTTCATGTTATGCAAGATTTCTAGTTATGTGCAAATGTTTTATGTTTGTACAAGATATTTAGCTATTGATTGTGGTGTGTGCTAATATCTGCACTTATGTGCTATTTTGATGAACTGTTTTGTTGTTAAACTGTTCAAGTTGTTAAGGTTCTGTTATTCACGAACTATGTAAGAAAAGTGTCGATGCCAATTGTCTTCGGCTAGACAAGTGTAGAGGTAAGTTATTGGATGATTAAAATTTCTAATGAAGTTAAGGAAAGTTAATTTAAACTAGAGGAAATTTGTGTAAGTATGAGAGAAGAGACCCTAGTATAAGGGAGTTAAGAATCAAGAGATGAAGTAGACAAAAATTGTGTCATGATAAGAAAGTAGACAAGGAAGATGTCGAATCTAAGAGAGAAAATATAGAAAAAGGTTAAGGTCTTGAGGATAGATCAGTATGTTATTTCAAAAGTGTTAAACGAAAGAAAACTGTTGTTCGTATTTATTCGAAGCTGCTTCTCTGACAATTCGAAGTTTTTCAGAAATTATTGATAAATAAAATATATTAAGTGATATATTTTATTTAATGTATAAATAGAAATATATTAAGTTTGACTGCATAAATGTGTATGTGCGGTGAAATATGTGATTTTTGTGTGAATAATTAATTGTGTAAATAAATGTGGAGAATATACATTTATTTGAAAAGTTATATTTAATAGTTAAATAAAACTATTAAAATTTATTTAATTAATAATGATAGTTATATTTATGTTATAATAAATAATTATAACATGAATAATAGAATAATATTTAATATGATGGTAAATGGATGTACATTAAAAATATAGGGTCCAATATATATTATATGTATATTGGTATCAAGTTTATGAATTAAAATTTTATAATGTGAGTAAAAAGGGAATAATATATTAAATTATATATTTAATATATATTTAAATTGTTTTGAAAACAATTTATGGAAGGATTGAGATGATTAGATTTAAATATACAAAATTAGTTGTAAATATATTAAAATATAAGTGAATTAAAATAGTTAATTGAATATTAATTATTTTAATTGGCCCGCTACGTTAAAAAAGTGAATTAAAATAATTAATGTAATATTAATTATTTTAATATAGTTGGTTTGTTACATTAAACATATTGTTTTATTTAATGTATTAACTCCATTATTATTGGAAAGATTAAGTAATTTTAATATATTAATTGATATATGATTTAAAAGTATAATATATATTATGTAATATGCATTACATAATATGTATGAGAATAAATATATGTTTAGTGTATATTAATATGTAAATTAATCATGAGATGATGGGTATTAAAAAAAAAAGAGCTGAGTGACTAATTAGCATGAGTTGCTGAAAATTTAAAATATACTTAGTCATTATTTTAGCTGGAGGTGCTATTCTATTAGAGAAGTAGGCTGCCCACTAAGCCAAGCTATCCTACATCTGATAAAGGAAGAAAGCCTGAGAAGCCTATGTCTTCCTCATTTTCTTCCATCCCAAAACAATTCAAGGCTTAATTTTTCTACACCTAAATCATAAACAAAACCTTACCAAATACTTAGGGAATTAGAACTGTGAACTGAAGTTAGAGAAGATAGAGAACAAAAGAATTAAAACAAGAGTTGAAGCAAAAAATAGTGCAATCAAGTAAATAAGAATTCTAGTAATTCATCAAATAAAAGGTAATTCCAATACTTTTGCTATGTTCTTACAAATTACTATAAAATTTCTTTGCTTGGTTGTGGATTGAATGGGTTGGTTGTGAAGTGTTGTGATGATGGGATAATATATATATGTGAAAGCATAAGGAAGAGATTTCTATGTAGAAATTTGGGCAAATCTATGATTAAATGTCTATGAAATTAAGTTTTTAAAACTACGCCCATAACGTGTTCGATTAAATGCTTCAATGGAAATTTTTTGTCAAAATAAAAAAATTAGTTGCTGTAAATGTAAAAATATGATACATGTATGAGTTTGGGATGACTCTATATGTATGGAATGTGTCAAAGTAAGTTATAAACGTAGTACGAATAAAGTATGAAGAGGTTAGAAAAAACTGCAAAACTAAAATTTTTTAGGATCTGGGCTTCAGCGCCGGGGCACTGGATTTAGCTGTGACGCCCCCAAATCCGGGTTTCAAAACCTCGAACTCAGTGCTTACTGATAAGTAGGTTTCATACCTACTTATTGGATACTATTTAGCTTCATTCGTTGCTTAACTAGTAGCTCCATAGTTTGTTTTCATGCATTTTCCCCTTCTTTTTGGTTTTGATTCACTATTTTCATTATATGGCTTTTGCACGGTTTTTGGTTAATTTGACACGAGTTATGATGCAATTGTTGTTTGGGAGCTAAATGATTATTTGTTGCCTGTACAGGACACGAGAATCAAGAAATCAGGCTACAGCAGTACAACAGTAGACTGGCAGCCTGCGCAGCTGCGCCTAGCTTAGCCTTGTGGCCGGCGTAGCTGAGCCCCTCCTGTTCTTGCCAAACTCCCCTGCGCAGCTGCGCCTGTCGCCAGCCAGCCCGTCATGCAGACACGTTCCAGCCAGCGAAGCAGCACTACCATAAAATCATGCAATGCCAGATTTTGAGGTTTTAGTGGAACAAAACTTTATTAGTGGGAATCAGAATAAGTCAATAGAAGACAAATTGAGCATGTAATATATTGAATTGAGAATTCAATTTGGAGGGGGTTGCTCCCACACGAAAAATAGGAAGTTTACTGCATTGTTAGTTCAAAAATAAAAACAACTCAGCTGAGCTTAAATTTTGCTTGGGAACTGAAGAATGGAGCTACATGGATGCTGAATTGAAGCTTGGGAGCAAGAAATCAAGAATCAACACAACTTGGAAAATCATCAAAAGTTGCAGAACGGAAGAACTGAAGCAGGGAGTTTTAATATTTTCTGTTTTTGATTAATTTTCCTATTTTGTAATTATGATGATGAACCAATTGTGTGCGATGAATTCTATTATTGTTATCATGAACTAAATTTAATTCTTGGGATTATAATGGATCTTTTGCATTACTAAAAATTGATATGCTTCCTTATTATTGCTAGTTGGTTATGAAATGAATGTCTAGCATAATCCATTCTTATTGTTTAATTGTTTGATCACCAATTACTGTGATAATTTATATGGAATTGAGAAAGGAAATATAAATTGAGATCTAATTATGCTAGCATATGTTCATAATTTTTACATTCCTCGTGAAGTTATGTTTCGTGCTTAGGATAGAGATATACCGAAGCAACATATGTGGCCAATTGAGAACTTATGCTTCAACCCTTTTTGATTGTAATTCACATAGAGATATTGTAAGACCCCGAATTTATGAAATAAAAATTTATTATTTTCTTTATGATTTTTTTCTTTCTAAATAGTGAAGTGCTTAATTGTTATAAATGATAGTTAAGGGTGTTATATGCAAATTATTTGATAAATAGTATGTCGGGGAATATTCCTTTTGTCGGGAAATATTCTTTCTGTCGGGGAATATTATATTCGGTACCGTACGACGGCGCCGAAATGGCAATATTGTCAATGATAGTGGGCCCCACAACGGGTTAACTGTCGGATATAGAAAGTGATAGAAATTGGCGGCAAAACTTTAACCGATAACTGTTAAAATACCCGGTGATAAAAAGAACAGTAAAACGCGTTATTCCACAGTAGCACACGGTATTCCACAGTAGCTCACGATGTTTGCACAGTGTTTAATATTATTGGTTCAATAATTGATAAAGTAGCAATTGCATAGTATCTTGATTCAATAATTGTTAATTAGCATCTGCATAATATATTTTACTATTTGTCACGACACTGTAACTTATATCATTTGATAGGATATTTTAGCATTATCGACAATGTCTAGAAATTCTGTCAAGGAAAGGGGTTATTTAATTGCGCGCCATTTTTATGGAAGGCCCCCCTCTTTCCTGGGAATAATCTGGTTGTCAGTATTGCGAGTATATATGCTATCTGTGATATTAATACATTTAACACAATAATACAGAAAAATGGATTTATTGTGATAATGGAGTTATTTTTTTAATGGTTTTATCTTTTGATAATGAAATTATCTTTTGATAATGGATTAATCTTTTTGAAAAAATGGATGGATGATATTAATGGAAGAAAAAATGGATGGATGATATTAATGGAAGAAAAAATGGATGGATGATATTAAAAGAATATGGGGAAAAGACCAAAATGCCCTCACCTTGATTTTCCTATAAATAGGGAGAGTTTGCTTAAGAAATTTTCACACCTTCATTGCTTATACTTCCTCCCTCTCTCTAAATTTCTGAAGTTCTCTTAGTGTGCTAGGCTATTGTGAGTATTTGTGAGAATACTAGTATTATCCGAAGTTAGTAAACTTCATAGAAAGTAACATCCAGTTAACGAAGGTAGGGAATATCATTTCTTTCATACTCATATATAATATCATTTGCTTTCATGTTCGTAAGTGATATTATACTCATAAAGGTTGTTATTCATTCTGTATTAAATTGTGGGGATAACCTGGCCGTGCGGTATGACGCATGCCTGGTGAATATCCTTTTGTATTCATTCATTATTATTCTATGGGAATAACCTGTAAGTACGAGTGTCGTACCTGGTGAATACCCTTCTGTATTCATTCCTTATTAATCTATGGGTATAACCTGTCCGTGCGGATTGACGCATGCCTGATGAATAACCCTTTGTATTCGTTACTTATTAATCTGTTGTGAAAATAATCTGTCTACGCGAATTATCGCATGACGGGTGAAAATCCATTTGCAGTTTCATATATTCTGTTATACTCGTATAACGTATCATTTCTTTGGTACTCTTTAAGGGATATTTTTTCTTTCACATTTCTCCATTTAAGATAAGAAATCTTTGTTTGTTTCCAAAACCTTATTTTTAAATGGAGAAAAATCCCTGAAAATTAGTAGAATATCTTTAATAGTTTTGTGCTTCATCTAATATCTTCTCACTTGAATCTTTCTATTTCATTTTATATACGTTATAGTTGAAGCATGAAACAATTTCTTGAATATCATTCTTGAATTTGACTCCACAATTTGGTCATCGTGTTGGCAATTTGGTCAATCTTTGATACTGATTAAATTATAAAGCTTTTCTTATCCTTGATCTCACTATATCATTGTCATCATCCTCATCCTCATATTTAAATTGTGGTGATAGTTCTCTTTGGCCCGTAGTGCAAAGATGAACTGGCGTGACATGATTTTGACCAAACTGTGTATTGGTATTATCATGACTTTTGGTGTTACAAACAAAGGCGTATGGTGAAAGTTCTCTTTGGCCCGTAGTGCAAAGATGAACTGGCGTTTGGCATGATCATGACCGGTGATGTTACAAATAAATATCTTTGGCACGTAGTGCAAAGAGAGGCTGTTGAATATAAACTGTTGATATTGGATGTTCATAAACAGAAATTGTTGATTGGTGTTACAGGGATAAAATATTGGTGGTGATCCTTTAATTTATAGAAGATGGTAGATATTATAATCTACTTGACTCTTCTAATGGATTGTTTGTTCCGCTGCAATTGTTGTTGTTGAACAATTATAATATCTTTAAATCTCTGATTTATTATTGTTGAAGACTAAAGATAATTTTTATTCTTCATTATCTTAGTCATGATATTTCTTACTGGGCTATTCAAGCTCACCCTTTTCAGTTTTGTCCCATTGTTCTTCTCAGGAAAGGAAAATGTAGCTGGGACTAGCCGGGGAGTGGAGTGATGGTCCGAGTTAGTGGTTGTCCTCATCAAGTTATGACATAGTTTAATAATGATTGTACTGAAGACTTAAAACATGTGTTGCCGTCTTTTTACGGCATTGTAATAATTTGGGTTTGGATACTGTGGTACCATACGGTACGATATTTGTATGGAAGTCACAGTATGTGTGTGGTCGTATTTTGCACGACAAATATTAGTTGTAAATGGGAAAATTCGTATTTGTATTTGTATTTTGTAGAATGTTATTGGCGACTCAAAATGGGTTGTGTGGACCTATTTTGGGGGCGTCACAGATATAGTGCGTTATTCATCTAGGGTGTTCACATTCATTCTATCAATTGTGAATTTAGTGTGATATGAATATGGTGCATCGAAAGGTGGTCATATTTTACATTCGTGTTCTTGACCAACATTCTATAATAATCAATTAGTAACAATAGGAAGCATGGAAATCTAAGTTTGCAATAAGTGAAATTATAATCCCAAGCCCATAAAATCTGTATTTATACAATAATAATTTGTTCTATTTGTTTCTTTAGTAATCATTAGATAATTTCATCATTGTAATCAATTGTTTAAAGAGACCGAAATAATTATAAAATCGGTGTTTGTAGTCATAAACGCAATTCTATTCCTCGTGAGATCGATACTTTACTTACTTTATATTACTTGTGGATCACGTGCACTTGTGTTGTCCTTTTTGTATATGACAATTTACGCGCAAGTATACGCGGTCAACAAGTAATAAAGTGATAAGAGAGAGAGTTGTCGAACCCACAGGGAATTATCTCTAATGAACTTCCAAGTACCAACTTTATATCGTCTCGATCTTATTTAAACAATTTGATTGAAGAGATAGATAAAGGTTTACATCTAAATTGTATGAAATAAATAACATAAATAGATAAATAAGGGTCTAAGATTACAATTTCCCCCATACAAGTATTTTGTCAAACACTTGGTGTGCAATGCTTTGTTCAAAATCTCTTAACTCTCCTTTAGATCAATTAACCACATAGAATTACCAACCGAGAAATTCACCATATTCATAAGCCTCTCTCGATGGTCATATGAAAATCACCCATACACGACACATAGGTATATGTCTATCCCACATACTAGCAAGCAATTCAATTCTATGAATAATCAACAAGACACACGTCACTAAATCTTAGTCAATCACCCATCAAACAAATGAACTTTCGCATAGGGAGTCATTTAGTTTGTAATCTCATAATGGTTACACACGACATTTAGGTATATATCTATCCTAAATACTAGCAAGTCACCTATTCTCAAAGATAATTAATAAGACACACGTCACAATAATCTTATTATCCACCCCCAAGAATCTTTAACTCTCGCATGATATCATAACTAGGTCTCAACCTATAATCCGTTCGTCAATTTCATATAGGTTCCCAAGGTAATTACGAGCCAAGCAATTAATCTATAAGCATAGGTTATGATAACCAATTCATATGAGCAACAATAATCAAAAGGAAGAGAAAATCCATTCAAATTAAGCAATGAGTTCAATTACAATCTTAAATTAAACACTAATTACATAGAGAAAAAGATAAAGAAAGATAAAGGATGGCTTCCCCATTGTTGTTGGATGAAACTACATTGAAGCACCTCCATTGAAGCTCCTCCAAGCTTTAGAAGAACCATGGCCTAGGGCCATGGCCTCCCTCTCTTTGCTCCAAGCCTCCTCTACTCCTTAGTTGCTGATTTCTATCTTCTATCTCCTCCTATTTTGTGCCTCCAAGAGCTGATATAAGTCCCTGGATGCCCTAACCTAGCTTAGCACCTCCAAAATGACCAAAAACCCAAAAAATCTGCTGCTGTCCGCGGCGAGCTCGCCCCGGCGAGATCTCGCCGCGGCGAGGAATTTGTGAAGGAAATTCCCGCCCCGGCGAGCTCCAGTAAAATGAACATAACTTCTTCGTCCAAACTCGGATTAAGGCGATTAAATAGGCTATGGAAAACTAAGAAGTAGCTCTACAACTTTCATAACTGGAGTTTAACGAGGAAATGGCCGGAGCAAGGTTCAAATTGAGCCCGAAGCAACTGCTGTGTAAAAGTCATGCAAAATCCGATGGTAAAATGACCATAACTCTCTCATACTAACTTCAAATTGGATGATTCAAGATGTTTTGGAAAGATAAGACAAAGATCTACAACTTTCATTCTTTGAGTTTTGAGAGATTCGAATTGCATCATGAGGAAAATTGAGAAACAAGCAGATGAAATGCCAAAATCGCGCCGAAAACGCATTGATCCCTAGGGCCTTTATTTCAATACCTACAAAACAACGTAAAAACACATAAAAACACACAAATACATATAAAAATAATACAAAACTATATTACACAACAATAAGATGAAAACACATAAAACCAAACGAAATAGCTAAAGACTTACAAATTATTAAGGTTAAAAGTACTCAATTTGTGTATATAAAACACACTCATCAACTTGCGTGTATGAGTCGTATTTGTTATACATACAAATTGCCCAACACTCACGATAAGGTATATCCAAACACCTCTAGACAACATATAACAACTAATGCGGAATAAATAAACATCTATTGTTCATTACAAAAGGTTTACTACGGTCCCAAGGTCTACAACCTTAAAACAAATACATCATGAAATACTCTAATAATACCAAAGAGTTTCATGATTACAAAACAGAATAGCAACAGATAGATAACTAACATCTAACTATTCCTTAAGCTTTCCCTTGCCCTTGTCCTTTTTAAAACTCTCCGGTTTAACTTCAAAATTAGTTCATGATATAGTAAGGGTGAGCAACTACTTTGCTCAGCAAGTTTAAAATGAATAATGAAAGATATATCATGAATGGTTAAAAATGACAATCAAAATGATTCAACGATTTAAGCTAATTGATGAAATAACCGAACAATAAAATCAATGTGCAAATGAAAGGATTAATATTGATTATTAACTGTTGAGTGGTCCGAAGGACCATTAACAATGCCAAGGAATCAATCATTCGACTGACCCTTTTATATTTTAATCCATCAGTATGTACTTGAGGGGATCAACCTCTAACACACCATGTATATGCATAACATTAAGCCCTGATCGCATCGGATACCCGACCCTTATAGTCCCCTATCAAGGGTTGCTCTCTCAGTCCAAGAATCCGCACCAATTACTGGTTTGGATAGCTTTCAAAAATATTAACATGCATACGTCTAGCCGAAACAAATGGCGTAGACTATTTCTTAAATAGTTCATGAACAAAGAACTTTAAACATTTCACAGTTCAATAATACAACATAGATTCAAATGCACGAAGTGCGAATATCAATAATTATCATTGATGTGGAGTAATTGACAATAATTAAACTACTAACATGATTGGAAAATAATAACTCGAGTTTGAGTTAGGAAACTTGCAAAATATACATAGTGGTATAACAATAATTCAATTTGCTTGAAGTGAGGGAACTTGCACACGGTATACGAAGGTGTGTAAGTCAAGAACTTGCCCGATACGATTATAAAACAATAATCAGAAGCTTACAATATCATACGAAAAGTTGCACAAAATACATAAAGTTGTGTAGGTTAGGAACTTGCCTGGACTGCTGCTACTAAATTCTGCTCTACAAGTACCCTACAGTGATTATAAATTACCTTCTGATCAGTCATGGTTAAGCATCAATAATGGACTTAATCGTGACTCATGCAGTCTGCTCTATGGTTTACTAAGTACGGAACAAGGTCTATAATGTTCAGACAACTTACAAAAGTGTTTTACAATTCACTAGACCATTCTACGATCTGTCATGATCGTCCCACAACTAAAAGGTCTCGGTAATATTAGGAACTTCGGCTTCAGATCGGTTTATGATCAGGACGCAGGGTCATGTCCATTTAGGAAATTAGGGTCTGGTACGGAATTGATCCAGAGAAACTATTAGTGCCTTCGGATTCGGGAGTTCGGTTCTGAATGACCCGCTGCCTAGAAGGTTTTGACTTCGATTCCACTTCGGAACCACTCGTAGTTCGGGGACCTCTCGTGGTTGGGAAACGTCTTCGGGGTCGGATGGTATTCTTATGTTCGACTTTGGGGAGTCAGGGAGTTCGGAGGTTAAACTCGGATAACAGGTTGCCTTTGGGGATTTAACTGCGGATTCCACTATAGGCATCCTTTCATGGTTCGGGGTCAGATGGCGGACTTGTGTCCGTCTTCGTGAGTTGGGAGTTTGGGTTCAGAGGACGAAGTTATCGATTCGTCTTTGACATTCTTACTCTTTGATAGGTTTCGTGCTTCATGCAACTAATATGATGGAAATCTACTTATCTGAAACATATTATCACAATAACGTACTCAAGGCCTTTGGCTTGACTTCAGGTATTAAGGAAGTTGACACACAGACAGGTATCTTAATCATCTTGGTGAAGTTCACAGAGTCAACACTCATTATGGGTCCCACTAGGACCCGGTCAAGAGTTCTTCCGCCCACCCTTAAGGTTTACATAATTTCATGGTCATAATACCGGTATGCATGCCTACGAAATTTCTGATTTCTAGTACTTATTATAATAAGGTGCTCATTGCCATCCTTATAATTCTCCTTTAAGTCATTAATTCATTAAGGCATATGCATCATGTAGTTTCTTAATACTCAACTCATGCATATTATGATACCCGACTCGTAAGGAACTATCTGACTGAATAAAAAGGAAAATGCTTAAGGCAACAGGGTTAAACCTTCTTGAAGTAAGACTTGTGTAAGCTGTTCCCTCTCCTCTTCCTTTCTAAACTCCTTGGGTTGCCGAATTACAAGGGTCTCTCTAGGACTTTCTTTTATCCCTCCAACTTACAATATCAGTCCCAACAATCTCAGCAAGTTTACAAAATGAGCCAGGGGTCTCTATTTATAGGGAAGCCTTTACCCAAACGATGGTCTTTACTCGAGTTGTAGGACCAATACATAATGACAACACCCGTCGGGTAAGAGGGATTTGGTAAAATGTATTTACCAAATCACTCCCCCGCCACACCCCCCCGTAATCATCCAATTAGCCTTTAATCAAGTAGGGCCATTGGCCTAAGTCGGCTGATAGTACTAACGGGACTGGAAATCTGGGATTTCACATTCATTTATCCTATCCCTCCATGACAGTAAAGCATATTAGGGCCAACCCACTTTGGGTTTATTAACCCAGTTGGTGCCTTGGTATCAACATCACTAATTCGAGGCTAGTTGGGCTGGTGAATGCATCTACATTCAGTACATCTAATTTGGCCAATTCAATTACTTACATGACCGAATTACAAGTTCACAAGCAATTAATTTGGATTGAGCTTGTTTAATCAACCAATTGGGCTAGTCCACTATTAATAAATCCCTAGTGGAACTGTAAATTGTTATTATTAATATTTTAAACATTATCATTAATTAATAATTAAATTAATTAATTTACACAATCCAATTTAACTTGCTAGATATCAAGTTAAATTATCACATAGCTCACTAACCTTATCAATAATTTAATATTACATTACCTAGTTTGGTCCATTAATTTAATTAACCCATTAATTGGACTTTCCTTTAATTATCTCAATACCTAATTAAATAAACCAAGCTAACATACAATGATTTAATTTAATTGCACAAAAATTTAATTTATCGATAATTAACTTCATTAATATAAGTTAAAATATTCGCGGTGATTACATTCTTCCCCCTTATAAGAATTCTGTCCCTAGAATTTCAACATAAGGTCACTCAAAAAGATGCGAAAATTTCTTCCTCATCTTTTCTTCCAGTTCCCACGTAACCTCTTCAGCCATGTGGTTCCTCCAAAGTACTTTAACCGAATGTATAACCTTATTCCTTAACGTCTACTCTTTCTTATCTAGAATTTGGATAAAAATTTCTTCATACGACAAATCTCTCTCGACTTGAATCGGCTCATAGGAGATCACAGGCTTATAGTCAGGTTTATATGGTCGTAAAACTGAAACATGAAACACGTTGTGAATGTGCTTAAGTTCAAGAGGCAATCCTACCTTATACGCCACTTCACCCACTCGCTTCAAAATCTCGAATGGTCCTATAAACCTTGGGCTCAATTTTCCCTTCTTTCCAAATCTTATCTTCCTTTTTCAGGGAGATACCTTCAAAAATACGAAGCTTCCCACTTCAAAATCCCTCTTTTGGCGATGCAAATCCGCGTACTTTTTTTGCCGATACTGAGCTGCAACCAAATGAGCTCTAATTATTTTGATAACATCCACTGTCTGCTATACCAGTTCGGGTTCCAACAGTCTCCGTTCACCAACTTCATCCCAACATAGCAGTGTTCTACACTTTCTTCCATATAGTGCTTCGTACAGTGGCATGCCAATACTTGCATGATAACTGTTCTTATAGGCAAACTCCACCAAAGGTAGCTGATCATCCCAACTGCCTTTAAAGTCCATAACACATGCCCTAAGCATGTCTTTAAGGGTCTGAATTGTTCGTTCGCTCTGCACATCAATTTGAGGATGATATGCGGTACTCAACCTTATGTGTGTTCCTAGTCTCTTTTGTAAGCTCTTCCAGAAATTCGACGTGAAGCGCGGATCTCTGTCAGACACAATAGATACCAGCACTCCATGTTGCGACTTCACATATAACTTTGCTAACTGCTCCAGATTGTACCTTATCTTTATCGGTAGAAAATGTACATATTTAGTCAAACGATCCATGATCACCCAGATCGCGTCGTAACCCTTCTAAGTTGGTGGAAGCCCTGTCACAAAATCTATTGTGATATGCTCCCACTTCCACTCCGGAATCTCTAGTGATTGTAGCAGCCCACCCGATTTTTGATGTTCTGCTTTTACCATCTGGCATGTCAAACACCGTCCAACACATTCTGCGACCTCCCTCTTCATGTTCGGCCATCAGAAGTGCTAGTGCAAATCCTGATACATCTTGGTATTACCAGGGTGTACCGAATACCTTGTAGAATGAGCTTCCTGCAGAATCTCTTCTCTCAACTCCGGAACCATCGGTATCCGGATCCTCCCTTTAAACCTTAGCAGTCATGTGCTATCAATCTTATACTTCAAGTCTTCACCTTCTGAAATCCTCTTCTTGATTTTGATACACTCTTCATCCTGCTTTTGAGTCTCCTTTATTTTATCTAATAAGGTCAGACTCGCCTCCATTGCATACAATTTCTCATCTGCATCTTTTGAGTACTTAGCTTCCAACTCTAGTCTTTCCATTTCCTTTATCAGTTCCTTTTGAGCTGTCAGCATCATCAACTTTTCTCTACCCTTCCTACTTAGAGCATCAGCTACTACATTGGCTTTACCGGGATGGTACAGAATTTCACAATTATAGTCCTCGATCAACTCCAACCATCACCGTTGCCTCATATTTAGCTCCTTCTAAGTAAAGATATATACTTCAAACTTTTGTGGTCTGTGTATATTTCACACTTCTTCCCATACAGACAGTGCCTCCAAATCTTCAGAGCAAACACCACTGCTACTAGTTCCAGGTCATGACTCAGATATCCCTTCTCATAGTCCTTCAGTTGTCATGATGCGTATGCAATGACCTTCCCATGCTGCATCAATACACACCTAAGTCCCTTGTGTGACGCATCACTGTACACCACAAATCCCCTGTATTATCTGGTAGTGATAAGACAGGTGCTGCACTTAGCCTCTTCTTTAGTTCCAGAAAACTTTCCTCACACTTATCCGTCCATATAAACTTTACTGTCTTCCTCGCTAAATTGGTTAACGGTGTCACTATCTTCGAAATTTTTTGAATAAATCTCTGATAGTAACCCATTAACCCTAAGAAACTTCAAACTTCTGTCGGCGTCTCCAGCTGCTCCCAATTTATTACTGTTTCTACCTTTGCAGGATCTACTGAAAAAACACCATCCTTGTCAATTACGTGTCCCAAAAACTGCACCCTTTATAGCCAAAATTCACACTTGGAAAACTTTGCGTATAACTTCTCCTTTTTCAGCGTCTCCAACACTACCCTCAGATTCTCGGCGTGCTCTTCCTCCACCTTTGAGTAAACCAAAATGTCATCTATGAACACAACAAATTTGTCCAAGTACTGCTTGAATACTCTGTTCATCATGTTTATAAATGTTGCTGACGCGTTTGTCAGCCCGAACGACATCACTAGAAACTCAAAGTGTCCGTATCGAGTTATGCTGTCTTCGGTATGTCCTTTTTTCTCACCTTCAGCTGGTGATACCCCGTTCTCAAGTCAGTCCTCGAAAAGTACTTCACTCCCTTCAGTTAATGAAATAGATTGTCTATCCTGGGCAACAGGTACTTGTTCTTAATCGTAACCTTGTTCAACTCCCGGTGGTCGATACAAAGTCTTAGCGATCCATCCTTCTTCTTAACAAACACTGGTGCTCTCCAAGGAGACACACTCTGCTGAATATACTTCTTATCCAATAACTCTTGTAGTTGTATCATCAATTCCTTCCTCTCTCTCAGAGCTATCCTATACGGTGCTTTCGATATCGGTGCTATTCCCCGTGCTAAGTCAATTACGAATTCCACCTCTCTAGCCGGCGGTAAACCTGGTAACTTGTTTGGGAAAACATCTGCAAATTCCTTTACCACAGGTATCTATCCCAAATCTCCCTCTACTCTCTGAGTATCAACTACATGAGCCAGATAACCTATGCAACCTTTTTTGAGCAATCTCTTTGCTTGCATCATCATCATACAATAAGATTGTCTAGGTGGTTTACTTCAATAGAATACAACCTTTGACTTATTCGGAGTCTTCAGGTGTATACATTTCTTCTGGTAGTCAATCACAGCTCCATGATTAGACAACTAATCCATTCCAAGGATCACATCAAATTCTCCTAAACTTATCGGGATCAAGTTTATGCACAGTTTATACCCTCTTATTTCATCACAACAATTCCTATGAACGAATTCTACAGGGATAACTTCTCTATTGGCTACTTCCACATTCATAGGATTCTCTAATTTCTCACGAGGTAAGTTTAACCGTTTAACAAATTCATCTGACACAAACGAACAGGTAGCACCCGAATCAAATAATACATGTGTATTAATATTATTGATCAAAATAATACCTGACACCACATCCTTTGATTCAATTGCATCTTGTAATGTCATGTTGAAGGTGCGTGTCATTGGCCTGCTCTGCTATGCTGGTCCTCCGATAGTCAACTTACTGTTGTTCCCTTGGTTAGCACTGCCTGCATCGCTATTCCTTTTTGGGAAATCCTTTTTCTGATGATCTGAAACGCCACAAGAAAAATAGTCTCCTCTTTTTGCTTTCGGGCATTGTGGAGCAAAGTGCTCCGGTTGACACAGTTAACACAAACTCCTTTTCCTTTCATGCACTCTCTAGAGTGATTCTTTCCACATCTCTCGCATTTGTTTCCTTTCTTCTTTTCCCCTCCAGATTTGCTGCCCGACATCTGACTGTCGTTCCATTTTCTCTTGTTTGGGTTACTTCCCCCGCTGCTACCTTCCTTATGACCATCATGACTTTTCTTCTTTTTTTGTTCCTGATTATACTTTGACAAAGCTTCATTTCCTCCTTCAGCAATAATTGCTTTCTCAAGAAACGTAAAAAATGTATTGATCTGTAGAACCGCGACCTTACTATATACCCAGGGCTTCAACCATTGCTCAAATCTCTTCGCTCGCCTTGCTTCGATGTCCACCTGATGTGGAGCAAACCTAGCTAACTCATTGAATTTTGCAGCATACTCCGCGACTGTCATGCGTCCTTGTTTTAGTTCCAAGAACTTTATCTCCATACTTGCCTGCATGCTTTCTGGAAAGTAATTTTTGAAACACAGCTCCTTAAAATGGGCCTATGTAATTTCGCCTTCCCCCGCTCGATTCTTGTTTGCCTTCCACCAATAATTTGCCTCACCTTTCAACATAAAGGTGGCAAACAACGTCTTTTGCTCTTCGACCATTCGTGTGACCTCAAATACTTTCTCCATTTCTTCTACCCATGTCTGGGCTTCTATCGGATCTGTAGTCTCGCAGAACTCTGGCGGTCCTACTAACTTGAAATCCTTAAAATTCGCCAGGTGACTTCTGTTGGTCGATTTCACAACCGAAAAATACGCGCAAGTATACGCGGTCAACAAGTAATATAATGATAAGAGAGTTGTCGAACCCACAGGGAATTGTTCTAGTGTATCCCAAGTACCAACTATATATCGTCTCGATTTTATTTAGACAAATGATGAATTGAGTTTGTTTTGTTGTTTGGTAATAATTAAGATCTATGGAAAGCGTTAAAATAATGAAATCTAATGTTAACAAGTCTAAGATTGCAATTTTTCCCAACACTTCATTTGAATATCCTAACTCTCTCATTTGAATTAATTAACAACATAGAATTGCCACCCGAGAAACCAAAGCTACTTATAAGCCTTTGTCGATGGTCAAATTCGAATCTTCCTAATGCGGCATGTAGGTATATGTCTATCCTACACACTATCAAGAGACTAATTTCAAGAACAATAACAAGACACGTGTCACTAAATCTCATTTACCGTCCCTTCAATTACCAACTTTCACATAGGAAGTCATTAAGAGTAGATTCTCCATTGGTTGCACACGATATCTAGGTATATATCTATCCTAAATACTATCAAGTTACCTATCATTGAGGATAATCAACAAGACACACGTCACTTAATCTCAATTAATAACCCACAACAATCTTTAACTTTCGCATGATATCATAACAAGGTCTAAACACTATAATCCGTTCGTCAAGTTCATATAGGTTCCCACGGTAATTACTAGCTAGGCAATTAAGATATGAAGCATAAATCATGATATTCAATTCACAAATGAGTAATTAATAACAAAGAGAGAGAAATCAATTCAAACTATGTGTTGGGTTCCATTGAAATCTTAGAATACAAGCTCGAGTTCATGGTAGCTAAGCAAAACATCAAACACATGGTGTTCATCATAAAATAGAAATACAAATTCAAAGGAAAGCAAGAGATGATAAAACCCATTTAGAAGATAATCATGTGTTGTTTGCTTGGTTGATGACAATCTCTAGCTTTTCCTCTTCCTTTGGCATTCTTTTCTCCTTTTTGCTCCTTAGCTTATGCTGGAAATTTCTTTGAATTGCAGCCCTTAAGCTCTTCTTGATGATGTATGTGCAGCCTCCCAAGGTTTAGATATGCCTTGACAATCCTTTCCTTCTTGGTTCTTTGGCTTGTGCTGAGTTTTTCCTTGTATTGCAGCACTTTTTGCTCTCAATTTTGATGTTTTAGTGTAGCCTCCCAATCCCTAGTTATCAAATATGAAGCCCCAATGAGATATTATATAGTGCCTCCATGAAAAACCCTAGCCACACATCAGATTTTGGGTCAAAAGTGAGCTGGAATCGCACTAGGAGCTCAAAAGATCGCACTCAGCACGCCCAGATGCGCCCGCACGCCACCTGGTGCGCCCGCACGCTGCCCCCTGGCCATGCCGCACGCTCATGGCACGCCCACGCCTAGCGCGCGCGCGCTGGCTGCCTGGTGCCAGGCGTCGTGCGCCCGCACCCATTTCCGCGCGCCCGCGCCAGGTGGCCTGTATCCCGACTCAGCTTTGACCTCTGTTAGTAAAATGGCCATAACGTCTTCGTCCGAACTCGGATTTAGGCGTGTAAATAGGCTATGGAAAGCTAAGAAAGAGCTCTACAACTTTCATAACTGGAGCTTGACGAGAAAATGTCCGGAGAAAGGCTCAAATTGAGCCCGAAGCAACTGCTGTGTAAAATACATGCCAAATCCGATGGTAAAATAGCCATAACTCTCTCATAAGAACTTCAAATTAGATGATTCTAGATGCTCCCGAAAGCTGAGATTAATATCTACAACTTTCGTTCTTTGAGTTTTGAGAGATTAGGATTGGATCATGGGTGAAATTGGGAAACAAGCAGCTACAGTACCGAAAAGCAAGTTATGAGTATTGATTCCAAGGAGCTTTTATTTCCATTCCTACAAAACAACATGAAAAACATATAAAAGCATACAAAAACATATAAAACCAATATAAAACTACATTACATGACAATAAGATAAAAACACATAAAACCAACCGAAATGACTTAGGATTTACAAATTATCACGCTCAAAAGCACCTAATTTGTGTATATAAAACACACTCATCAACTTCCTGGCTGTTCTACCACTGTTAGTGATCTACCCTGCACTGCTTCTGCTAGCATATTCGCAAAAGCCCTCATTGGGTCATCCTGGCCCTCCCTGCTGTTTACCGACTCCTTAACTCTTGGGTTTCAGGGTTGTCTCCTTGGCGGCATTATCTGCTTTAAACAAAACCTTACGTTATCATTTTGTGCTTTACATCTCATGCAACATTTTACCAATGTTATCATTTAAAAGTTAAAGCACAAATCGATCTCAATCAAACATGTAATAATAATATCGCATTTATATTTATATACCCACTCGTAGTGTCAAACACTTACGATCTCTGACATATTTCTATAAATACTATCTATCCCCCCTAGTCAACTGTTGGTTGTTTTCCCGATCGATATATGCGTGCAAGTATACACGGTCAACAAGTAATAAAGTGTAAATAAAGTATCGTTCCCACAGAGAATTATTTAATAAGAATCACCAAGCACTAACCCATAACCAACTTAATCTTATTTAAACGCTTGATTTTAATATTTTAACTTAAAATAAGTAATTAAACTTATACTAATTACCCCTAGTACAAAACTAGATAATGAAGACTTGGGACTACAAATTCACCTATTGTGTCATTTAAGTCAATACACTTCCCGTTAAGTCTAATTAATTATACTGGATTGTTAATCACGAACACAAAAATAAAATATGGCCATCTCTCGATGTACCATACCCATATCAAATTAAATCCATAGATGATAGAATTAATATGAACACCCTAATTAACTAATCCACTATATCTCTATGTGAATTACAATTAAAGAGGGTTGAAGCACAAGTTCTCAATAGATTACATGCGGTGCATATGTATAACTCTATCCTAGGCACGAATCATTAATTCCATCGCCATGTAGAAGTCACAAACACATGCTATTATGATCAGATCTAGACCCATAATCCGTTTCTCAATTTCATATGGATTATCACTGTAATTGTTAGCTAGGCAATTAAGTAATTAATCACAAATCATAATAGACAATCCAAGAATAGCTAATAAGACTAACAAGGAAACATATCAAAATAACTACTCAATAAGATCCATTGCAATCTCAAAATGGAGTTTAATTCATGATTGAAATGAAATCCATAATCTACAATTGATTATACATTGAGAAATTAAGATAGAAGTAAAGAGAAGTTAAGGATTTAGGAATGCAAATCTGATCTCTCTTGCTCTAATTCTAAACCTCCAATGATCTTCAATTGCTTCAATCACCCAAGATCTAATCTAAACTAGGGTTTATCTAATCTAATCTAATGGAAGAGTAAGATATCTAAACTGATGATATATACAAGATGATGATCCCATCGGGATGGAATATCGTTTACATATTGATATCTGTCCATATATAAGCCCTAATTGACCCCCCGTTCGAGCTACAACTCAATTGGTTAATTAAAATGAAAGTCAAAGCTGGTCATACAGGAAACGGCGCAGCTGTGCTGTCCCTTAGGCCATTTAGGGCGCAGCTGCGCCGTACACCAGATCTGAAAAATCTGCTACAATGTCCTTTGGTAAAATGATCATAACTTTTGATACCAGAGGAGTTACGAGGCCTGCCACCTATCAAATCGAAGATATCGATGAGATTTATAACTTTTATTCTTTGAGATTTGAGAGATAATGGACGTATGAAGGACAAAATTGGTCTGGAAGTGACTACTATGTAAATGGATGGCAACTCCAAACTTTAAGGTTCAACGTTTGTTGGTACAAAGGTCATAACTCTCGCATCCGAACTCCGATTGAGATGATTCAAGATGTTTTGGAAAGCTAAAAAGTAGCTCTACATTAAAATCTAAGTTTCAAGCCAAGAACATGAAATGAACATGAAAGCCCAAATGATATCCGAATTGCATTTCCTTGCTTTTTCATACCAATAGCCGATCACACAGTTTCCAAGCATAAGATCTACAAAATAAACACAACATGCATGAAAAGTAACTACGAAACATAGGTTTAAGTAACTAATTAAAGTAATAGATACCGGATAAGTAGATATAAAAACTACTTATCAAATACCCCCAAACTTACACCGTTGCTTGTCCCCAAGCGACGCAATAAAATGCAAATGCAATAAATTAAACAAAATGCAATCTAATCTATCATACTAACGAATCCAAATACCAGTAAGAATGAAATCAAAATGAGTTTCCTCAGAGAAACCACTTATTCATTAAACAGGGAATGCAACCAAGAACAAGGCCATAACGCATAACACTTTGCAAATCAAAACCTGTCATTACTGCTGTAGTGTGTGTGTGATCAGCAACCCTTAAATTTACTATAGACAAATACTTCACATAAAATGCTTCTTAGAGAGAAAATCACAGTTTTAACTCAAGAATCTCAGCAAATAGGATCAGCTCCAGCTATGACTTCACATTAACTAAGCTAGGAATCAATAAGGAATTTATTTTGCTATTATTTAATCACGAGGGCGATTTTCGCTCTTTCCCGCATTTACACTTGACCGTGCAATGTCTAGTCCTCTTAGACTTTTCAGTGTTACCCGTGTAGCGAGCTTTCGACCAACGACTCCTAAACCATTACAGCTTTAGGGTGTTAGGTGTTGAGACACCCCTACGGGCTTACTTACTCGAGTAACAAAGGCCACAGAACTAAACTAGTCTCGTGTGTTTATTCATATATTTTTATTTTATTTTTCTTCTTATATATATATATATATTTAGAATCACATCTCCCAAATTTTTCCCAAACTCAAGTCTTTGTGATATCCTCGCCTTTACTACCCATTCACTGAATTTCTTTCATTAGAACAAGACTTCCTACCAGAAGACAATTATGTGACCATTTAAACTGAGCAAATCATAATGGTTACCCTAATGTGCTATCCGGTTACATCAGTTTCAAATAGATTAAGAATCACATCATGCTATTACAACCAAGCTTAAGTCATCAAAACTGTTCAAAAATCATGTAATTCCAATCTCATCATAGGCCAAATAAAAATCAAAACAACTAAAAAACTTGGATTCATGCTATATGACCTAACTAAATGCAATAATTTAAAACAAATATTTTTGCAATTTTTAAAAAAAAAACTACATGCAATGTAATCTAAAAGCAATCTCCCCAAACTTAAAACTAACAATGCCCTCATTGTAATAGAAATTAAAAGAAATACTCCCCTTGATAGCATTGTCGGCGCCACCCGCCTCCTTACGATAGTGTGTTAGGCGGTGGATAAATCTGGGCGGATCCAATAGTAGAGAACTGAACTTTGACTTCTCTAATGCCCTGAGATTTCAGCCTGCTATTCCCCCAAACTTATTTGGCACTCCAATTTAATCTTTCAGCCCTTTTCAAAAACACTTGCAGTGCACTTTGTTTCAATGCATTTTACTATTATGTTCTGACTCAAGTAATCTCAGTGTAGTGCAAGTCTCTGCTTCCATTGCTTTGCTCCTTCCCACTCTCTACCTCAATGTATCCCAAATCTCTAATTGTGGGTGTATGAAGGTTGTTTTGGAAAAGGATTTGGTGATGGTAATTGTGGATTAGGACACAAAAAGAATGAGAGCGAGAGAGTTTAGCATCAGTTCGTTAGGCCTTAGGAATGAGGAAATTAAATGTGCCTAATCAAAATAGGACAAGGAGCAAGAAGTCAGAGGGGCTGGGTTAAAATTTGGCATTGGATGGGCGTAGCTGCGCTGTGTAGCAGAGATTGGATTTTGTGATTGAGATAGGGCGCAGCTGCGTAGCTTTCCTTTACAAATTGGGTGCAGCTGCGCTGCCTTGTACCTTGGCAACTGCAGCTTTTGACGTCTATTCTGACCATTCATCCTCATAGCAATTAAATTGAGCCTGAACATGAGTACAAAAGAAAACTTATTAAAACTTTAAACTCGAACATCCTAATTAATAATAATAATATTAAAAGTATGAAGAATTAAACATAGAAGGAGAAGAGATTGGATATGCAAATAAGAATTAAACAAGGAAGAAGAAAGGGATGGGTTGCCTCCCATCGAGCGCTTGGTTTATAGTCCTTCAGCCAGACTTCTTCTTATCAATGCTATCCAATTCCTTTTCGATAATTGAGGAACCCTCCATCCATCAGAAGCAATGTAACCTTTGGGAGGTACCCATTAGTGATAGCCATTGAAACAAAGTCACCTAGTTTGCTTTTTGTAGATAGGTTCTTAATTACGACTGTTAAATAGCTAGGTGTTTCCTCCGTTGTGTTCGTTATTAGATTGGGGCATTGAATATTGTCAAACACCACGGGCACTTCTTCTATCTTCTCTTTCTCATCCCATTATGGTTGTAATGTAGTCCTAGCTCTCATGTCATAAAGAGCTTTACCGACAATATGTCTACTAAGTGGGCACGGTTTTGCAAAACTGACTAGATTCTTGAACTATAGTGGAGAAGGCACTTGGGGCACTAACAAAATAAGGTCATCTTTATTAGCACTTAAAGATAGATCTTTGATGGCCTCATTTTTCTTATCCCCACTTGTCTCTCGTCTTTCGATATCTTGTGGCTCATCCAGTTGCAGATTTGGTTCGGGCTCACCATCAGTTTCAGAATCCATGTCATAAAGCCAAGTGTTTTGAGGACAGTTGTTCAAGGCTTTGAACATTTGATCTATCTGGTTCTGAATATTTTGAATTGACATCTCTTGATTAATCCTGTGAGATTCCGAACCTTAATAAGATTTGTAAATATAAATTATGTGTTTATGAAATAAAATTTCTTGTTCTGACTTGATATTACGTGATTGTGTATTTTATTAAACAATTAGGTCAAATAAAATTTTTTCGCCAAGCAGCTGTGTCGTGCTTAATCGGACAAAATGATTTGTCGTACTTCCGGTGAATTCACCGAGAAGCGTCTCGACAAATTATTTTTGTAAGCTGCTGTGTCGTGCTTGGAAATGACGAAGTGCTTTGTCGTGCTTCGACATTAATTTAATATTATATTAACTGATAAAATTCTAAAATAAGCTAATTAGGGTTAGAATGTTAAACGGAAATAGAAACCCTAATTTGAAAACCCTAATTGGTAACAGTTGTCCGAATTATTCAATTAAAACCCTAATTACTGTACAAGAATCTTAATTGATATAATTAGATTCTAAATAATGAATCATAATATTAATTATGAATTATTAGAATTAAATTAAACCCTAAACGATAGATTAAAACCCTAATTATAGAATTGAAAACCCTAAACCCTAATTAGAAACCCTAAAACACTAATTTGATTCAAGAACACTAAATTATGAATTAATAGATGTTAATTATGATATAATATCCTAATTAAGGTATTACTAAACATGATTAAACACCCTAATCATGATTAGTAAAAATCTAGGTTTAATTAGTAAGTAAATAAATCAAAAATCAAATTTTAAACCAATTAAAATAGGATAAGAACACAAATCAGATCTTTATAAATATGTAGCACAAGTAGGACATTTAGATCAGATAGGAGTAGCACAAGTAACAAGGCTAGGATATTTTAGAAGGGTAAAATGGGAAAAAGGGCTTAAGAAACCCTAATTTGAAGTTGCTACAAATAGAACATCATTCTGATAACGTGAGCCACGAAATTTTGAACCTTAAACACTTATATTACCAGCCATAATAAGCCTCAATAGCTGCAAGAACAGAATCAAAGATCAGAAATCAAAAAGTGGAGAAAAAGGTACAAAACCCTAATTTTTATGCTAGATCTTCAAGCCTCCAATAATTTTATGTTTTAGATGTTTAGGATTATGTGTAAACATGTTATTTGATGATCTGGGTTGGTTAAATAAGGATCCATAACATTTAAAAGGTCGAATTTGGTGAAAAACCCAACTGTTCTTGGCAGCCAAGAACAGTCTGACAAGGCTTTTTGTCAGAGATTTTGATCGGCTTAAATTGGTCGTTTGATCTGTTTTAAAGTTTGTATGTATAGTATGCCATGTTATCTACAATATCCAATTGGTAGAATAGTAAAAAAATATCTAGGATGAAAGATATAAACGGTCAAAACCCGTTGACCGACCACGGGTGGCTGAATTCTGGGCAGCCCAGAAAATTCTAAGTGTTCTAGACAGTCGTCTGACAAGATTTGACCACCTTTAATCTTGCTTATATGATATTTGTAAATGCTATTTCGTGGATTAAACATGTTCTGTGCCATGTATACTACAACCCTGAATCATTAAATCACATAACAAATAACAAACATGAAAGGTATTAACGGTCAAACAGGGTTGACCGACCATGACCAGAAGGTTTCTGGGCAACCCAGAAACCTTATGAACAACATGAACTAGGTAGTTTGACCATGATTTATCTACCATCAAATGATGTTGTATGATCTAAGTTAATACATGTCGTTGTACGCTGCCATGTTGGCTATAACAACAAACAAAAATCAAACACAAACATCAAACGAGCTGAGATTAATTTGAGGTCAAAGGTCACTGTTGGACATTGACCAAGTGTTCTTCATGAAGAACACCTTTAGCGACAAAATTCATAACTTAACCCAGAAACCTAGAAATCCTTTGAAGACTGTCGCTAAAGCCTTTAGCGACGGTTTTAAATAAAATTTAATAAAAATAATTATATAAATTATATAAAATAATAAATAATTATTAAATAATTATTAAAAATTCATAAAAATATTCTAAAATTCATTTTTAAATTATAAAAATTTATTTTTAATATTTTTATATATTCTGATATATTATTTAATTTAATTAAATAATAATTAATAATTATAATAAATCATTAAATAATTATCTTAATTATTTAAAAATGATATTAAATCATTAAATAATTATATTAATTATTTAAAAATGATATTAAGGTAAATAAAATTATTATATATAATAATTAAATAAAATATTAAATATTTAAATATTATCAATGATAAATAAATCATTTAAATAATATATTAAGTATTTAAAAAATGTTATAAATGATAATTAAATCATTTAAATATCAAATTAAGTTTTGAAAATTATTATAAGTAATAAATAAATTATTTTAATAATAAAATAAATTCTAAAAATATTATTAATGATAAAATAAATTATTTAAATAATATTCTATGTTTCTAAAAATATTATAAATGATAAATAAATCATTTAAATAATATTTTAGGTATCTAAAAATATTCTAAGTGACAAATAAATTATTTAAATAACATATTAAATGTTTTAAAAATATTCTAAATGATAAATAAATTATTTAAAAATATGCCTATGCTTGTAAAATTATTTAAAAATATTTTCAAGCTTATAAAAATTATTTAAAAATAATATTAAGGTTCTAAAAATATTATAAATGATAATTACCTTATCTAAGCTAATATTTAGACTTCTAAATGAAGTTTTATCGAACAATCTATGTGTTTAGCCATTAAGGACGCGACCAAGATACCGAATCAACGCCGAACCTTAATGAAACTTGTCTATATTAGCGTGATACATGTTTATATACGTGCTAACGCTTATTATTGGTATACGTAGACTACGTGCGTTGACCGATCGTACTAAATTATAGTGAGCTACGCTAAGGCAAGTCTCCCAACTTTGTTATCTTAATGCAAGTGTCCTAACTTTTTCTCAATTTATATTAAGCAATTCATTTATGTCTTGCTATCAATTATTGTGAAGTTATTACTACTTGTTCAGCATAACTTAAGAAATGAAATCATTTATTGATTGTTTGAGCTTAAATTTGTTGTGTCAAACCAAATTATTTTGGTACGACATCTATACTGAGTAATAGGGACACCGTGGATGGAAGGTGGTCCGACAAACCTTCGAATAAGGTTTAAATTGGCAATCAAATGAATTGACCAATATTGGCAATTAACTTAAATTGACCAAAAATGTGGTAGGATGATATGCATACTCCTAGGATATTGGTGAGGCTGATCACCTACTAGATATCCGAACTCAAAGAGGTTCTAAGTCATTAAAGACTGACAGGACAATTTGAAATATATGGTTCCGGTACAGAACCCTCAGTATCAATTATACATCACCTCACATCTTTCAAATCAAACACATTGTGTTTACATTTTCAAATGAACTTGCTGAGCATTTGTAGCTCATTCTTGCGCATATCTTCTTTTGCAGTTGTAAATGATATCCCTGGCACGTCTGGGACTGATAAGGGGAAAAGTCATGTTTATTAAGTTTTATTTCTGTTGTTGAATACTCTAAGTCTTTTAATGACTTTTGTTGTAATAACTTAGTATAACGAATGATGTAATCGAACAAAATGTTATGTAATATATTATGATCCTTTATGTCATAGATTGCGTTATACTCTGATCTTTAAACTCTTTAGAATAGTTGTACTAAGTTAAATACAGTGTCTTTATGAACTATACATCTGAATGAGGGTATCTAAATGATGTTGAGAGTCCTATAAGTTCCGGGGTTACACTAATGAGCGCCAGTAAGGTGCCATCTTTACCGGAATGCGCCCCTCAGTTCTATGGACAATCTTATCATTAATACTGTGAATGTCAGATAGATAGGGAATATTGATATGAAAGAGATATCCACAAGATATGAATCTATACATCCAAGTGAGGGTATCCAAACACGGATAACGTTCTGACGAGAACTATTATCTGTTATGGGATACTGTGAACCTTGGATAGATAGGAGTCATATTTTATTGAATATTTACAGTTGTATAGTTCCACGTGAGCACCAGATCTGCTACAGGGGAGTGTAGAGATTTGGGGGCGTCACATTTTGGTATCAGAGCTGTAGATTATAGCTCTAAGGTAGTTGGGAAATACCTTAGTATATAATCTTTGAGTCCGTAAAATACTTAATACACATAAGATAACCTTAAAAGCCTTATATTTTTGTGTAAATATGCTTCATCATAATACTAAACAAGAAAAATTCTTTTGTAGGATGGCAGACCCAGATTGGGAAGATAGCTCAAAGGAGATAGGTTCACAGGTGATAGAGCTGGAGCAGGGCAGTGATTCTGAAGGACAAGAAGTTCAATATAACTTAGAATTCCATGATGCGATAACGATAGAACCTAATGAAGATGCTGCAGAGGTTCAGATTATAGACGAAGGAGAAGATGAGGAAGAACCAATAATATGGAGGGATATATCAGAAGTTCGAAATCAATCTGTAGAAGAATTAGAAGAAGGAAACCCAGAGGAGGAAAACCTACTAGAACAAGCCCAGGTGGAAATACATACCTTGAACAATAGGGTAACATATGTGGAAGAAAGGTTGGAGAATGAAGGACGATTAAATATCCGACTTCAGACACTGTTGTTAAGAAAGGAAAGAGAAAGATATCAAATCCAAGCAAGGCTTGATAGGACTAATAAAGAATTTCGTGAAACACTTGTGGATCTGGATAAGCGAATAGAGGATTATCCCGTAGAGAATGGAAAGACTGGATACGACATCAATAGGTGGGTGGTATCCAGTATGTTGTGTGATGAGTATCGTAAGATTAAGCTTTAGATAAATCTGGTCACCAAAGTGTGTATGTAAATAGTAGTATCTAAACTACTTTACCCAAGTTTTTGCGAAACTGGTTTGGGAATGCTAGTAGTACATATATAAACTACTAGCCGACTATGTAAACCTTCTGTATGAATATACAAATTATGTTTGAACAATATGTGCATTACATACTTGTAATTATATTAGTTTTCCTACTTATATAGCTTAACGTCGCTTGGAAGAAGACCATATACATTAGTAGAGGCAGAAAATAGAGAAGTAAACCCAACCCAACAGTTAATAAATTTAGATATACCTTGTAAACGTAAAAATTGCAAATAAAGAGATAATTCCCGGTAAAATCATATATAGAAATTATAACATAGAAATTAAGGGACATAAGTTTCTTGTGAACCTCATTCCTATACAGCTAGGGGAATTCGATATAATCTTAGGCAGGGATTGGTTGGTTAATCATAATACAATGATTGACTGTCATCGGAAGCGTATAAACCTATTGACTGCGTCGAAGCCAAAGGTAGTGTTCAACAGAGATTGTTTACCTAAACGATCTCGATGTTTGACAGTAATGCAAGCAGAGAGCTTGATTAGGAAGGGTTGTACAGGTTATTTGGCACATATAGTAGATACTCGAAAGGAAGGAGTAAAACTAGATCAAATATCTGTAGTTAGAGAATTTCTAGAGGTGTTTCCAGATGATTTACCTGGTCTACCTTCGGATAGAGAGATCGAATTTGTTATCAATCTTGCACCTGGTACGACGCCAGTTTCGAAGGCACCGTACAAGATGGCACCAGTAGACTTGAAGGAGTTACTTGTGCAGTTACAAGAACTCTTAGACAAGAAATACATACAACCTAGTGTTTCACCTTGGGGAGCACCGGTGTTGTTTGTAAAGAAGAAGGATGGAATATTAAGGTTATGCATTGACTATAGAGAATTAAATAAGTTAAACATAAAGAACAAATATCCTTTACCACGAATTGATGATTTGTTTGATCAGTTGAAAGGGGCCGAACACTTTTCGAAGATCGACCTACGATCAGGTTATCATCAATTAAAGGTAAGAAAAGAAGATGTACAGGAGACAGCGTATAGGACACGCTATGGACATTATGAGTTTCTTGTGATGTCTTTTGGATTAAGGAAGGCACCGGTACATTCATGGACTTGATGAACCGAGTGTTTAAACCATGCTTAGACAAAGTTATCGTAGTGTTCATCGATGATATTTTAGTATACTCGAGAACAAAGGAGGAGCATGCTGAACACTTAAGGAGCGTATTGGAGATATTACACAAGAAACAACTTTATGCAAAGTTTTCCAAGTGTGAATTTTGGTTGGAACGAGTCCAGTTCTTGGATCATGTGATTGACAAGAATGGAATAGCGGTAGATCCAGCCAAGATAGAAGCGGTTGTAAATTGGGAACAACCAACAACTCCAACAGAAGTACGAAGTTTTCTCGGTTTAGCAGGGTACTATCGGCATTTTATATAAGATTTTTCAAAAATAGCAAACCCCGCTAACCAATTTAACTCGAAAGACAGTAAAATACGTCTGGATAGATAAATGTGAAGAAAGCTTCCAAGAGTTGAAAGAAGAGGTTAAGTATGGCACCAATATTATCTTTACCAGATGATACATGAGGTCTTGTTGTTTATAGTGATGCATCACACAAGGGGTTAGGATGTGTGTTAATGCAACATGGGAAAGTGATTGCATATGCATCAAGACAACTCAAAGATTATGAGAAGAGGTATCCTACGCATAATCTTGAGTTAGCCGCGGTAGTGTTTGCCTTGAATATTTGGAGGCATTATTTGTACGGGGAGAAGTGTGAGATATACACAGATCACAAGAGTCTGAAATATATTTTCACACAAAAGGAGTTAAATATGAGACAAAGGAGATGGCTAGAATTGATAAAAGATTTTGATTGTGAGATCTTATATCATCCAGGGAAAGCCAACGTCGTAGCAGACGCACTAAGTAGGAAGAATCAAGGGAAGTTAAACATGATAACCAATAACGAGGTACTAATAAAAGAGTTTGATAAACTCGAGATTGAGATGAGAGTTCCAGTTAACTCTACCCAGAAGTTATTCATCATGGAGACTAGTTCGACTTTACTTGATAGAGTCAAGGAACAACAGGAGACAGATAAAGAGTATCAGAAGTGTAAGACCGAAATAACTCATAAAAAGAATGACAAATTCAGAATAGACAAAGATGGGGTACTGAGGTACGAGGATAGAATTTGGGTACCCTCAGTACAAGAACTAAAAGATGAAATACTAAATGAAGCTCATAGTTCTAAGTTCGTCGTACATCCAGATAGTACAAAAATGTTCAAAGATTTAAGCCGACACTTTTGTTGGTCTAACATGAAAAGAGAAATAGCTGAATTGGTAAGTAAATGTTTAACGTGTCAAAGGGTTAAAGCCGAACATGAGAAACTGAGTGGATTACTACAAACCCTTAGAAATTCCTGAGTGGAAATGGGAACATATTACCATGGATTTCGTAGTAGATCTTCCAAATACACAGAAAGGTCACAATGTCATTTAGGTGATTGTAGATCATCTTACCAAGTCTACTCCTTTCCTACCTATAAAAGTTAACTTCAGTCTTGACCAGTTAGCCAAAAATTTAAATCAGTAAAATTATTTTTATACATGGAGTCCCTGTTTCTATAGTGTCAGACTGAGATCCCAGATTTACTTCGAACTTTTAGACAAATCTCCAGAAACACTTAGGAACCAAGTTGAGATTACGCACAACTTATCACCCACAAACCGATGGTCAGAGTGAGAGGATGATTCAAACTTTGAGGGACATGTAGCGAACTTGCATCATAGACTTCAAGGGAAGTTGAAAAGATCAGTTACCTTTAGTAGAATTTGCCTACAACAATAGTTACCATGTCAGCATAGGAATGCCACCATTTGTAGCTTTGTACGGAAGGAAATGTAGGACGCCTTAGAAGTCAATGACAAATTGATAGGTACGCTTGTGAGGTGCTATTTTTTTTTGGATATGAGTCACAGGTTGGTATCATAGATAGAAAAGAAAAAAATTTAAGGAATAAAGTGACACCTTCAGTCAAGGTTATTTAGAGAAATCAAAACATAGAGAAGCTACGTGAGAGCTTGAGAGTAAAATGCGAGATAACTACCCACATTTATTTTCATAGACTGCACTGTAAATTTCGAGGACGAAATTCTTATTAGTGGGGGTGAATGTGAGATTCCGAACCTTAATAAGATTTGTAAATATAAATTATGTGTTTATGAAATAAAATTTCTTGTTCTGACTTGATATTATGTGATTGTGTATTTTATTAAACAATTAGGTCAAATAAAATTTTTTTGCCAAGCAGTTGTGTCGTGCTTAATCGGACAAAATGATTTGTCGTACTTCTGGCGAATTCACCGAGAAGCGTCTCGATAAATTATTTTTGTAAGCTGCTGTGTCGTGCTTGGAAATGACGAAGTGCTTTGTCGTGCTTCGACATTAATATAATATTATATTAAATGATAAAATTCTAAAATAAGCTAATTAGGGTTAGAATGTTAAACGGAAATAGAAACCCTAATTTGAAAACCCTAATTGGTAACAGTTGTCCGAATTATTCAATTAAAACCCTAATTACTGTACAAGAATCTTAATTGATATAATTAGATTCTAAATAATGAATCATAATATTAATTATGAATTATTAGAATTAAATTAAACCCTAAACGATAGATTAAAACCCTAATTATAGAATTGAAAACCCTAAACCCTAATTAGAAACCCTAAAACACTAATTTGATTCAAGAACACTAAATTATGAATTAATAGATGTTAATTATGATATAATATCCTAATTAAGGTATTACTAAACATGATTAAACACCCTAATCATGATTAGTAAAAATCTAGGTTTAATTAGTAAGTAAATAAATCAAAAATCAAATTTTAAACCAATTAAAATAGGATAAGAACACAAATCAGATCTTTATAAATATGTAGCACAAGTAGGACATTTAGATCAGATAGGAGTAGCACAAGTAACAAGGCTAGGATATTTTAGAAGGGTAAAATGGGAAAAAGGGCTTAAGAAAACCCTAATTTGAAGTTGCTACAAATAGAACATCATTCTGATAACGTGAGCCACGAAATTTTGAACCTTAAACACTTATATTACCAGCCATAATAAGCCTCAATAGCTGCAAGAACAGAATCAAAGATCAGAAATCAAAAAGTGGAGAAAAAGGTACAAAACCCTAATTTTTATGCTAGATCTTCAAGCCTCCAATAATTTTATGTTTTAGATGTTTAGGATTATGTGTAAACATGTTATTTGATGATCTGGGTTGGTTAAATAAGGATCCATAACATTTAAAAGGTTGAATTTGGTGAAAAACCCAACTGTTCTTGGCAGCCAAGAACAGTCTGACAAGGCTTTTTGTCAGAGATTTTGATCGGCTTAAATTGGTCGTTTGATCTGTTTTAAAGTTTGTATGTATAGTATGCCATGTTATCTACAATATCCAATTGGTAGAATAGTAAAACAATATCTAGGATGAAAGATATAAACGGTCAAAACCCGTTGACCGACCACGGGTGGCTGAATTCTGGGCAGCCCAGAAAATTCTAAGTGTTCTAGACAGTCGTCTGACAAGATTTGACCACCTTTAATCTTGCTTATATGATGTTTGTAAATGCTATTTCTTGGATTAAACATGTTCTTTGCCATGTATACTACAACCCTGAATCATTAAATCACATAACAAATAACAAACATGAAAGGTATTAACGGTCAAACAGGGTTGACCGACCATGACCAGAAGGTTTCTGGGCAACCCAGAAACCTTATGAACAGCATGAACTAGGTAGTTTGACCATGATTTATCTACCATCAAATGATGTTGTATGATCTAAGTTAATACATGTCGTTGTACGCTGCCATGTTGGCTATAACAACAAACAAAAATCAAACACAAACATCAAATGAGCTGAGATTAATTTGAGGTCAAAGGTCACTGTTGGACATTGACCAAGTGTTCTTCATGAAGAACACCTTTAGCGACAAAATTCATAACTTAACCCAGAAACCTAGAAATCCTTTGAAGACTGTTGCTAAAGCCTTTAGCGACGGTTTTAAATAAAATTTAATAAAAATAATTATATAAATTATATAAAATAATAAATAATTAATAAATAATTATTAAAAATTCATAAAAATATTCGAAAATTCATTTTTAAATTATAAAAATTTATTTTTAATATTTTTATATATTCTGATATATTATTTAATTTAATTAAATAATAATTAATAATTATAATAAATCATTAAATAATTATCTTAATTATTTAAAAATGATATTAAATCATTAAATAATTATATTAATTATTTAAAAATGATATTAAGGTAAATAAAATTATTATATATAATAATTAAATAAAATATTAAATATTTAAATATTATCAATGATAAATAAATCATTTAAATAATATATTAAGTATTTAAAAAATGTTATAAATGATAATTAAATCATTTAAATATCAAATTAAGTTTTGAAAATTATTATAAGTAATAAATAAATTATTTTAATAATAAAATAAATTCTAAAAATATTATTAATGATAAAATAAATCATTTAAATAATATTCTATGTTTCTAAAAATATTATAAATGATAAATAAATCATTTAAATAATATTTTAGGTATCTAAAAATATATTCTAAGTGACAAATAAATTATTTAAATAACATATTAAATGTTTTAAAAATATTCTAAATGATAAATAAATCATTTAAAAATATGCCTATGCTTGTAAAATTATTTAAAAATATTTTCAAGCTTATAAAAATTATTTAAAAATAATATTAAGGTTCTAAAAATATTATAAATGATAATTACCTTATCTAAGCTAATATTTAGACTTCTAAATGAAGTTTTATCGAACAATCTATGTGTTTAGCCATTAAGGACGCGACCGAGATACCGAATCAACGTCGAACCTTAATGAAACTTGTCTATATTAGCGTGATACATGTTTATATACGTGCTAACGCTTATTATTGGTATACGTAGACTACGTGCGTTGACCGATCGTACTAAATTATAGTGAGCTACGCTAAGGCAAGTCTCCCAACTTTGTTATCTTAATGCAAGTGTCCTAACTTTTTCTCAATTTATATTAAGCAATTCATTTATGTCTTGCTATCAATTATTGTGAAGTTATTACTACTTGTTCAGCATAACTTAAGAAATGAAATCATTTATTGATTGTTTGAGCTTAAATTTGTTGTGTCAAACCAAATTGTTTTGGTACGACATCTATACTGAGTAATAGGGACACCGTGGATGGAAGGTGGTCCGACAAACCTTCGAATAAGGTTTAAATTGGCAATCAAATGAATTGACCAATATTGGCAATTAACTTAAATTGACCAAAAATGTGGTAAGATGATATGCATACTCCTAGGATATTGGTGAGGCTGATCACCTACCAGATATCCGAACTTAAAGAGGTTCTAAGTCATTAAAGACTGACACGACAATTTGAAATATATGGTTCCGGTACAGAACCCTCAGTATCAATTATACATCACCTCACATCTTTCAAATCAAACACATTGTGTTTACATTTTCAAATGAACTTGCTGAGCATTTGTAGCTCATTCTTGCGCATATCTTCTTTTGCAGTTGTAAATGATATCCCTGGCACGTCTGGGACTGATAAGGGGAAAAGTCATGTTTATTAAGTTTTATTTCTGTTGTTGAATACTCTAAGTCTTTTAATGACTTTTGTTGTAATAACTTAGTATAACGAATGATGTAATCGAACAAAATGTTATGTAATATATTATGATCCTTTATGTCATAGATTGCGTTATACTCTGATCTTTAAACTCTTTAGAATAGTTGTACTAAGTTAAATACAGTGTCTTTATGAACTATACATCTGAATGAGGGTATCTAAATGATGTTGAGAGTCCTATAAGTTCCGGGGTTACACTAATGAGCGCCAGTAAGGTGCCATCTTTACCGGAATGCGCCCCTCAGTTCTATGGACAATCTTATCATTAATACTGTGAATGTCAGATAGATAGGGAATATTGATATGAAAGAGATATCCACAAGATATGAATCTATACATCCAAGTGAGGGTATCCAAACACGGATAACGTTCTGACAAGAACTATTATCTGTTATGGGATACTGTGAACCTTGGATAGATAGGAGTCATATTTTATTGAATATTTACAGTTGTATAGTTCCATGTGAGCACCAGATCTGCTACAGGGGAGTGTAGAGATTTGGGGGCGTCACAAATCCTCCTCTCCTCATTTGATGCTACTAACTTGGACCATAATTCCTCAAATCTTGAATTATCTGTTTCAGTTTTGGAATCCATGTATTGAGGACCATTGGTTGAGGTATTGATGAGTTATTTCATCTGATTCTTAAAATTTTGGCTCGATATTTCCTGACTCCTCATCGTCTCTTCTTCTTGGTCTGCTATGATCTTAGACATGAATTCCTCTAAACTTGAATTTTCTTCTTGTGGCAATGGAGGTGGACATGAGAATTTCAGTGCATATGTTGGACTTGGAGCGTAGAATTGATCTTGTTGATTATAGCTCCATGAAGAATCTGGGTAATACCCCCAACCTTGATATTTGTTAGGATATTCATACTGGTTGAGATAGTTACCACCATACTGTACCGGTCCAAAATTGACGGTGCATTGATGACTCGGATGATTGTCAGCACAATAATAACAAGAAACTGCTACCCTTCGAATACGTTGGGATGCAAGAACATCTAACCTCTTCGAAAGTGTTTCAATGTGTGCTGACAATGCAGAAAATGCATTGAGTCCATAAACCCTTGTTTCCCTTGGTTGAGTCATTCTCGTATATAGCCATTGATAAGCAAAGTCATCTATGGTACCTGAAAAGAGAGAAATATAGGAAGAGAATTAAAATAACAACAAAATGTTTAAACTAAGACCAATTTGATTGAAGCTAATGATGGCAAAAATTATTAAACTAATTCCCCGACAACGGTGCCAAAAACTTGTTGGTTGTTTTCCCGATCGATATATGCGTGCAAGTGTACACAGTCAACAAGTAATAAAGTGTAAGTAGAGTATCGTTCCCACAGAGAATTATTTAACAAGAATCACCAAGCACTAACCCATAACCAACTTAATCTTATTTAAACGCTTGATTTTAATATTTTAACTTAAAATAAGTAATTAAACTAATACTAATTACCCCTAGTATAAAACTAGATAATGAAGACTTGAGATTACAAATTCACCTATTGTATCATTTAAGTCAATACACTTCCTGTTAAGTCTAATTAATTATACCGGATTGTTAATCACGAACACGAAAATACAATATGGCCATCTCTCGATGTACCATACCCATATCAAATTCAATCCACAGAGGATAGAATTAATATGAACACCCTAATTAACTAATCTACTATATTTCTATGTGAATTACAATTAAATATGGTTGAAGCACAAGTTCTCAATAGATTACATGTGGTGCATAGGTATAACTCTATCCTAGGCACGAATCATGAATTCTATCGCCATGTAGAAGTCACAAACACATGCTATTATGATCAGATCTAAACCCATAATCCCTTTCTCAATCTCATATGGATTATCACGGTAATTGTTAGCTAGGAAATTAAGTAATTAATCACAAATCATAATAGACAATCCAAGAATAGCTAATAAGACTAACATGGAAGCATATCAAAATAACTACTCAATAAGATCCATTGCAATCTCAAAATGGAGTTTAATTCATGATTGAAATGAAATCCATAATCCACAATGGATTATACATTGAGAAATTAAGATAGAAGTAAAGAGAAGTTAAGGATTTAGGAATGCAAATCTGATCTCTCTTGCTCTAATTCTAAACCTCTAGTGATCTTCAATTGCTTCAATCACCCAAGATCTAATCTAAACTAGGGTTTATCTAATCTAATCTAATGGAAGTGTAGGATATCTAAACTGATGATATATACAAGATGATGATCCTAGCGGATGGAATATCGTTTACATACTGATATCTGTCCATATATAAGCGCTAATTGACTCCCCCCATTCGAGCTGCAACTTAATTGGTCAATTAAAATGAAAGTCAAAGCTGGTCATACAGGAACTGGCGCAGTTGCGCCGTCCCTTAGGCCATTTAGGGCGCAGCTGCGTCGTACACCAGATCTGAAAATTCTACTGCAATGTCCTTTGGTAAAACATCCATAACGTTTGATCCCGGAGGCGTTACGGGGCCTGCCACCTATCAAATCGAAGATATCGATGAGATCTACAACTTTTATTTTTTGAGATTTGAGAGTAATGGATCCGAAGGTCGAAATTGGGCTGGAAGTAACTACTATGTAAATGGATGTCAACTCCAAACTTTGAGGTTCAACGTCTGTTCGTACAAAGGTCATAACTCTCGCATCCGAACTCCGATCGGGATGATTCAAGATGTTCTGAAAAGCTAAGAAGTAGCTCTACATTAAAATCCAAGTTCCAAGCCAAGAACATGAAACGAACATGAAAGACCAAACGATGTTCAGATTGTATTTCCTTGTTTTTTATACCAATAGCCGCTCACATAGTTCCCAAGCATAAGATCTACAAAATAAACACAACATGCATGAAAAGTAACTATGAAACATAGGTTTAAGAAACTAATTCAAGTAATAGATACCGGATAAGTAGATATAAAAACTACTTATCATCAACAGAAGATGGGGTAACACAAAAACCTATCCCAATGGAAAAACAAAAGTTGGGATCTATAAGAACTACATTCCCCTAAAACATAAAAAGTGGGGATGTATCATACTCATATATCACCTCTCATAGTCTGAGGTTCACATCATATATATATAACCCTATAAACAAAAGGGGTTCTAACTGCATCTATCTATATAATATGCCAACTAAACCATGAAATCACCGCATGCTACGGCGAACAACATCCTCGTGCTCCTGCTGTGCAACCTTGTCCATTACCGATGACGTAAAGAGCGACTAGTCTGACCCTCCTCAGTGGGGTACCTCCTATCCCTGCCTCTCAGACTCCCAAAATTTATATCCAATGAAGAGCCCAGGGACTCAATCTTAACCGGCCTAGCCTGAACCTCTCCCTCTAACTGATCTACTCTCTCGACAGCTCAAACCCAGGCCTTCTTTATCCGGATCTTATCCGAAATCTCCAAGTCGAACTTGATGTTCATGGCCTCGTGCTCAACTTTCAGCTCGGATAACTTCAATTCCTCTTGCTCCAGTTTCTCCTTCAACTCAGCATTCCTAGCCACCAACTGATGCAACAGTGGTCCTAACTGCTGTGCCGAGGCCTCATACCCCTATAGCTGTACCTTCAGCTCTACCAACTCATTCTCTAACTAATATGCCAACTCGTTATACTGGTCCTCCATGACTTGATGTGTCTGATTCTGCTCCTCTAAGTGCCTAACACTATCATCTAGCTCCAAGTTCCTATCTGCCAACTGCCCAATCAGACGATCCTTAGACGGCAGCTCCTCCGGCGAAGTATAGTACTGCACCTCCTCATTCTCATCAGCCTGATCCTCCTTGAGATCTACCTCGACCTCAGCCACCAACGACTGCTCAGTATCCACATGGATATCAACGAACTCCTCCTCCTTAATGATCTAACTCGACTGAACGATCTCAGGCATCCTACAGCCACAACAAGGACAACACAAACAACCAACACGATCAGTACCATAATAAAATATATTCATTGATAGAATAAAATGATATTTTGTTATGCACAAACTCGGCTCGATGAATCTCCACAATCCATCTCCTACATATTCAACTCGATGAATCTCCTTGATCCATCTCCTAGCGTACTCTATACGAATTTTCTTTTAAGGTTATAACCTAGGTTTCACATTCCTAAAATTTATAACCTACAGCTCTGATACCAACCTGTGACGCCCCCAAATCCGGGTTCTAAAACCTTGAACTCAGTGCTCACGATAAGGTATATCCAAACACTTCTAGATAATATATAACAACTAATGCGGAATAAATAAACATATATTATTCATTACAAAAGGTTTAATACGGTCCTAAGGTCTACAACCTTAAACAAATACATTATGAAATACTCTAATAATACCAAAGAGTTCCATGATTACAAAACAGAATAGGAACAGATAGATAACTAACATCTAACTATTCCTTAATCTTTCCCTTGCCCTTGTCCTTTTTGAAACTCTCCGGTCTAATGCAATTAGTTCATGATATAGTAAGGGTAAGCAACTACTTTGCTCATCAAGTTTAAAATGAATAATGAAAGATATATCATGAATGGTTAAGAATGACAATCAAAATGATTTAACGATTTAAGCTAATTGATGAAATAACCGAACAATAAAATCAATGTGCAAATGAAAGGATTAATATTGATTATTAACTGCTGAGTGGTCCGAAGGACCATGAACAATGCCAAGGAATCAATCATTCGACTGACCCTTTTATATTTTAATCCATCAGTTTGTACTTAAGGGGATCAGCCTCTTATACACCATGTGTATGCATAACATTAAGCTCTGACCGCATCGGATAACCGACACGTATAGTCCCCTATCAAGGGTTGCTATCAGTCCAAGAATCCGCACCAATTACTTGTTTGGATAGCTTTCAAAAATATTAACATGCATACGTCTAGCCGAAACAAATGGCGTAGATTATTTCTTAAACAGTTCATGAATGAAAAACTTTAAATATTTCATAGTTCAATAATAGAACAGGGATTCAAATGCACGAAGTGCGAATATTAATAATTATCATTGATGTGGAGTAATTGATAATAATTAAACCACTAACATGATTGGAAAATAATAACTCGAGTTTGAGTTAGGAAACTTGCAAAATATACACAGCGGTATAACAATAATTCAATTTGCTCGAAGTGAAGGAACTTGCACACAATATACGAAGGTGTGTAAGTCAAGAACTTGCCCGATACGATTATAGAACAATAATCAGAAGCTTACAATATCATACAAAAACTTGTACAAAATACATAAAGTTGTGTAGGTTAGGAACTTGCCTGGACTGCTGCTACTAAATTCTGCTCTGCAAGTACCCTATAGTGATCATAAGATACCCTCTGATCAGTCATGGTTAAGCATCAATGGACTTAATCGTGACTCATGCAGTCTGCTCTATGGTTTACTAAGTACGGAACAAGGTCTGCAGTGTTCAGACGACTTACAGAAGTGTTTTACAATTCACTAGACCATTCTACGATCTGTCATGATCGTCCTACAACTAAATGGTCTCGGTAATATTAGGAACTTCGGCTTTAGATCGGTTTATGATCAGGACGTAGGGTCATGTCCATTCAGGGAAATTAGGGTCTTGTACGGAACTGATCAAAAGAAACTATCAATGCTTTCGGATTTGGGAGTTCGGTTCTGAATGACCCGCTACCTACAAGGTTTTGACTTTAGTTCCACTTCGGAACCTCTCGTAGTTCGGGGACCTCTCGCGGTTCGGGAACCTCTTCGGGGTCGGATGGTATTCTTATGTTTGGCTTCAAGGAGTCAGGGAGTTCGGAGGTTAAACCCGAATAACAGGTTGCCTTCGAGGATTTAACTGCGGATTCCACTATGGGCATCCTTTCATGGTTCGAGGTCAGATGGCGAACTTATGTCCGTCTTCGTGAGTTAGGAGTTTGGGTTCGGAGGATGAATTTATTGGTTCGTCTTCGACATTCTTACTCTTTGATAGGTTTCGTGCTTCATGCAACTAATATGATGGACATCTACTTATCTGAAACATGTTATCACAACGACGTACTGAAGGCCTTCGGCTTGACTTCGGGTATTAAGGAAGTTGACACACATACAGGCATCTTAATCATCTTGGTGAAGTTCACAGAGTCAACACTCATTATGGGTCCCACTAGGACCCGGTCAAGAGTTCTTTTGCCCACCCTTAAGGTTTACATAATTTCATGGTCATAATACCGATATGCATGCCTATGAAATTTCTGATTTCTAGTACTTATTATAATAAGGTGCTCATTGCCATCCTTATAATTCTCCTTTAAGTCATTAATTTATTAAGGCATATACAACATGTAGTTTCTTAATACTCAACTCGTGCATATTATGCTACTCGACTCGTAAGGAACTTTCTGATTGAATAAAAAGGAAAATGTTTAAGGCAACAGGGTTATACCTTCTTGAAGCAAGACTTGTGTAAGCTGTTCTCTCTCATTTTCCTTTCTAAACTCCTTGAGTTGCTGAACAACAAGGGTCTCTCTAAGACTTTCTTTTATCCCTCCAACTCATAATATCTCTCTGTATCAGTCCCAACTGTAACGACCCCAAAATCGGGAGTAACTTAATCCCGACGTTGTGCGTTAGATACTACGTACCCTGCTTTAGCCGTACATCATCATTGGATGTAAAAATAACTAAAAATGCGGATAATTTAAAACTTTTCTTTCTTCCTTTTATTTCCTGAATCGTAACCTTTAAGATTATCTATATTTCAGAATCATATTTACTTTATTATGATTCATCTCATCAGAGTAGTCATGTGTATGATCAACTCGATCTTTAATACGAATTCTTTCTTATATAGTATTATCACTATAGAGCTTTATATTACAAAGCAATCATCACAACATAATTAGAATAAATATTCTTTATTTATTGAATATCTCAGAAATTTACACATCTGCCAATTACATATATCAAAACTATCAATATAGTTCTATACAACTTCTAATTCAAGAAAATTTAATCCTTCACATGTCTTCTAATCCTTATCATCCAGATAAGCAGAAATATCCCATCATATCATTAACCTGCAAAAAGTTTATTTTTACAAGAATGAGCTCGACAGCTCAGCAAATCCAACTGTTTTCATGCTTCACGTAGCATAGAATTTCATGTTCAGTTCATACATCATAATCATTCTACTATGCATATCATACATGCATTATAACTTCAAACAATGTGATTTCATATTCTTAATATATCACATATCACATATAGATTGGGTTCCATAGCTCAATCAACTTAGTCATACTTTGACTTTTATAATTCATAGAGCATAGTATGGAATTTAACATGCTTCTGATGATCTCATTCACAATACGATAAAGATTACATATACTCAATATCAAATTCATATAACACAAAAGAACTGAAAGACTTGCCTGACGCGTTGATTAAAACTTATAGCTACCTGTGCTTCGCGAATCCTACAAGTTTAGGAGTTCATATACGCACACATCAGTTATATATTCAAGACATACAATTAGTCATACCATTAAGGTACTAAAGTTTATATTTTTCCTAAACTTGTCTTATCCATTTTCATTTGAAACTTGCTTATCTCGCTTTGTTTGGCGTAACAAACTTGATCACCGATACATTCTATACTCAATCACATAAGCCATGTAATTGTATTTACATTCTAGTTTGCTTTTATTTTTGAAAACTCTTTTTAACATTCCTGTTTATTTTTTTTAATAAACTCCGATTCGGAGTTGCTTCCAAAAATTCTTAAAATCTTGGACAAACTATTTCTTACATTAAAATACAGTATAATAATTATAATTAGTAACGCATATGGTCATTTATATAGTATCAGTAGTTCTTCGAATGTAATAATAATATATGTATAATTATAACAAATAATTATTATAATATAAGCTATAGCTAGTACACTAGCTGGCATTATAATTATATATGCTGGAATAATATACCTTTGTTATTAGCAGATATTCAGATATGTTCTCACATGATGAAATAAGGTTCCTAATTATCCCACTGCCTAACAGTTCATCCACTTTATTTAACGAGCTTCCCTTTTCCAAATATCATCATCATCATTGAGCTTAACCACATAAGGAAATCTTCCCCATAGAAAATGTGACTATCACCTGGTCCATTTCAGTACCCCAATGCTTAATATTCTTATCATATCTAACACTCAAAAATTTAGTACCATCATTACAAAAGGAAATATCATAAACATCCCTCGTGTGTCCCATGTAAGATCCTCATGCACTTACCCAAATTAAACACATCCCAAATCTTCATCTTAGAATCCATTCCCATCTCTGATGTCTATTGGATTACCACCATATAAACAACCCAGAATTGTATTCCCAACAAAGAAGTACATATTATCAACTTCATAGCCACGACAAGTCTTGTTTGTGCATGTATTCGAAGATTAGTTACACCCGCCCATATTATGGTAGGAAGCGGTCTCACCAACTTGAAACATCATAGCAACTGATGAACATTTGTTATTTATTTCCTTTTGAGTATACAGAGTCTCCTCCCACTTGCAACAGGAAGTACACATCTTTCCCATGCAAAGCCTTAATTATCATTCATGTATTTAACAAGAATTTGTTGAATTCTTGTATCTTGATAGTAAGAAAATATAAGGTCTTAAGAAATTAGAGAAAGAGAGATAGAGATATGGAACGGATAAGGAATGAAAATAGCAGAGTATTTGGTTTGTATTGCTTAAGTGTGCTTAGCCTCTTTCTCATTTTAACAAATGCATGCTTAGTGTCCTCAACCCTTTTAAAACTCAACACCTCATGCTAAGTTAATGACTCAGCCTGTTATAACTTTTAAATTCTCAACAATCATGTTTAATCCATGATTCCCAGCATATATGCGTTATAGATATATATACATTATACATATAAATATATTTCATAATTCCACATTATACATATTGCATTATTCTCACAATTTAATTTATATATTATCATAACATACATTCCAATTATTAATCGAGATTGGATATTTAAATATTTATAATATGTATAAAATTATTCCACTAATTATGAAATTAAATTCATAATTAAAACAAACACTCATAATGTAACAAATCAATTATTTAAATAACTAATATTCATTTCATTAATTATTTAAATAGCTCATTTAATTTTATAATTAAATATTCTTGCTTCCACCCATAAATTGCTTGTAAACAATTTATTTAACCTTTACCTTTCATTTCAAATTAAATATTAATTTAATTTACTAATTTAACACCAATATTCATATATATTGATCTCTCACCTCATATTTTTAATTCACATCCATCTAGTATAATATTATGTATTATACCATTATATGTTATATTATAGTAACATATTTCTCATTATCAACTCATTAAAAGAAAATATTTTTCTTGCTCTCCAAACCCATTCTTGCTTAGCTTTCACGAATTGCCAGCTCATGCTTACTCCTGCCTTTTCCCAACTGACTTAGCTTAGGTTTTATTTAACTGAGCTTGGCTATTTTCCTATTAATACATATATTACATACATCCCTCCGTACTTATCGCGTAAAACATTTTCACTTAATGTATAATCATTTAATCTTTCCAATAAAAATGAAAGATATACATTAAATAAAATAATTTATTTAATGCGATAATTTACCATATTAAAATAATTTAATATTATCAAATATTTTAATTCACCTTATTTAAATTACACACTAATTTAGTATACATAAATTTAATTACTTCCTTTTCCAATAAATTGTTTTCCATAATTTATTTTTGTCCAAAATAATAATATATCCAATTATTTTCTTTTCTTTCTATAAATTATTTTCTCACAATTTATTTAATTGTAGTAAATATAATAATATATTCACTGCATTAAAAAATATGCATACATTACACCCACTAATGTAATATTATTACATAATTCTTTCAATAAAATGGAGGTTATTAAATATATTTAATACCACCAAATTAATATATTAAAATAATTTAATATTATAAATTATTTTAATTTACTTATTATAATTTCCTTCATCATAAATTTTACGTATCTCATTTCCTTTTAAATAAATTGTTTCTACAATTTATTTTCATATAATAATAAATATATAATAATAATATATATTTATTATTCATAAAAATCACATATTGCATAGCGCGTATTCATATATGTAATACCATATCACATAACATATCACTAAATAAGAATTTTATTTATTAAATACTCATTTTAATATTTTCCAAAAATTCGGGTCGTTATATCCTTCCCCCCTTATAAGGATTCCGTCCCCGGAATCACAATACCGAATCTTTCCTACTCGGTTTAAGTCTATTCTCTTTTGATCATGCCAATTCCCTCTTAGCGGCATTATTCTGCAATAATGAAATATATTATTTTCACATAACACATTAATACACATATTAACATGCATCTCCAATTATTAATAGTGTTCTGCTGTGACGCCCCCAAATCCGAGTCCCTTGAACCTCAGATTCGGTGCTCACGGTACAACATACACATCTCATCTAACTATCCATTCATTGCATGAATTATATCATTCATTACATTACCTTAATAAAAACATACATTAAAACATAATTATATCATCGTCATCCCAGGTTAACTAACCTTAACATTACATGTCTATTAATACAACAGACTTAAGCAAAATTATAATATAATAATCATTAAACAACTTGATACTACTCGGTCGCTTTCGCTTTGCCTTTGTCCTTATTAGAACCCTCTGCTACCTCGGCTTTAGCTGAAATATTTTATTTAAGCAAGGGTGAGCAACGAGTTTGCTCAGCAAGCTAAGAGTACAATAAAGGATATATATCAAGAACAAAGGAGTTTAACTTTTATAGAACTTCACCAATAATCAAAAGATTTCAAAATAGCTGAATAATACATCAAGAATGAAAGAGTTAAAATTCTTTCGAAGATTCAATAATATTCAATTGATTGTGAATGATTAGCAACTCTACGATAATATTCAATACATAGGGTTATTCCAAGATTTCATGCTGAGTGATCACAAATGGATCAAGAACTGCTAGAGGAATTATCAGTTATTATTATTACTGACTACCTCAAGAGTAAAAGTTAGCTATAAAAACTAATCTTTACTCTTCTGCAAGTACGTAAGGTGATCAACCTTATTGTACCCGAGATTATGCATAATTCTCAAACATAGCGCGCGGTCGGGTTACCGACAATAAAATTTCCCCTGATTTATTTTTCAGGGTTGTTTATCTCAGTCTTACATCATGAGTCCATACCACATCAATTTGGTTTGGATAGTTTTCAAAGAAATACTTTGAGTTCAACATATTATATTAATTTTGATCTAGCCGAATCAAATGACATATATCTTTAATAACGAATTAGTTCAAATAATAGAACGTTTCATGCAATATCAATTTAATATTAGTCTAGCCGAAACAACTAGCTAAGACATGACTAATAAACAGTTATTTGGTCCAACTGATATAACTAGCTGAGACATGGCTCATAAGCAATTTATGAATATAGAACTCTAATTATTTCTAAGTTCAAATAATAGAACAAGAAATCAAATTACACAAAGTGCGAATATCAATAATCATAGATGTGGAATAATTGTCAATAATTAATCCACTAGCATACTTGAAATATAATAACTCAAGTTTGAGTTAGGAAACTTGTAATAATGTAAGAAGTTTAGGGTTAGGAACTTGCCTTGATCGTTGACTACTGCTACACAATTTAATTTAACTTCTTTCGTAAGACCTATCAGTCATAAGATTGATTTTCCAATCAGCCAATCATATTATACCTCATAATATCACTTCTAATATTTAAGTACATAATCAAATATTAGATAGCACTTTAATACCATATACATTCATAATTCTAAAACTAGCACACGTCGAGTCTTTAACAGTGTTCAATATAGTATGCTGAGTGGTTTCCTACAAACAACCAACAAACTAGTTTCCGTCTCGTCTACACTGTTTTCACAGTGAGTTAGATCGGTTGCTAGTTCGTATATACCTTCGCTCCCTGAAGGAATCGTTTAGCCTAGATACTATACATCAACTATTAAAGAGTACGATTGTACCACTATTTTATCATATGCCTTATGAATTAACACTAAGACTTTCATTTTATAAGTCTTTCTTTATGATACAGTAGGTTAAATACCCAATACAGTAAACTGGATTCTCAATCCAGCAACTTAATGGCAATCCAGCAAACTGGATGCCAATCTAGCAAACTGGATTCTAACCTGGATTACAATCCAACACCCTGGATTCAAGCTACCCTCTAATCCAGCATCCTGGATTCACACTATTCAATTCATCAAACTGTTTTCTCCAATACAGCAAACTATATTGCCCAATCCAGCAAACTGGATTGTCAAATTTAGCAAACTGGATTGCCAAATCCAGTCAGTTGGATTGTTAAATGCAGCAACCCGAATTGCCAAATCCAGCAGTCCGGATTCCTCATTTTAGCATACCATAAACCTAATATAGTCCATTGAATATCCATTTCAACAAACTACATTCGAAATAATTTTTTATGTTAATTAACTATCATATGAGTAGGTAATTATCATTATAAATTACCAAATCTTACTCAAATAATAAATACTTTATTTATTAACTTTAACATTCTTAAATCATTATTTAACATTAACAAAATAATAATTAATTAATTCTTTATCCCTATTTGTTATTTAGTATACCAACAAGGCGGAAGCAGATAAAAATGAAAGTTCAATAAGTGGTGTTTATCAGGATCATACAGCAACTTAGTAGGGTGCAGTGAAGTATGCAGTGGTTCTTTAAAAAGAATGGCCAACACAAACCATTCAATCCAAGTTTTACTAAATCGTGGAGATATCCATTAACATATTAATCGCCAATATGTAGATATCATGCAAGATGTAAAAGAAACAATTTTATAACTTGAAACTTGAAATTTTATTTATAATAAAATTACAACAACAGGTAGGGGGATGTACAAAACTACTATGTACAAGACTCAGAACATAACTTAGGCTTACAAGTTAAAGGGTTCAAAAGGAGGAGAGAAGGAGAGAATAAGAGGTACTTAACCAATCTGGCTATAAATGAAAACCGAGCCTTCCTTTTATAGAATAAGGAGAGACTGTTACAATTTCTAACTATTACAACTTTTGAGTAAATTAACAGTAAAAGTACAGGTTACTATTCATGAATAGTGACTTTTTTCACTATTCACCATGAGAATGGCCGACACTGCACTGTTGTAACTTTTGCTTTCGGTGGAAAAGCTGAGTGATTTCTGACTTGAGTGAGGCATGCCTGTCTGGTAGTGCTAGCACACCTGATAAACTTGATGACTCATTGCTTTGAGGGCCCCTGCTTTATTGGGAGCATGCGAGTGACTCACGCGAATGGGTCCTGAGCATCTTGGAGGTTGATGGTGAACTGCTTATCATCATCATTAACTAAGTTGGACGAACTAGCTGAGGCTTCTTCTTGGAGTTTTTCTGTTCTCCGATGAAGAGCTTGAGCGATTAACTTGAGCTCTGCTGCCGAACAGTTCTGGATATCTGAAACATCAAATAAACCTAATCCTGCTGTAACTTCTTTGGATTTACTTGATGATCCCTTAGTCGGAATGGATCGAACTGGAGCAACTGGTTTAACTGGGAATTCTTTAAGAACGTAACCAACAATTTTACTGACGTCAATCTTGTCCCACCATTTGATGAAGAACAATCTGACTACTGTGGGGACCGAGCAAATACTAGTTGCTGCTGAGGATGGACCAACGTCTGACTTAAATTTAATTTCAATTGTAGGGGTATGAATTTCATACTGCCACTTAAGAATCCATGGAACTTTATATTTGCTGACAAATTGAAGGGTAATCGGAACACTGTCAAATTGTGGATTATGAGGGCATTTACAACTAAAATGAGTGACTGCATTTTCTAACTCTTGCGGGAAGATTTTTAAGTCAGATCCATGTCTGGACCACCATCGGTTGAACCAAACTGGGAAATGAGACTTAAAATTTTGATCAAATTGCACGAACCATGAGTGACCAAACGATTGGGTCTGGTATAGGAAGATATTATCCCATGCTTCAATGTAATCATAGTAGTTAAACTGAAGATCTTGATTATCTAATTGTTTAAGATCAGAGGGGTGATTTCCCCAATCTGCCATTACAATTATTTGTTTAATGTATAGGGAATAGTAAATTGCTTTTGAACTGTCATTCCTATCATAGATAGGTTTGATGAAAACTGATTCAGTTTGAACTAGAATATCCTTGTAGTAGGCAAGGTTTTTGAAGGTGGCCATTGGAAGGAAGTGCCAGCCAGGAGGAAAGAATTGGGCGGCAAGTCTAACTGGGTCATCTTTAAATTTCATATGGGGCTCAACATGAAATAGATTCTGTTGCGAAATAGGGATATAAGGGGAAGTTTGACTAGTGTTGGGCCTTGGGTTAACTGTTTGAACACAACCAAACGGATCAACTGGTTTGGGTTGACTAGCAAGGACTGAGTTGTATGGTTTTGGGATTCTTCCTAAAACCCGAAATTTGCTAACCAATGGGGCCGTGGAACTTGGGTTAACTGGGAATGGAACCATGGCTCCCTTTTGTTGACTTGAACTAATTGGGCCAGATTGGCCGGTCTTTTGTTTTCCACTATTTCTGACACTCATTTAGGCTGACCTGATTCAATAAATTCTCGAGTTAGAAAGTCGGGAATAGAATTGTCTTCACCTTTAATATACTCTATATCAAAATCAAAAATGCTGAGTAAAGATTGCCATCTGGCGAAAACATGCTTAGAAGCTATATTTTCAACATCTTTTTCTAAAATATATTTTGCCGATTTACAATCAATTCTGACTAAAAACTTTTAGTTCAAAACATCGCTTTGAAATTTATTTATGCATTTTACTAGAGATAAAATCTCCTTTTTAATTGTACTATATTTAACTTGTGTATCATTCCAAACACCAGAGTGAAATCGGATAATTTGCTCTTTGGAGGTAGGAGTGAGTTTTTGTTTGAGAATTCCCCCAAAGCCTATTTCAGAAGCGTCTGTTTCAATGATTTTGAACGCATTTTCATTTGAGATACCAAGACAGGGCAATGTCTTGACATATTTTTTGACTTGCTGCACTACTGAGGTATGGACTTTAGTCCATGGAGGGGGATTTTCTTTTAACCGCTGAAACAAAGGTTTACAGATTTTGCTAAGATCTTTGACAAATTCTCTGATATAGTTGAGAGAACCTAAAAATCTTTGAAGTTGAGTTTTGTTAGTAATTTCGTCTGGGAATTTATCTGCAAACTTGATGGCTCTATCGATGGGAGTGATAAGGCCATGATGAATATGATGACCAAGAAACCTAACCTTTGACTTAAAAATATCGCACTTGGTTGGCGAAAGAACCAAACCATTGACTTTGATTGCTTTGAAGAAGGCATCTAAATGCTTATGATATTCTTCAATTGACTTTGAGAAAACAAGAATATCATCGATATAAACAATGATAAACTGGCTGTAAGGAGTCAGAATAGTGTTAAGAATATTTTGAAATTCACTGGGGGCATTCTTTAGTACAAAGGCTTGTACATTCCATTCGTAGTGTCCGAAAGGAGTGGTAAATGTTGTCTTATACCTATCCCTTTCATCAATTTGCACTTGCCAGTATCCTGACTTAAGATCGAACTTACTAAAAATGGTGGAATGACTTAACCTAGCAATAAGGTCTTTCTTAATGGGTAATGGATACCTAATCCATTCTAGTACCTTATTGAGTGGTTTGTAGTTGATAACTAACCTTGGGGCACCTCTTTCCTTTTCGGCTTCATTATTGACATAAAAAGCTGGACAAGACCAAGGTGATTTACTAGGCCTAATAAGACCTTTCTTAAGTAACTCTTTAATTTCAACTTTACAAAGTTCCATTTGTTCATGATTCATCTGTATGGGCCTAGCCTGGGTAGGAATAAGATGTTCCTTAAATTCTTTTGCATATGGAAGCCTAACAGCATGGACTTTCCTATGCCAAAAGGCATTGGGCCGATCTGAGCAAAGTTCCTTTGTAATATAACTCATCTTTTCTTTAATTTTTTGTTGAACAATCTCCCTAGTCAATTGTTCATCAATTTGTTTATATCTAATTTCATTTTTTAAGAATTTTAACTGAGATTTTTTATAGTTTAAGATGTTCAAGTATTTTGAAATTGCGTCATCTTGAATCATTCTTAAATCTCTTTCTTTAGGGTTAAGAATAAACCTAAACGTGAGATTACCCTTCAATTTGACAGTGTTCCGATTACCCTTCAATTTGTCAGCAAATATAAAGTTCCATGGATTTTTAAGTGGCAGTATGAAATTCATACCCCTACAATTGAAATTGAATTTAAGTCAGACGTTGGTCCATCCTCAGCAACAACTAGTATTTGCTCGGTCCCCACAGTAGTCAGATTGGTCTTCATCAAATGGTGGGACAAGATTGACGTCAGTAAAATTGTTGGTTACGTTCTTAAAGAATTCCCAGTTAAACCAGTTGCTCTAGTTCGATCCATTCCGACTAAGGGATCATCAAGTAAATCCAAAGAAGTTACAGCAGGATCAGGTTTATTTGATGTTTCAGATATCTAGAACTGTTCGGCAGCAGAGCTCAAGTTAATCGCTCAAGCTCTTCATCGGAGAACATAAAAACTCCAAGAAGAAGCCTCAGCTAGTTCGTCCAACTCAGTTAATGATGATGATGAGCAGTTCACCATCAACCTCCAAGATGCTCAGGACCCATTCGCGTGAGTCACCCGCATGCTCCCAATAAAGCAGGGGCCCTCAAAGCAATGAGTCATCAAGTTAATCAGGTGTGCTAGCACTACCAGACAGGCATGCCTCACTCAAGTCAGAAATCACTCAGCTTTTCCAGCGAAAGCAAAAGTTACAACAGTGCAGTGTCGGCCATTCTCATGGTGAATAGTGAAAAAAGTCACTTTCATGAATAGTAACCTGTACTTTTACTGTTAATTTACTCAAAAGTTGTAATAGTTAGAAATTGTAACAGTCTCTCCTTATTCTATAAAAGGAAGGCTCGGTTTTCATTTATAGTGAGATTGGTTAAGTACCTCTTATTCTCTCCTTTTCTCCTCCTTCTAAACCCTTTAACTTGTAAGCCTAAGTTATGTTCTGAGTCTTGTACATAGTAGTTTTGTACATCCCCCTACATGTTGTTGTAATTTTATTATAAATAAAATTTCAAGTTTCAAGTTGATACACCGCCGACAATACCGCCGATACCCCCAGTTAGCAACACAGTCAACAGTGAGGAAAAAAGTTATGAAGACATCTTCTTACTGAATCTAACTAATTTTATTCATCCATTCAAACATTCTTTTGATCCTATCTTCTTTCTTATCTGGCTACTTTATTCAGAAGTCATCTTCTTATATATAGTCCATTCTTGTCCGGGTAGGTCAGTGTAGCCGGTGTAATTCCCAGGAAGGGCAGAGTATGGCGTTTGACTATAGGACTAGGGTATGTGGCTTTGTCGTGTAAGAATGTTTGAATGGATGAATAAAATTAGTTAGATTTAGTAAGATTCTAGAATCAAAATGAATAGATTGTTCAGATCCAATTCAACAACCAGCCGTAGGACAGTAGTTACACCGCCGACAATACCGCCGATACCCCCAGTTAGCAACACAGTCAACAGTGAGGAAACAAGTTATGAAGACATTAGTCAATCTTTTCACAATTGGAATATCCCTAGGGTATCTCTAAGAGAAATTTACCAGTCATCGTTTGCTGATAATTTCAAAGTTGACTATAATGTTAAAACTATTGAAAATGTTTACTCAATTAATAAAGAACATGAAACTTGTCATCTGTTTTCGTCTGATATGATTATCAGACAGAGAAAAAGAGGTTACAATTTCATACATGTTGGTTTAGTTCAAGTTGCAGTTAAACCGTTAAATATTAAGGGAGTAAATCCAAGTATTTACTTATGCTTAAGAGATGCTAGGTTTCTTAGATATTTCCCAAGCATCATCGGTGTGGTCGAGTCTAGTTTACATAATGGTCCGATACATTTCAATTGTTTTCCAGATCTCACCTTAAGCTTAAGTGACCCAAACTTAATTCATGCGTTAATATTAAATATAAAAACTGCAGGAGAGAACACCTTTATGATGTAAGGTTCTCAACCATTAGCCTTAATTTATAGAGTTTACTACAAAACAATTAAGACTAATTTAAATGTACATGCATTAAATAGAAGTCCAAAAGACCATACAGCCTTAATTCAAAGTAGTACTAGGGATGCTAATATCCAAGTTCCAAGAACAATTCATTGGAAGGATATTACTCTGCCAAGTCATTGGTCTCTCTCAACAGAGGTTCCACAAAAACCGGTTTCAAATAATTTTCTAAACATTGAAAACGTTAGACAATTTTCTGATGGTACGGTAAACATAAGTTTTGAACGTACTAGAAGGCCTTTAATTATTGAAGATGTTGAAAGTTCTTCATCACCATCTTTAATTCCCAGATCTAGGAACAGTTGTTCTAACATTCCTAGTGAAATTTCAAATCTTGATTTTCCTAAAACTGATTTTAAAATAAAAGGAATATATCAAGAAGGTCAGACTAGTCAACCAACCTATGGTCCTGAACAAGTTATGTCACCCACTCAGTCAGATTTTGAGACCCATAATATTGATCATCAGTTACTAGTCATCAATAAGGAATTTAAATTAAACTGGTCTTCCCTTGTGGCTGACTTTAATTCGAAAGAAAACCAACGTCAACGACATGAGTTTAGAAAAAATCATCCTGAAAATGAAAGAGATAAAGTAATAAGTAAATGGAAAAAATTCTTGATTAAAGAACAAATTAATATTTCATTTTACAAGTGGTATGAAAACTATTTCGGAAAATGTAATGTGTTAACTAGAAGTTCGTGGATTCTAGGAGATAACTCCAAAGTGTCTTCGGTCATGCCGCCTCTAGAGACAATCCAAATTTCGGTTAAAAACTCAGTTGTTATTGCTAGTCCTTTCAAAGTTTTAGATGGCAATAAAGATGATAAAAAAATAATTGAACATAATAATTTTACTAACCAGTGTCTATCAACTATAGGTAAACAGTTAGAAAAAATTGAAGAAAAGTTTGAAGAAAAATTAATTAAAAGGCCAGATGCTAAAAATGAGCAGCCTTTGTTAAAACTTCCCAAAAGTCGCGATGGCTTGGGATTGCCTAAAACTGACAAAGAAATTTCTCAAACCTTAGACAAGCTTTTTAAAAAATTAAACACGGCAGAGTCTAGTAAAACACTTACTGTTATTGATCAAGTGAATAACAGTGAGGTTTCAGCTAGTGAATCGGAGGATAACTCCACAGATTCTGATTCTTTGCCAGATTTAAACGAAATTAAGAAAGTCACGTCTGACTCAAAAGGAAACTGACAATCAAGGCCGACTCCAATTGACTTACAATTTGAAGCTAGAAATCTAAACAATCAATTTTCTGTTTCTTCTAATAAGCTTTATGAATGGAATATTGATGGTTTAAATGAGCAAGAAGTTCTAAACAAACTAAGTCATTTATCAATGGTTGCTAATAGTTACATGACTTCGTATGATAGTTTAACCCAACCAGAAATAGTTGAGTTAATTGTCAGCGGATTTACCGGCACTCTCAGATATTGGTGGGAGAAACATCTCACTGAAGAATCTAGAAATGCTATTGTTTATGCAGTTCAAGTTGATGCTGAGGGTTTCCCAGTATTAGCTGAAGGGATGGCGACTGGAATCCCTGATGGGGTAAATACCTTAATATTTACCATCATCAAACATTTCCTTGGAACGCCAGTAATATAACGGAGAGAATACATGATCAACTCAGTAATCTCTCATGTCCCACTTTAAGTGATTTTAGATGGTACAAAGAAGTCTTCATTTCCAGAGTTATGATGAGAGCAGATAGCAATCAAGCATACTGGAAAGAAAAATTTGTTAATGGGCTTCCTAATTTATTTGCCCATAAAATTAGAGAACAATTAAGTAAAGATTTAGGTTACATAGATTATGATAACCTAACTTATGGTGAATTAGTTAGCATAATAACAAAGCAAGGGTCAAAAATGTGCATTGACTTCAAAATTGCTCGTCAAGCACGAAAGGATAAGAAAAAGGCCAAATATGAATTAGGAACATTCTGTGAACAATATGGTTTGCCTTCAATTGATCCATCCAGAAGGAAGCATAAGTCCAGGCATAGTCATATAGACACACACAAACGTCATCACAAATCTCATAAGAGACAAAATTCTAGTCAGCATAAGTCTAAAGATGATTATTATTCAACATCTAAACCAAGTCATCGACGAACTTCTCATAAATCTAGTAATAAGAAGTTTGACAAAAGTAAAATTGTGTGCCACAATTGTGGGCAGAAGGGACATTACAAAAATGAATGCAGAGTTAAAAAGAAATTAAATCAATTGAATATTTCAGTTGAAGATTATGAACAAATCCTAGAGTTATTTAGGACCGGAGATCAGCTTAGTGACGGCAATTACTCTGATATTCCATCAAACAATTCTAGTAATAGCAGTAAATCGGATAGTGATAGTAATGAGGTCACCTTGTGCACGAAAGATTGTACGAACAGTTGTTGTGTCAAGACAGTTAATGTATTAACAAAAGAAGAAGAAGAACAGTCTCTGTTAATCGACCTAATAAGCAAAATAAATGACCCGGAGTTAAAAACCCAGTATATGGATAAACTAAAAAAACTCTTGACCAAAGATTCAACCTCAGAAAATAAGTTAAAGAAAAGTCAAGATAAACCAATTTTCAGTCTCAACAAGACTCTCGATAGATTTAAAACACCTAGCAAAATAGTTACAGTGGCAGACTTGAATCTAGAAGTTAATAAACTTAAAAAGGAGATTTCTAAAATTAAACTAGAAATCCCTAAATTGCAGGAAGAAATAAAGGCAATTAGAGAGTGTAAAATTGATCAGCCTCTTTTAGTTAATGATTTCTCAGAAGATGAGGAGCAAGAACCTGTTGAAGAACCTATTGTCTCGATAGACAATAGTCTTCAAAGAATTAAGGATGTTACTATTCAGAAATGGTATATTAACATCAATATAGTTATAAATAAGGACTTCATAATTGAGTTACCGGCATTAGTAGACACATGCGCTGATTTGAATTGTATTCAAGAAGGCCTTATCCCTACTTAATATTATGAAAAGACTAGTGAGAGACTTAACTCAGCAAATGGTAGTCAAATGGACATCAGGTATAAGTTATCCAAAGCTCATATTTGTCAGGACAAAGTATGCTTTAAAACTACCTTTGTTCTAATTAGAAACATGACAGATAAGATAATTTTGGGTTTGTCGTTTATCTATTTGTTATAACCATTTGTCACTACATCTGCAGGGTTAACCACTAGACACCTAGGCGAAAAAATCACGTTTAGGTTTATTCTTAACCCTAAAGAAAGAGATTTAAGAATGATTCAAGATGACGCAATTTCAAAAAACTTGAACATCTTAAACTATAAAAAATCTCAGTTAAAATTCTTAAAAAATGAAATTAGATACAAACAAATTGATGAACAATTGACTAGGGAGATTGTTTAACAAAAAATTAAAGAAAAGATGAGTTATATTACAAAGGAACTTTGCTCAGATCGGCCCAATGCCTTTTGGCATAGGAAAGTCCATACTATTAGGCTTCCATATGCAAAAGAATTTAAGGAACATCTTATTCCTACCAAGGCTAGGCCCATACAGATGAATCATGAACAAATGGAACTTTGTAAAGTTGAAATTAAAGAGTTACTTAAGAAAGGTCTTATTAGGCCTAGTAAATCACCTTGGTCTTGTCCAGCTTTTTATGTCAATAATGAAGCTGAAAAGGAAAGAGGTGCCCCAAGGTTAGTTATCAACTACAAACCACTCAATAAGGTACTAGAATGGATTAGGTATCCATTACCCATTAAGAAAGACCTTATTGCTAGGTTAAGTCATTCCACCATTTTTAGTAAGTTCGATCTTAAGTCAGGATACTGGCAAGTGCAAATTGATGAAAGGGATAGGTATAAGACAACATTTACCACTCCTTTCGGACACTACGAATGGAATGTACAAGCCTTTGTACTAAAGAATGCCCCCAGTGAATTTCAAAATATTCTTAACACTATTCTGACTCCTTACAGCCAGTTTATCATTGTTTATATCGATGATATTCTTGTTTTCTCAAAGTCAATTGAAGAATATCATAAGCATTTAGACGCCTTCTTCAAAGCAATCAAAGTCAATGGTTTGGTTCTTTCGCCAACCAAGTGCGATATTTTTAAGTAAAAGGTTAGGTTTCTTGGTCATCATATTCATCATGGCCTTATCACTCCTATCGATAGAGCCATCAAGTTTGCAGATAAATTCCCAGACGAAATTACTAACAAAACTCAACTTCAAAGATTTTTAGGTTCTCTCAACTATATCGGAGAATTTGTCAAAGATCTTAGAAAAATCTGTAAACCTTTGTTTCAGCGGTTAAAAGAAAATCCCCCTCCATAGACTAAAGTCCATACCTCAATAGTGCAGCAAGTCAACAAATATGTCAAGACATTACCCTGTCTTGGTATCTCAAATGAAAATGCGTTCAAAATCATTGAAACGGACGCTTCTGAAATAGGCTTTGGGGGAATTCTCAAACAAAAACTCACTCCTACCTCCAAAGAGCAAATTGTCCGATTTCACTCTGGTGTTTGGAATGACACACAAGTTAAATATAGTACAATTAAAAAGGAGATTTTATCTCTAGTAAAATGCATAAATAAATTTCAAAGCGATGTTTTGAACCAAAAGTTTTTAGTCAGAATTGATTGTAAATCGGCAAAATATATTTTAGAAAAAGATGTTGAAAATATAGCTTCTAAGCATGTTTTCGCCAGATGGCAATCTTTACTCAGCATTTTTGATTTTGATATAGAGTATATTAAAGGTGAAGACAATTCTATTCCCGACTTTCTAACTCGAGAATTTATTGAATCAGGTCAGCCTAAATGAGTGTCAGAAATAGTGGAAAACAAAAGACCGGCCAATCTGGCCCAACTAGTTCAAGTCAACAAAAGGGAGCCATGGTTCCTTTCCCAGTTAACCCAAGTTCCACGGCCCCATTGGTTAGCAAATTTTAGGTTTTAGGAATAATCCCAAAACCATACAACTCAGTCCTTGCTAGTCAACCCAAACCAGTTGATCCGTTTGGTTGTGTTTAAATAGTTAACCCAAGGCCCAACACTAGTCAAACTTCCCCTTATATCCCTATTTCGCAACAGAATCTATTTCATGTTGAGTCCCATATGAAATTTAAAGATGACCCAGTTAGACTTGCCGCCCAATTCTTTCCTCCTGGCTGGCACTTCCTTCCAATGGCCACCTTCAAAAACCTTGCCTACTACAAGGATATTCTAGTTCAAACTGAATCAGTTTTCATCAAACCTATCTATGATAGGAATGACAGTTCAAAAGCAATTTACCATTCCCTATACATTAAACAAATAATTGTAATGGCAGATTGGGGAAATCACCCCTCTGATCTTAAACCATTAGATAATCAAGATCTTCAGTTTAACTACTATGATTACATTGAAGCATGGGATAATATCTTCCTATACCAGACCCAATCGTTTGGTCACTCATGGTTCGTGCAATTTGATCAAAAGTTTAAGTCTCATTTCCCAATTTGGTTCAACCGATGGTGGTCCAGACATGGATCCGACTTAGAAATCTTCCAGCAAGAGTTAGAAAATGCAGTCACTCATTTTAGTTGTAAATGCCCTCATAATCCACAATTTGACAGTGTTCCGATTACCCTTCAATTTGTCAGCAAATATAAAGTTCCATGGATTCTTAAGTGGCAGTATGAAATTTATACCCCTACAATTGAAATTGAATTTAAGTCAGACGTTGGTCCATCCTCAGCAGCAACTAGTATTTGCTCGGTCCCCACAGTACTCAGATTGTTCTTCATCAAATGGTGGGACAAGATTGACGTCAGTAAAATTGTTGGTTACGTTCTTAAAGAATTCCCAGTTAAACCAGTTGCTCCAGTTCGATCCATTCCGACTAAGGGATCATCAAGTAAATCCAAAGAAGTTACAGCAGGATCAGGTTTATTTGATGTTTCAGATATCCAGAACTGTTCGGCAGCAGAGCTCAAGTTAATCGCTCAAGCTCTTCATCGGAGAACAGAAAAACTCCAAGAAGAAGCCTCAGCTAGTTCGTCCAACTCAGTTAATGATGATGATGAGCAGTTCACCATCAACCTCCAAGATGCTCAGGACCCATTCGCGTGAGTCACCCGCATGCTCCCAATAAAGCAGGGGCCCTCAAAGCAATGGGTCATCAAGTTAATCAGGTGTGCTAGCACTACCAGACAGGCATGCCTCACTCAAGTCAGAAATCACTCAGCTTTTCCACCGAAAGCAAAAGTTACAACAGTGCAGTGTCGGCCATTCTCATGGTGAATAGTGAAAAAAGTCACTTTCATGAATAGTAACCTGTACTTTTACTGTTAATTTACTCAAAAGTTGTAATAGTTAGAAATTGTAACAGTCTCTCCTTATTCTATAAAAGGAAGGCTCGGTTTTCATTTATAGTGAGATTGGTTAAGTACCTCTTATTCTCTCCTTCTCTCCTCCTTCTGAACCCTTTAACTTGTAAGCCTAAGTTATGTTCTGAGTCTTGTACATAGTAGTTTTGTACATCCCCCTACCTGTTGTTGTAATTTTATTATAAATAAAATTTCAAGTTTCAAGTTATAAAATTGTTTCTTTTACATCTTGCATGATATCTACATATTGGCGATTAATATGTTAATGGATATCTCCACGATTTAGTAAAACTTGGATTGAATGGTTGGTGTTGGCCATTCTTTTTAAAGAACCACTGCATACTTCACTGCACCCTACTAAGTTGCTGTATGATCCTGATAAACACCACTTATTGATCTTTCATTTTTATCTGCTTCCGCCTTGTTGGTAATTTAGTTTTACTAAATAACAAATAGTTAGCTTAGTAACATTAACTCTATTTAATTATTACCCAATATTAATAAAATAAGAAGTAAATAGTTAATTACACTAAACAATATTTAATTAGTGTAATTATTAATTAGTAGCATTAAAATTTATTAGTTAGTAAATTCAAGTGAGCTAAAAAGGATTAGACCATTAACTACTCAAATAATTACTTAATTACTCAAACAAATTCTAAATTAAATAATTATAATATTCTTTTTTTTTTCACATTTTAGAAAACCTTTGGGTCGGGACTCGTCGCCGAAATCGGCCGGAAAAGGCCTGAACCGTCGCCGGAATCCCCTCGTGAATCGGACCGGTTCACTTTAATTAACTCATGCAGGCTGCCTCTTCTATTCCAGCCGCGGGATCCTTCACGGAAACGCGAATAAAATGAAATCTACAACTCAGATCAAGGTGTAGTCAGACTCATTGGATTCGTATCTTTCCGAACTATATTTTTCATTTATCAAACGCCAGATTTGGACCTGTATTGGTCCCAGAAAACTGACCCAAAGTGGACTGTTCTGACAGTGCACCAACAGTTAGTGTGTTTTGGGAAAAATTACATAACTTTCTCATTTTAACTTCTTTTTCAATGATTCCAACGAGGTTCTCTTCCTAACTTACCCCTTAAAACTCAGAAAAAGAAAATCAACAATAGCATGTATAGATTTCAAAATACACAATTTATTCGAATATGCTATGGTTTGTTCGTCGGTAAAAATGTTTTCAAGGTTTTAGTTTAATTTTTCTACACAAATCCATACCATTTCATACCACAACAATATATCAACAAACATAAACATATTTAACAAGATTCTAAGCATTTAAAACATAAACTTCAAAATTTTAAAATAAGATTACACCCATAACCCAAGATTAGGGTTTTTAGGGTTTTTATACATTTTTCTTAGCTTGATGGCTTCCTTCCTTTGCTTTCCAAAGTAGGAGATGAAATTATTTAACACCCATAACTACCTCACAAGTTGCCGTGCACCTCCCTTCTTGCCCCTCTTGATTTTCCTTTTCTCTTTCTATTTTGATTTATCTTTCTCTCTCCTTATCTCTTTCTTTCTAATTTTCTCTCTCTAAACTATCAAGGAAGAAGATGAATAAGACCACTAATTACTAGCATAATCTATAGATATACAAGTTGTATCTCTTCATTTTATCATCATGACCAAGTACCAATTTTTTGACAACTTAGTGATATATTGTCATTAATCAATTGTACTTTTTTTTAATCCTAGAAGCAAGCTTGGCAAAATATGACAACTCATTGCATGTGATAATCCCTATGGCCGGCAGCCCCCTTCTAGTTTTGGCTCAATTTTGATTTTTCTTTAATTGCTTTATTTACTTATAAAATGACTCATAAGCCCCTCATTAATTGGGTCAAAGATTTGGGCCTTTAATTATTACTTTTAGGCTAGTAGTTTACTAGTTTGGGCCACTTGATGTCATATTTAATTTCCACCAACCTTGGGCCACTTAGATTACTAATTCTTGGGCTTCTAAAAATGTTAGTTAATTAAATCCTAATGGCTAATTCATTCACTTTACATACTAATTATTCAAGTCCACAATCAAATAATTTAAGTGGGCTTAATAAAATAACCAATTTGGCTAAATTATTTAATTTACCTAATAACATTCAAGTCCATCTTTAATTAAATAAATAGGCTTGATTAATTACTAAATGAATTAGTCCATTAGTAATTTATATTACTAGGATTAATACACATTTTATTATATTTATAATTATACTTCATTTTATAACCCACTTAGACTTGCTATATTCAAGTAAATTGAATATTTAATTAACTTACTATCTTGTCAATTTCTTAATACTAACACACTTAGGTTAGTCCACTAATTTAAATAACTATTAGTGAGACCTACTAACAATTAGTAACATACATTCCACATAAGTCACAAAGCGTACATTACACTGAACAAATAATTTATTATACTTATTTCCTTTAATAAGTTATTAAACAATCATATAATCACTTTAGATTAGTAATGCTAATTAATCCTTTAAAGATTATAAATCTTTTATTTCCCATTCAAGGTTAACATTTAAGTTATGTTAATTCTCAACATTACTTATCTTACTTTTCCTTAATCAAATTGATTAAGTATCCATCTTAGTTAACTTAAAATAAAATAAATTAACTATCTTGCTTAATCCACATATTCAATTATATACTCCAAGTAATTTCTATTAAAAAAAAATTTATTCGTAAAAATATACATACATAATTATATAAAACTCTCGGTCCTTACATCTGCTATTTCATACTTATCTTTCTAATGCTCCAAAAGTCCATAAAATTCTTGGACTTAATCTTTCTTTCTTATATTATTTTCTGTCAATTCCATGATCCGAAAATCTTTTCTTCTCATAATTCTATCCCCTTCTTCTCAGAACTTGCCCATACAACTCATCAATATAGATTTTCAGGTTATTCCTTTCTTTTTCAAAAATTCGCTTTGTCGTATCATATGACCTACTTTCTTCTAAGGAATTTTATCCTTTCTATACCTAACTACCAGAATAATAGGAGTCCTTCACAATTGATCAATAATTGTGAAGCAATATGAATAACTCATGAATTTCAAATATTCGCTTAGGAAAAGCTTTTTGTATCATACTAAGGGTCATAAAGACAACAAACTTTCTTTTTGAAAAAGTTTTAACAAAAATTCATCTGTAAACCGTCTGGCTTACGGGCACATATATGATCAGCCTGTTTATGCCCTGTGTTGATCCATGCTATCTTTGCTGCTATTTCGCGCAAACAGAATTTCCCAATTCAGGGTTGTCCTGTGCTGATCAACACTAGCTTGCATGAATGACATTTGTGTTCATTGTAATGACCATGAATTTTTAAACTCCATTATTAATTAAATATAGATTTAATTTTTAATGAGTTAGTTTTGTATGATTATTTAAAATCTTGTATATTTAATTGGTTATATGATTATATGATTTTGCGTAACTGTTAGGATTAATTAAAGGGAGTCACTAATGGTTTAATTAAATTAGTGAACTAACCTTACGATTTTAATGTTGAAAGAATTGATAAAGTGCCGATTAATTAAATATTCAATTTAATTGAATATAGTGTGGGAATAGATATTTAATTAATTTAAAGGGAGTCTCAGTAATAGAATTATTAAATTAATGGACTCCCCTAAGTTATTTAATATCTAGAAATTTATGAATAATTAAGTATTAAATATTCAATTATTTTGAATATAATAAATTAATTAATATTACCTATTAATTAATAAGGATAATACAATTAATAATATTTAATAGTTCCATTAGTAAATAGATAATAATTTACTAGTTAAATTTATTTAATTAACTAGTAGCAAAATAATGGGACAAGAATTATGGGACATATCCCATTTTATTTCCAAACGTGGTCTCCAATTTAGGAAGGGAAAGAATTTAAAATAAAATAAGTTAGGATGAACAGTATTAGCCGCGTATGGATTTTACTCGCGGAATTTCTTGCCGGATTTCTGCTCTTGCAGATCGCGGCTGAAGATATGGCCATGTGATTAGCGGCGTTATCCATCATCATCTCCTTGTTTTCGATGGTTAACAAATCTGGGCAAAAGCTTTGCACGGTTAATGAATTAGTTATAAATAGAGCTCCCGACTTCTCCTTCAGTGGTGCTAAGGTCGTGAATTCACTGAGAGGGAGAAATTGAGAGTTTAGGAAGGAAGGAAAATTGTGAGGAAGGAAGTTAGCACGTGAATGACCTCAGATATAGGCGCGGCGCTGTGGCGCGACGCTGACGTTGTGGCGCCAAGACCCCTTATCGCATTGCTGCGACGTCATTTGCTGGCGCTGCGGCGTGACGAACTAGAGGTCGTCTTCTCCGTTTCGTTTCAGCGATTTTCTTCAATTTAATTATTAAAACTAATTTCCAAGCATGCATAACCCAATAATAACCACATATTACCATTAATTATGAGTTTTATACACCTAATTTGATAAATTAATTCTAAGCATATAAGCAGAGCTTTCATCCATGTCTACTGTAACAGGAAAGAGCTTACCTTATACTAGACTTAGACGCAGTTTTCCCCCTCCTTCTGCAATAAACAATGTAATGCCTTGACGCCGCAGCACCAGGCTTGCTACTCAAATCCCATGCCGCAGCGTCGACGCGTGTCAGCAGCGGGCCAGGACGGGACTCACGCCGCAGCGTGGAGTCCAGTTCTAAGCCTCATGCTGCAGTGCCAAGCCCGTGTTTTTGGCCGGGTCGGTCCGGATCGGGTTGATTCGGGTCGGGTCGTGCAGTTTGAGAATAAAACACTTTTAATTTAAATTCTTATTTAAGTTACGTTAATTAATAATTAGTTAATTACTATTTAATCAATATTAGATAATAATTATGGATAAATGCAGTTAATTATTTATTATCAAATTTGTATTAAATAATAAATAAGGATAATTAGTTGATTATTACTTTATTACTATTAGGTAACCATTTAACAACCAAAATATTGTTGTCTTAAGGCAAAAATTGATTAACCTGGTTACAACTTACGTTTGGTTTCCACGGGGCGCTGCCCCCTTACGAATATGTACTTAATTGTGTAAGATTTTAAGGAGCGTGTGTTAGTATATTGTAGCAGACGCACCAGGTAAGTTCCCTAACTCCATTCACCTTATATGTTGAACGCAAGTTCCCTAATTCCTTTCGCCTTATATGTTGAATGCAAGTTCCTTAATTCCATTCACCTTATATGTTGAACACAAGTTCCCTTGACTTCTACTAACTTGTGCAAATATGTTATTGTTGTGCAAGTATTATTGAGGACAAGTTCCCTTTTTACCGAACCTTCACTTTGTGCAAGTTCCTAACCTTAAACTTCTTACGTTGTTGCAAGTTCCCTAAAACCATTCTTGTATTATTTATTGCAATTTAATATTTAAGCTTGAATCTTTAATTCCTCAAGCATGCTCTAAGTGGATTAATTACTTAACAATTATTCCACATCGTTGTTATTGGCACTTGCACATCGTGCAATTGTTTTCGCGCAGACATTGACTTGTATTTTATTTAGAGTTCTATTATGGATGGACTTTTATAGTTAAGTCTTAGCCATTATTCAGCTAGACATTTGCGGTATAGATTTTAAAAGTTATCCAAACCATTTGATGGTGCGGAATCTTGGACTATATAAACACCCCTAAAAATATAGGGGAGTACCCCACGTATCGGATATAAGATACAAAGGACAGAAATTAAATGTTATGCATACAAATCGGGTACTAGAGGCTGATCCCCTCGAGTACTTATTTCTGAGACAGTAACCAAAGGGTTAATTAGCTATTGACTCCCTTTGACGTTTATTGTTCAAAGTCTACTTGACTAGCATTCGTTCTAAAAGCAATTATTATTCTTGCTTCTGATATTCATATTGTTGAATTCCTCTATTTTCATTCCGTTCATCATGATATATCCTTTATTATCGTATTTAAACTTTCTGAGCAAACTAGTTGCTCACTCTTGCTATATTATGAACCTTATTGCAGTTAAGCCCGAGACCTCAGGAAAAGACAAGAGTAAGGAAAAGATGAAGTATTAGTCTTTTAATGTCTGTACTTTGATCCAGACATAGTTAAGAAACTTCTATTATTATTTAAACCCTAAAGTACTGTATTAGGGTATATTTGTATTTTTGTATTAAGGTTATCGAATCTTGGGACTAGTAACACCTTTTAAATGAACAACATTACTTATTATATTCCGCACTTAGTTATTGTATATTATTTGGAGGTGGATGTTTGTATTGGATCGTGATGACCAAATCCGAGAGAAAACTGTAAAGAAAACTGTGAAGAAAACTGTGAAGAAATTTCTCTCCCCGGCGAGCTCAGTGCAGAAAGTGTTAAAATTTTTCTTTCTTTGTAGTTATGCTATGTCACCCTATGCATGTTTAAAACTTAGATTAATGTGTTGAACGAATACCAAGATGATGAGTTGGATATTGAGCATATACCGTTGATTATAATTATAAAGATCGATAAGCCCTAACTTAGCGTTGAGTTATAGGGATTCTTAAGTACGATATTGCTATGATTAAGCTTACAACTTCTGAAGTGAGATTGATAACCAGAAAACAGTTTAGATATTAAAATAAAAATTGGATGTGAATGAGTCCTAAAGTGTTTATAATACTGTAACTAATTTTGTTACTGCTTTATAAACCGGATGTATAGGTTGATTAAAGAACGTGAAATTTTAATTTGTAATCTACGCACAAGGCAAGTTTTCTACCCTTAATCTTTTATTTCATCGAAAACAAGTTTACTACTCCTAATCTTTTTATTTCGTTGAAAGCAAGTATCTTATCCTTAATTAATTATTTCTACGCAAGTTCCTGAACTTCATTCTTTTATCATGCAAGCTTTATAATGCTATTACTTACTTGAGCAAGTTCTTAATTCTAGTTCATTTAATTGTATCTCTTATAAGATTTAGTATTTGATTCTCGAATATCAATTACATTTTTATTGAACCTTGATTGACTAGCGAACTCTTATTGATTCAACTAGTCCATAGTTGATGAGCGTTCTAAATTCTAGAAACAATATTGAAGTAAATCCAAACCAAACTTCTTTTGCTGCGGACTCCGATGTCAAACTAAGGTGAACAACCCTTATACAGGGGATTTTATTTACGCGTTAGCGTTAAGATGTTGTGCACATACATGGTACAAAGGGCCGATCCCCCTAAGTACGAGAAGTAAGGTCCATATAGTCTTACGACTGTTAAAGGTTTAAAGTAGAAATACTTAATAACCTGGGACATAGTTCGTGGTCTTAAGACCCTCAGACGTTCTTTTGAATCTTGTCTTATATTCTTGACTCAAAAGCTGAATCTTCGATTATTCAATATCTGTTGATTATTTCGCATGTTATTATTATTGTTGTTGTTGTACTTACTGGGCAATCATTGTTCACTCTTGCATAATAACATTGCAGTTAAAGTTAAAAGAGTTGACGAACCGTCCACTAGTAAGGGCAAAGGAAAAGTAAACAAGTGATGAAGACTTGTTGTATTTGCTTTAATGATGTTTATGTATTAGACTTGATTATGTTTCCGCATTTGATGTTTTATTAAGGTTAGATGACCTGGGATTTATTTATTAAAGATGTTGTAACCCTTTAATGGGAGATTTCTATTCTAATTAATAGTTTTTCCTTTATGTTTGTATGGGTAGTTAGATGTGATGTGATGTATTTAGATAGTGAACACCAAATCCTGTGGAAACAAAGTACCCGGATTTGGGGGTGTCACAGGTTGGTATCAGAGCTGTAGGTTATGAACCTTAGGTGGGGAAAACTGTAATATTCCGATCCCTAATAAGATTTGTATATGTAAATTATGTGTTTAATAGATGAAATTTCATGATCTGACCTTGTATTATGTGATTGTGTATTTTATTAAACAATTAGGTCAATTAAAAAATTTTCGCCCAACAGCTGTGTCGTGCTTAATCGGACAAAATGATTTGTCGTGCTTCCGACGAATTCACTGAGAAGCGTCTCGGCAAATTATTTTTGTAAGCTGCTGTGTCGTGCTTAGAAATGACAAAGTGCTTTGTCGTGCTTCGACATTAATATAATATTATATTAACTGATAAAATTTTAAAATAAGTTAAATAGGGTTTAAAATGTTACACGGAAATAGAAACCCTAAGTTGAAAACCCTAATTGATAATAATTGTCTGAATTGATTAATTGTACAATAATCTTAATTGATGTAATTAAGATTTAAATGATGAATCATAATATTAATTATGAATTATTAAGATTAAATTAAACCCTAAACGAAAGATTGAAAACCCTAATTGTGGAATTAAAAACCCTAAACCCTAATTAGAAAACCTAAAACCCTAATTTGGTTCAATAACCCTAATTTATGAAATGTAAAACCTTAATTATGATATATAAACCTAATTAGGGTATTACTAAACCTAAATTAACATCCTAATCATGATTAGTAAAAATCTAGGTTTAATTAGTAAGTAAAATAAATCAAAATTAAAATCCTAGCCAATGAAAATGAAGCTAGGAGTGTGCAAGCTTGTGCTTGACACACTCCAGCACAAGTAGGTGCCCAAGATCAGACTTGAGTAGCACAAGTCTCAAGCCTAGATATTTTTGGAGGCAAAATTTGGAAAATAAAGCCTAGGAAACCCTAATTCAAGACACTATAAATAAAATGAGATCTGATCATGCAAACCTACGAAATTGTAAACCTAAACACTTATATTACCAGCCTAAACAAGCCCTAGCAACCACAAGTTCAGAATCAGAAGCCAGAAATCAAACTTTAAAGAAAAAGGTGCACAAAACCCTAATTTATGTTTGATCTTCAAGCCTCCAATAATTTTATGTTTTAGATGTTTAGGATTATGTGTGAACATGTTATTTGATGATCTGGGTTGATTAAATAAGGATCCATAACTTTTAAAAGGTCGAATTTGGTGAAAAACCCAACTGTTCTTGGCAGCCAAGAACAGTCTGACAAGGCTTTTTGTCAGAGATTTTGATCGGCTTAAATTGGTCGTTTGATCTGTTTTAAAGTTTGAATATGTAGTATGCCATGTTAACTATAATATCCAATTGGTAGAATAGTAAAAAAATGTCTAGGATGAAAGTTATTAATGGTCAAAACCCGTTGACCGCTCACAAATGGCTGATTCTGGGTAGCCCAGAAAATTCTAAGTGTTCTAGACAGCCGTCTGACAAGATTTGACCGGCTTCAATCTTGCTTGTATGATGTTTGTAAATGTTGTTTATTGGATTGAACATGTTCTATGCCATGTAGACTCCAACCTAGAATCATTAGATCACATAATCAGTAACTAGAATGCAAGTTATTAACGGTCAAACATGGTTGACCGACCATGACCAGAAGGTTTCTGGGCAACCCAGAAACCTTATGAACAGCATGAACTAGGTACTTTGACCATGATTTATCTACCATCAAATGATGTTGTATGATCTAAGTTAATACATGTCGTTGTACTCTGCCATGTTGGCTATAACAACAAACAAAAATCAAACACATACATCAAACGAGCTGAGATTAATTTGAGGTCAAAAGTCACTGTTGGACATTGACCAAGTGTTCTTCATGAAGAACACCTTTAGCGACAAAATTCATAACTTAACCCAGAAACCTAGAAATCCTTTGAAGACTGTCGCTAAAGCCTTTAGCGACGGTTTTAAATAAAATTTAATAAAAATAATTATATAAATTATATAAAATAATAAATAATTAATAATTAATTAATAAAAATTCATAAAAATATTCGAAAATTCATCTTTAAATTATAAAAAAATATTTTTAAATATTTTTATATATTCTGATATATTATTAATTTAATTAAATAATAATTAATAATTATAATAAATCATTAAATAATTATCTTAATTATTTAAAATGATATTAAATCATTAAATAATTATATTAATTATTTAAAAATGATAATTAAGGTAAATAAAATTATTATATATAATAATTAAATAAAATATTAAATATTTAAATATTATTTAAATAAATAATATATTAAGTATTTTAAAAATTACTTTAAATGATAATTAAATCATTTAAATATCAAATTAAGTTTTGAAAATTATTATAAGTAATAAATAAATTATTTTAAAAGTCTAAAAATATTATTAATGGTAAAATAAATCATTTAAAGAATATTCTATCTTTCTAAAAATATTATAAATGATAAATAAATCATTTAAATAATATGTTAGGTATCTAAAAATATTCTAAATGATAAATAAATCATTTAAAAATATGCCTAAGTTTGTAAAATTATTTAAAAATACTTCCAAGCTTATAAAAATTTTTCTAAATGATAAATAAGTCATTTAAATAACATAGTAAATGTTTTAAAAATATTCTAAATGATAATTAAATCATTTAAAAATATTCCTAAACTTGTAAAATTATTTAAAAATACTTCCAAGCTTAAAAAAATTATTTAAAAATAATAACAAGCTTCTAAAAGTATTATAAATAATAATTAAATTATTTAGACTAATAATTAGACTTCCAAATGAAGTTTTATCGAACAATCTATGTGTTTAGCCATTAAGGACGCGACCGAGATACCGAATCAACGTCGAACCTTAATGAAACTTATCTAGATTAGCGTGATACATGTTTATATACGTGCTAACGCTTATTATTGGTATACGTAGACTACGTGCGTTGGCCGATTGTACTAAATTATAGTGAGCTACGCTAAGGCAAGTCTCCCAACTTTGTTATCTGTATGCAAGTATTATACATCTTGCTATCAATTATTGTGAAGTTATTGCTTCTTGTTCAGCATAACTTAAGAAATGAATCATTATTCATATATTGCTTGTTCAAGCTTAAATTGTTGTGTCAAGCCAAATTGTTTGGTACGACATCTTATACTGAGAAATGGAACACCTTGATGTAAGGTGAACTGGAAAATTTCCCTTAAAATAAGGTGACGAAATTCCCTTAAGATAAGGTGACGAACAGTTGATTTTATATCAACATAAAATGGTAGGATGATATGCATACTCGTAGGATATTGGTGAGGCTGATCACCTACCAGATATCCAAAACTCAAATGGTTCTAAGTCATTAAAGACTGATAGAACTAAATGAAATATATGGTTCATGTACAGAACCCTCAGTATACATCATTGACATCTTTCAAATCAAACACATGGTGTTTATATATTCAAACGAACTTGCTGAGCATTTGTAGCTCATTCTTGCGCATATCTTATTTTGCAGCTGTAAATGATATCCCTGGCACGTCTGGGACTAACAAGGGAAAAAGCCATGCCTATTAGCTTTAATTTCTGTTGTTGAATACTTTAAGTCTTTTAAAGACTTGTTGTAATAACTTAGTATAACGAATGATGTAACCGAACAAAATGGTTATGTAATATATTATGATCCTTTATGTCATAGAATGCGTTATAACTCTGATCTTGTAAATTCTTTAGAATAGTTATATACTAAGTTAAATTACAGTGTCTATATGAACTATACATCTGAATGAGGGTATCTAAATGATGTTGAGAGTCCTATAAGCTCTGGGGTTACACTTAATGAGCGCCGGTAAAGGTGCCATCTTTACCGGAATGCGCCCCTCAGTTCTATGGACAATCTTATCATTAATACTGTGAATGTCAGATAGATAGGGAATATTGATATGAAAGAGATATTCATAAGATATGAATCTATATATCTAAGTGAGGGGTATCCAAACACAGACAACGTTCTGGCCGGGAACTAGTACCTGTTATGGGATACTGTGAATCTTGGATAGGTAGAAGTCATATTTTATTGAATATTTATAGATGTATAGTTTCACGTGAGCACCAGATCTGCTACAGGGGAGTGTAGAGATTTGGGGGCGTCACAGGTTGGTATCAGAGCTGTAGATTATAGCTCTAAGGTAGTTAGGAAATACCTTAGAATATAGTCTTTGAGTCCGTAAAATACTTAATGATACATAAAATAATCTTAAAAGCTTTATCTTATGTGTAAATTTGTTTCCCCTAAATACTAAATAAATTAAAATTCTTTTGTAGGATGGCAGGAGTAAACCAACACATAGGATGGTTATCCGACAGTGAGCCCGATGAGGTGCCTGATTACGAGCCGGCTACCCCTGAACTAGATTTAGAGGATGAAGGCCCAGAGGAGGAGGAGCTTATTCATGATGAGGAGATATTAGAGGCAGAGGAGGCAGAGAACCCTGTAGATGGACAGTTAGTAGACCCTGATTCTGAGGAGGATGTTGGAGCAAGCCAGATGATGAGAAGTTTAAGTGAAGGAGGGAAGTTTAAAGGAGAAATTAGTACAGGGGGTACTAATAATAACAAAAGGAAGTGGGATGCCACTGTTCCTACAAACTTTGTGAGAAGGGGTAACAATTACAATAATAACAACAACAATAACAGAAACCAGAACAATAACAATAAGGTGGGTCGTTGTACCACATGTGGAAAGAATCACCCAGGGTTATGTCGCCAGAAAGTGGTTACTTGTTACCATTGTGGGCAAGAGGGACATTATTCCTCCTACTGTCCTAAAAAGAGTAATGATAATACTCGTCAGAGTAACCCGAATGTCACCTGCTATACTTGCGGTGCAACTGGGCACTGTGTCTAGGAATTGCCCCGAGGGAGTAGGAAACCAATCTGGGGGAGGAAACCAAGTCCCAAACAATAACCCCAAACCGGCAGTAGCAGGAGCTGGAGGTCCAGGTCGTCCAACCGCAAGAACGAAGTTTAAAAATGACGACAAGGGATGGTTGTTTGCTTTTACTGCACCAGAAGTGGGTAACAGGTATCATCCCTATCGACACTTTAAATGCATATGTGTTGTTCGACTCTGGTGCTACTTGTTCATTTGTGTCTAATAGCTTTGCTAAGAAATTGTCAATACCACGCGAAGATTTAGACATACCTTTTAATGTGGAGATCGCAAACAATGAGATAATTTCCGTCAAAACCATCTATAAGAATTGTGCTATAGAGATTAAGGGACACAAGTTTCTTGTGAACCTCATTCCCATACAACTAGGGGAATTTGATATAATTTTAGGAATGGACTGGATGGGGAATTATAATGCAATAATTGACTTCCAGCAGAAGCGGGTGAATTTAGTGACTGCTTCAGAGTCAAAAGTAGTGTTCAAAGGTGGTTGTTCACCTAAACGATCTCACTATCTGACAGTAATGCAGGCAGAGAGATTGCTTAGGAAGGGTTGTACAGGCTATTTGGCATATATAGTAGATACTCGAAAAGAAGGAGTAAAGCTAGAACAAATACCTGTAGTTAGAGAATTTACGGATGTGTTTCCAGATGACTTACCCGGTTTACCTCCGGACAGGGAGATTGAATTTGTTATTGATCTAGCGCCGGGTACGGCACCAGTTTCCAAGGCACCGTACAGAATGGCACCTGTAGAGTTGAAGGAGTTACTTGTGCAGCTACAAGAACTCTTAGACAAAAAGTATATACAACCTAGTGTTTTACCTTGGGGTGCACCGGTGTTGTTTGTAAAGAAGAAGGATGGAACGTTAAGATTATGCATTGATTATAGAGAATTAAATAAGTTAACAATAAAGAACAAATATCCTTTACCACGAATTGATGATCTGTTTGACCAGTTGAAAGGGGCCGAATACTTTTCGAAGATCGACCTCCGATCGGGTTATCATCAATTAAAGGTAAGAAAAGAAGATGTGCCGAAGACAGCGTTTAGGACACGCTACGGACATTATGAGTTTCTTGTGATGTCTTTTGGATTAACAAATGCACCGACAGCATTCATGGACTTGATGAACCGAGTGTTTAAACCATGCTTGGACAAATTTGTCGTAGTGTTCATCGATGATATTTTAGTATACTCGAGAACAAAAGAGGAGCATGCTGAACACTTAAAGAGCGTATTGGAGATATTACGCAAGGAACAACTTTATGCAAAGTTTTCCAAGTGTGAATTTTGGTTGGAACGAGTCCAGTTCTTGGGTCATGTAATTGACAAGAATGGGATAGCGGTAGATCCAGCCAAAATAGAAGCGGTTGTAAACTGGGAACAACCAACAACTCCAACAGAAGTAAGAAGTTTTCTCGGTTTAGCAGGGTACTATCGGCGTTTTATACAAGATTTTTCAAAGATAGCAACCCCGCTAACCAATTTGACTCGAAAGACGGTGAAGTACGTTTGGACAGACAAATGTGAAGAAAGCTTCCAAGAGTTGAAGAAACGGTTAAGTATGGCACCAGTGTTATCTTTACCAGATGATACAGGAGGCCTCGTTGTTTATAGTGATGCATCACACAAAGGGTCCTAGTGTGTGTTAATGCAACACGGAAAGGTGATTGCATATGCATCAAGACAACTCAAAGATTATGAGAAGAGGTATCCTACGCATGATCTTGAGTTAGCCGCTGTAGTATTCGCCTTGAAAATTTGGAGGCATTATTTGTACGGGGAGAAGTGTGAGATATACACAGATCACAAGAGTCTGAAATATATTTTCACACAAAAGGAGTTAAATATGAGACAAAGGAGATGGCTAGAATTGATAAAAGATTTTGATTGTGAGATCTTATATCATCCAGGGAAAGCCAACGTCGTAGCAGACACATTGAGTAGGAAGAACCAGGAGAAATTGAATGTGATGACTAATAACGAGGTACTGATAAAAGAGTTTGACAAACTTGAGATTGAGGTGAGAGTTCCAGTTAACTCTACCCAGAAGTTATTTGTCATGGAAGTTAGTTCGACTTATTGGACAGAGTCAAAGAACTACAAGAGACAGATGCAGAATGTCAGAAGTATAAGGTAGAAACGACTCATAAAAAGAATGTTAAGTTTAAAGTGGATAAAGATGGAGTACTGAGATACGAAAATAGAATTTGGGTATCTTCAGTACAAGAACTAAAAGACGAAATACTGAATGAAGCCCACAGTTCTAAATTCGTTGTACATCCAGGGAGTACAAAAATGTATAAAGACTTGAGCCAATATTTTTGGTGGTCTAACATGAAAAGAGAGATAGCGGAATGGGTAAGTAAATGTTTAACATGTCAACGGGTTAAAGCTGAACATCAGAAACCTAGTGGATTATTACAGCCCTTAGAAATTCCTGAGTGGAAATGGGAGCATATTACCATGGATTTCGTAGTTGGCCTTCCAACCACACAAAAGGGTCACAATGCCATTTGGGTAATTGTAGATCGTCTTACCAAATCAGCTCATTTCTTACCCATCAAAATTAACTTCAGTCTAGACCAGTTAGCCAGGCTTTACATCAATGAAATCATTTCTAGGCATGGAGTCCCTGTTTCTATAGTATCAGACAGAGATCCACGATTTACTTCAAATTTTTGGACAAGTCTCCAGAAAAATTTAGGAACTCAGTTGAGACTAAGTACAGCATACCATCCACAAACTGACGGTCAGAGTGAGAGAACCATTCAAACATTGGAAGACATGTTGCGCTCTTGCATCATGGATTTCAAGGGAAGTTGGGAAGATCAATTACCTTTAGCAGAATTTGCCTACAACAATAGTTACCATGCCAGCATAGGAATGCCACCTTTTGAAGCCTTGTATGGAAGAAAATGTAGAATGCCTTTATGTTGGGATGAGGTCGGAGAACGGCAAATGCTAGGACCCGAAATAGTGCAACAAACCGCGGAGGTAGTTCAAGTTATACGGGGAAGATTACAAGCGTCACAAGATCGACAGAAGAAATATGCTGATCAACACAGGAAATTACAAGATTTCGAAGTCGGTAGTCACGTATTCTTAAAAGTATCTCCGTGGAAGGGAAAAATACGTTTCGGCAAGAAAGGCAAATTGAGTCCGAGATTTATTGGGCCATTTCAAATATTGAGGAAAATAGGTGAGGTAGCCTATGAGGTAGCCCTACCTCCTGAACTAGAACATATTCATAACGTGTTTCATGTGTCCGTATTACGACCGTACAAACCTGATTATAAACACGTTATCGATTATGAGCCCATCCAAATCGAGAAGGATTTATCATATGAAGAAATTCCTATTGAAATTGTAGATAGGAAAGAACAAAATTTGCGAAATAAAAAGATACATTCGGTTAAGGTTATCTGGAGAAATCAGAATATCGAGGAAGCTACGTGGGAGCTCGAGAGTAAAATGCGAGATAACTACCCACATTTATTTTCATAGATTGTACTGTAAATTTCGAGGACGAAATTCTTATTAGTGGGGGTGAATGTAATATTCTGATCCCTAATAAGATTTGTATATGTAAATTATGTGTTTAATAGATGAAATTTCATGATCTAACCTTGTATTATGTGATTGTGTATTTTATTAAACAATTAGGTCAAATAAAATTTTTTCGCCCAACAGCTGTGTCGTGCTTAATTAGACAAAATGATTTGTCGTGCTTCAGGCGAGTTCACTGAGAAGCGTCTCGGCAAATTATTTTTGTAAGCTACTGTGTCGTGCTTAGAAATGACAAAGTGTTTTGTCGTGCTTCGACATTAATATAATATTATATTAACTGATAAAATTTTAAAATAAGTTAAATAGGGTTTAAAATGTTACACGGAAATAGAAACCCTAAGTTGAAAACCCTAATTGATAATAATTGTCTGAATTGATTAATTGTACAATAATCTTAATTGATGTAATTAAGATTTAAATGATGAATCATAATATTAATTATGAATTATTAAGATTAAATTAAACCCTAAACGAAAGATTGAAAACCCTAATTGTGGAATTGAAAACCCTAAACCCTAATTAGAAAACCTAAAACCCTAATTTGGTTCAATAACCCTAATTTATGAAATGTAAAACCTTAATTATGATATATAAACCTAATTAGGGTATTACTAAACCTAAATTAACATCCTAATCATGATTAGTAAAAATCTAGGTTTAATTAGTAAGTAAAATAAATCAAAATTAAAATCCTAGCCAATGAAAATGAAGCTAGGAGTGTGCAAGCTTGTGCTTGACACACTCCAACACAAGTAGGTGCCCAAGATCAGACTTGAGTAGCACAAGTCCCAAGTCTAGATATTTTTGGAGGCAAAATTTGGAAAATAAAGCCTAGGAAACCCTAATTCAAGACACTATAAATAAAATGAGATCTGATCATGCAAACCTACGAAATTGTAAACCTAAACACTTATATTACCAGCCTAAACAAGCCCTAGCAACCACAAGTTCAGAATCAGAAGCCAGAAATCAAACTTTAAAGAAAAAGGTGCACAAAACCCTAATTTATGTTTGATCTTCAAGCCTCCAATAATTTTATGTTTTAGATGTTTAGGATTATGTGTGAACATGTTATTTGATGATCTGGGTTGATTAAATAAGGATCCATAATTTTTAAAAGGTCGAATTTGGTGAAAAACCCAACTGTTCTTGGCAGCCAAGAACAGTCTGACAAGGCTTTTTGTCAGAGATTTTGATCGGCTTAAATTGGTCGTTTGACCTATTTTAAAGTTTGAATATGTAGTATGCCATGTTAACTATAATATCCAATTGGTACAATAGTAAAAAAATGTCTAGGATGAAAGTTATTAATGGTCAAAACCCGTTGACCGCTCACAAATGGCTGATTCTGGGCAGCCCAGAAAATTCTAAGTGTTCTAGACAGCCGTCTGATAAGATTTGACCGGCTTCAATCTTGCTTGTATGATGTTTGTAAATGTTGTTTATTGGATTGAACATGTTCTATGCCATGTAGACTCCAACCTAGAATCATTAGATCACATAATCAGTAACTAGCATGCAAGTTATTAACGGTCAAACATGGTTGACCGACCATGACCAGAAGGTTTCTGGGCAACCCAGAAACCTTATGAACAGCATGAACTAGGTAGTTTGACCATGATTTATCTACCATCAAATGATGTTGTATGATCTACGTTAATACATGTCGTTGTACTCTGCCATGTTGGCTATAACAACAAACAAAAATCAAACACAAACATCAAACGAGCTGAGATTAATTTGAGGTCAAAAGTCACTGTTGGACATTGACCAAGTGTTCTTCATGAAGAACACCTTTAACGACAAAATTCATAACTTAACCCAGAAACCTAGAAATCCTTTGAAGACTGTCGCTAAAGCCTTTAGCGACGGTTTTAAATAAAATTTAATAAAAATAATTATATAAATTATATAAAATAATAAATAATTAATAAATAATTAATAAAAATTCATAAAAATATTCAAAAATTCATTTTTAAATTATGAAAAAATATTTTTAATATTTTTTATATATTCTGATATATTATTTAATTTAATTAAATAATAATTAATAATTATAATAAATCATTAAATAATTATCTTAATTATTTAAAAATGATATTAAATTATTAAATAATAATATTAATTATTTAAAAATGATATTAAGGTAAATACAATTATTATATATAATAATTAAATAAAATATTAAATATTTAAATATTATTTAAATAATATATTAAGTATTTAAAAAATTACTTTAAATGATAATTAAAATCATTTAAATATCAAATTAAGTTTTGAAAATTATTATAAGTAAATAAATAAATTATTTTAAAAGTCTAAAAATATTATTAATGATAAAATAAATCATTTAAAGAATATTCTATCTTTCTAAAAATATTATAAATGATAAATAAATCATTTAAATAATATGTTAGGTATCTAAAAATATTCTAAATGATAAATAAATTATTTAAAAATATGCCTAAGTTTGTAAAATTATTTAAAAATACTTCCAAGCTTATAAAAATTATTCTAAATGATAAATAAGTCATTTAAATAACATAGTAAATGTTTTAAAAATATTCTAAATGATAATTAAATCATTTAAAAATATTCCTAAACTTGTAAAATTATTTAAAAATACTTCCAAACTTATAAAAATTATTTAAAAATAATATTATGCTTCTAAAAGTATTATAAATAATAATTAAATTATTTAGACTAATAATTAGACTTCCAAATGAAGTTTTATCGAACAATCTATGTGTTTAGCCATTAAGGACACGACCGAGATACCGAATCAACGTCGAACCTTAATGAAACTTATCTAGATTAGCGTGATACATGTTTATATACGTGCTAACGCTTATTATTGGTATACGTAGACTACGTGCGTTGGCCGATTGTACTAAATTATAGTGAGCTACGCTAAGGCAAGTCTCCCAACTTTGTTATCTGTATGCAAGTATTATACATCTTGCTATCAATTATTGTGAAGTTATTGCTTCTTGTTCAGCATAACTTAAGAAATGAATCATTATTCATATATTGCTTGTTCGAGCTTAAATTGTTGTGTCAAGCCAAATTGTTTGGTACGACATCTTATACTGAGAAATGGAACACCTTGATGTAAGGTGAACTGGAAAATTTCCCTTAAAATAAAGTGACGAAATTCCCTTAAGATAAGGTGACGAACAGTTGATTTTATATCAACATAAAATGGTAGGATGATATGCATACTCCTAGGATATTGGTGAGGCTGATCACCTACTAGATATCCAAAACTCAAATGGTTCTAAGTCATTAAAGACTGATAGAACTAAATGAAATATATGGTTCATGTATAGAACCCTCAGTATACATCATTGACATCTTTCAAATCAAACACATGGTGTTTATATATTCAAACGAACTTGCTGAGCATTTGTAGCTCATTCTTGCGCATATCTTCTTTTGCAGCTGTAAATGATATCCCTGGCACGTCTGGGACTAACAAGGGAAAAAGCCATGCCTATTAGCTTTAATTTCTGTTGTTGAATACTTTAAGTCTTTTAAAGACTTGTTGTTGTAATAACTTAGTATAACGAATGATGTAACCGAACAAAATGTTATGTAATATATTATGATCCTTTATGTCATAGAATGCGTTATACTCTGATCTTTAAATTCTTTAGAATAGTTGTACTAAGTTAAATACAATGTCTATATGAACTATACATCTGAATGAGGGTATCTAAATGATGTTGAGAGTCCTATAAGCTCTGGGGTTACACTTAATGAGCGCCGGTAAGGTGCCATCTTTACCGGAATGCGCCCCTCAGTTCTATGGACAATCTTATCATTAATACTGTGAATGTCAGGTAGATAGGGAATATTGATATGAAAGAGATATTCATAAGATATGAATCTATATATCTAAGTGAGGGTATCCAAACACAGACAACGTTCTGGCCGAAACTAGTACCTGTTATGGGATACTGTGAATCTTGGATAGGTAGAAGTCATATTTTATTGAATATTTATAGATGTATAGTTTCACGTGAGCACCAGATCTGCTACAGGGGAGTGTAGAGATTTGGATGCGTCACAAAAACCTTAGGGTAGTATCCTTTTAAGAGTCAGAAAATATAGTGGTGATAAACTCTTATCGAGTCCTAAGGAATGAATTATGGAATTCATTAAAGATAATAAAAGACTTTATATGCTATGTGCTTATGTGTTTACAACCTATGTGCCGCGCGTAGTATTGAGTATTAATTAAAACTTAAACTTTGTTCTCAAGATGTCGGATGTTGGAGGATTCAGTCAGCCTATGGATGTTAAGCCCCGAGTGGCTCGAGAGGAGGAGCCCCATGATATCCATGTTATCCGGGAGCAGTTGATACACAGAGAGCCATCTCCATTGATCACGGTTGTTGGTCAAGAGCATGAGCCTGAGTCTGATCCAGAGGAGGATCCTGAGGAGTTAGAGGCTGAGGAGGATGATGAGGATTCTGAGGAGGTACCCCTTACCTCTGTCGATGTTGAGATGTACGATGCCTTGTATGATCCTACCATAGAGTTACAGGATAGAGTCAGAGAATTGGAGGGACAGGCAAATAGATGCCAGACTCTTATAGACCAGAAGAACGAGAAAATTGAGGATCTTGATATACGTCTTGGAGACGTGGAGTGAAAGTTAGTTCAGACAGAAAGCCAAAAGGAAGACCTTTTAGCTGAGAATGAGAAGATAAAACTTGAGATTCAGAAACTGAAGGATGATCTGAGTGAGGAGTCAGCTGAACGTGCTAGAGCAGAGGATGTGTGGATGAACACTGCTCGACATGCAGAGATTTTCGAAGAAGGCGAACAGGCAAAGAAGGCTAAGATTGAGGAGCCAAATTATACTTTTCAGACAGCGATTGATAGGGCCCAGGATCGAGTTTTCCACTATCCAGTTCAGTTCGAGGACTTGCCATGGTACATGTTGGATCACAGGACGATGTTCCGTATCATGGAGGAAGAACGTAGGAAGGCAGTTCGACGCCTTAGTAGGTTGTGATAGGAACATTTTGAATTATGTGTAAATATTTATGATAGTTTATGATGTAAATTCCAGCGTGATTATACACAATGGAATATAACTATTTAATCCTAAAGATTGTTTGATCTTGGGATAGTTGATGTAAATAGCAGTGATGCTATCTTTCTATGTTTAAGACTTTTGAATTAATGAATATCAGTTTTATTGAAGATGTTATGTGATAAATGTTTAACTTGAATTGTTTGAGTTAAATGTTGAACACTTAAGAAATTGAGTGTTAATCTAATAAGCGCATATTCTTGAACAGAAAATGCCGCCGAGACGCTAACCACGTCAATAAGCTCATGAGAGCTCTACCAATAACAACAACGACGCCAATACTAATCCTGTACAGCAGTTGTTGCCTCTTTTTAGTCTTTAACAAAAGAGCTCTAACTCATGCAAGCATACATGTGTCAACAAGTAATACAGAGGAAGTAGAGTATCGTCCCACAGAGAAAGTGCTAAATTAAATCACTATGCATCAGTTCTATCACTATATTTATTTGCCTAAACGAACGACTTAATTTCAGTGACAAAATTATTTCTAAACCAATTAACAACTAAAGATGCAAATAATAATGAAATATATCAAAATTAGAATTAAGGGGATCCTAACTTCATTTAATAGTTCATCTAATTACCACCATCATGCTGGTCGGTTCACATATCACAGAAAAATAGCCAAGGGCACTAATATAGACATAACCATCTGTCAATGTATTATGACCTACTTACATAATATCCAAAATCAATAGACACCACGTAATCACCACTATAACCAACATCACTATATTTCTATGTGAAATTGCAATTATACTGATTTAAAGCACAAGCCCTTATTTTTGACTCTTACGGTGAAACAGTATATTTCTATCTGATTCACAAAATATTAAGCTATCCAATTAAGCCTCATATTCATAAGCTATCATGACTACAATCCATACTCATATGTTATTTTTCAATTCCATACAAGCACTGAGAGCGAATGGTGATCAAGCATTCATTCATGCAAAACAATCATGATAGAAGTTTCTTATGATATACAAAACAATCCAACACTCAAGTTTATAACTAGACTACATATTAAAATCCGTTAGAATCCCATAATGGAGATTAGTTCATGACCGAACCAAAAGCCATTATGGGATCAAAACTACACATAGGAAAGTAAACAATCAATTGAAGTAAGAAGAAGTAGATTGATCAAACCCAATTGTTGAATAGAATCCAAAGTAAGCTCAAACCCACATCAAAATCCAGCACTTGAATAATAAACCACAGTAAAACTTCAGAAACTATATCTCTAGAAAAGTAGAATAATAATAACTTAAAGTCTCCAAGTTCCTTCTCTAGGTTTCCTTCTCTCTCTCTTATCAATAATATCTTCAATCCTCTTCCAATTTGGCTTTTTCTTTTCCATCCAGCCGCACATCATCAACAAAATTCGTGCACTAGCGCCTCTAGTGCTATAGTAGTATAATTCCTAGCGCTTCTGGCGCTAGGTCGTACCCTCAGATTTACAAAAATGCCATCAAGTCTGATTTTTAACCCTTTAAGCTCCAAAATGACTCTTTTCCCTTCCAGCTCCAATCCTACAATAAACAAACACAAAAACGAATAAAACAATACTAAAAACACTTAAAGACTGCAATAATTAAGTCTAACAAGACCTGATTCGTAGGTATAAAACCCACTCATCAAATACCCCCAAACTTAACCAATTGCTTGTCCCCAAGCAATGCAATAATACCAACATGAAAAACTGCAAACTAACTATAATGCAAACAAATCAAATAACTAAAACAACATAGAAAACCATATCAGGCCTCAAATATCCATAAACAATCCAGTTCAACCCACTATCTAATATAAAGCTCCCACTCAAACTGATTAATCAAACCATGCTTGTCATCATTCATGTTGTGTGTGAGTATCAACTGTTATAACCAATCACAACCCAAATTACGCATATAAACAATATCTTAGAAAGAAACTCGAAATTTTTTTTTTCACACCTCTATCAGTAAAACAACTAATCCAACTCATGTAAACATGTAATTAGCACAAGGGGAGTTACGGCATGTTTTCTTCATTTACGAGTGTGTTTTACGCTCCATCTCGCGTTTTTTTTATCATTTTTTTCCTTTTTTTTACTTGGCATGTGCAATGTCTAACTTCCTTAGGCTTACCAAAACTACCCATGTAACGAGCCTTCAACCAGTGACTCCCAAACCAGTCGGCTTTAGGGCACTAGGTGTCAAGACACCCCTAAGGATCTAATTACCCAAGTAGAAATGGCCACGAAATTAAACTAGCCAAGAAAGTTTTTTTTTTTTTGCTTTTTTTTTTCTGTTTAGAACTCCCCCAAACTTATTTTCTTGCTTACTAGAGCCTTCATAGACATTTCACTGATATTATCACTTTCTATCCCAAGTTCCTTACCAGATGCAGATTATAAAAGAATTTGAATCACATTGATTAAATAGTTGACTAAATGTTTTCCTTGTTAACATCAAATTCAGACAAGCATATTCGACTTCCCCGTTCAAGTTATCGCTCGACACTAGATTTCAATCATTAACACGCTTTTACTTAACACTAGAATCTTATCATTGGCCATAATGGTTCAACTATGTCATTTGTTATCTGATTCATGCAACTAAATGCTTGACACACCCTAAAATGCAATGTAACTACCATGCAACAAGTATAAACAATCTAAATGCATGAAAACAAAAAAAAAACCTACCCCCCAAACTAAATTGAACAATGTCCTCATTGAGAAATAATAAGAAATTAAGAACAGAGGATTCCCCTGATGAACTCGCTAGTCGTCATCACTGCCATCGGTAGCATCATCATCATCATCGTCGGCATCAAGAGGCGAGTCAGGTGGTGGGTAAATAGAAAGAGGAGGAGCTGGTGGAAACTGAAATGACCCTGCCAAAGGATTCAACTGCTCAAACATATCCGCCAACGCTGTACAACAATTAACATTATAAGCATAGATTTCTACTTGGCGTTGAGCAAGTCGACTCTGCTGACGAGTCATGCGATCAAAACCCCTCTGAATCGTTCCTGCCACTAAGTCTATCCATCTAGTATGGTGCCGGAGGTCGTGACGGATAGTCTCAACTACATTGGGGGCTTGAACCGGATCCTCAACAGGTGGTGGCTGCTCCTGCGGCTACTGCTGTGGTATAATGAAGCCTAAGCCCCTCGGGTGCGATTCACCTCCACCCCATACTCTGTACCATACCATTGCAGCATGATCAATTGGAGGCAATGGGGCCTGCATTAGTGCATCCTTATCCCACTGGACACCAGCACGACGGCATAAATCGGTGATCAATAAAGGATGAGGCAATCCACCTGTGGTGCTACCCTCAAGCCCGTGCATAATAGATTCATGAATTACCTCCCCAACATCCACTCTCTTTCCTGTGGCTATACAAAACAATGGGCCGCCCGCTGATTAATAACATCGCTCATATGGCGGCACGACATCAACTTAGCACAAATAAAAGCATGCCACGCTTTACCATATCTGCTCAACTTGGATGAAGGAAAATGCATGGCTTCTTGTTGGTCAGTCAACTTCCATTCTGTCCCTGGCTCACAGAGGGCTGCTATGATTGTTTGTCGATTTAGCAATCAATAAATACGTGCAAGTGTACACGATCAACAAGTAATAAAGTGATAAAAGAGTGTCGAACCCTCAGAGAATTATTTAATAATAATTACCAAATACTAACTCATAATCAAATTAATTTTATTTAAACAATTCGATAAAAGATTTTGAGTTTTGAAAATAAAGTACTAAACTAACTAATTACTAACTACCAAGAATTGAATTCAGATAAAAATGCTTAACATTACAATTTCCCTTAATGTTTCACTTGAATTAATACACTTCCTTTTAAGTTATATTAATTATTCCGGATTGTTAATCAAGAACTCATCAATATTTATAATCATCTCTCAATGTATCATAAACGAATCAACTTAAATCCATATAAGATAAAATTAAGATGAACACCCTAGTTAACTAATTCACTATATCTCTATGTGAATTACAATTAAAAAAGATTTAAAGCTCAGGTTCTATTTCAGATTACATGCGGCGTATAGGTATATCTCTATCCTAAACACAAATCATAAATTCCATCGACAGCAGAATACACAATCACATGCTACTATGATTAGGTCTAAATCTATAATCCATCTCTCGAGTTCATATAGATTACCACGGTAATTGTTGATCAAGCAATTAAGCAACTAATCACAAATCATAATAGACAACCTGATAATAATCAACAATAATTAACAAGGAAGCATATCTATAAAAGCTACGCAATAAGTTCCATTGTAATCTTAAAAAAAATTAGTTCATGATTGAATTAAAATCCATAATCCACAATTGATAAAGCATTCAAGAATACAAAATAAGAGATAGAGAAGAGAATAGAATCTGTAATTGCAATCCTTGAGTCTTTCCTTCAACTCCTTAATTGAATCCTTTGTGCGTGCTCAATTGCTTCAAGCCTTCCTCTCTTTCTCCCAAACTAGGGTTAGCAAAAAGTAGCAAAATCCCTAAACTAGGGTTAGCAAAAAGTAGCAAGATCTCCCCTATTCTATGCCTCACATCATGTATTTATAGGTTCTAGTTAAAGTCCTAAACCAATTAGAAGTTATAATCCTTGTTCCATTCAATTTAGGTCAAAAATAAGCTTTTTAAAAACCCGACCTAGCGCGGCCGCGCCCATATTTGGCCTAGAAAGCAGCGTGGCCGCGCCCAAGTGCCAGAAATCATGTTTTTCACTCTGCAGACCAGCGCGGCCGCGCCCAAAATACATTGGAACCGACGCGGCCGCGCCCGACAAAATTCTGCTCGAACAGCTGATGGTAAAATGGTCATAACGTTTTATCCGGGAATAGTTACGGGGCCTGCCACCTATCAAATCGAAGCTCTCGACGAGATCTACAACGTTTCTTCTTTGAGCATTGAGAGATTCGGGCTGGAGAATGGTTGGAATTGGGCTTGAAGTGAGTGCAATGCAAATGGCAACTCCAAACTTTGAGGTTCACCGTCCGTTGGTAAAACGATCATTACTTTCTCATCCGAACTCCGATTGTGACGATTCAAGATGTTCCGGAAAGCTAAGGAGAGTTCTACAATACAATCAAGTTCCAAACCAAGAACATACATCTAACCTAGTGTTAAAAGCCCTGCAATCTTCCCTTCTTGCGTTTGCTTGCTTATTGTACTCCAAAAGATGTTCGAATTGCGTTTCCTTACTTCTTCCTACAAAATAATATAAAAACACTATAAATACCTAATACTAACTTAAAATACTTAAGAACTCACAAATTATCAAGCCAAACGTACTCAATTCGTAGATGTAAAACCCACTCATCAAATACCCCCAAACTTAAATCTTTACTTGTCCTCAAGCAAACACTAAGAACAACAACTATAACAACTAATTCTAAATAATAACTCACACGACTCGAGCAATGAATCAATACAAATTTGCATAATAGCCTCAAACATTTCTTCTAATGTTAACTCAAGAAAAAATTCCGAAAACATGCAAAGTCTAAAATTTCAACCTAATCATCAGTTCCACAACTACTCATGATCTTTTAAGTGCGTGTGTGTGTATCCAAATGTTCAACTAGCCATAACTCACACTAGATCATATAATCAAATACTCATAAAAGATTTTCAAATCAACTCTAAAAATCTGCTTTCACATCAATCTCCGCTAATAAAGGCAAAACACAAAATTTAGAGGATCAAAAGGATATTTCATACATTTAAGCACATTTGAACCCTTCCCAAGTATTTTAAAACGCAATTTTTCTTTCCTTTTTTTTAGTGAGTGCGTTTTACGCTCCATCTCACTTCTCATTGAACGAGTGCGTTTTACGCTCCATTCCGTTTTCTCTCGCAGGAGTGCGTTTTACGCTCCTTCTCGTGCATGTGTTTATGGGTGAGTGCATTTTACGCTCCATCTCAACCCACCACATGATTCATCATTTTAACTCAGGAAGGTTTCACAATTTTTAAAATTTTCAATAACCCAAGATTTCCCCCAAACTTATGTTAATGCCTAAATTTTGCTTTGAATGAAGCTCAAATAAGATTTTAAGGTTTCAATGATATCTTTCACAAGTATTCAACTAAATTTTTTTTTCCTTAAGACACAACTGGCTAAACAGATGGATATGTGCTTTGAAGTTCAAAAAGATCGCAAATAGTGTCAACCCAACTTATAAGTCAAAATATAAACTAAGCATGTTTCTCAACTTCACAAGAGTTAAAAAAAAATTAATCCATTTTTTTCTTATCATTGGCCATAATCAAATTCAAATCAAACCATTGCTCACCTATCCTAAAAACATACTAACTAACATGCAAATATAATAACCTAAACGCACAAGTACCATATAAAATAACAACACACCCCCAAACTTAAGCTAGACATTGTCTTCAATGGCTAAGATAGGAAAAAGTAAAGCATAGGACTTCCCTGAAAATATAGCAATCTTCCTCCTTGTCTGCTATGTCTGAAGAATAGGTTAGGCACATCGGAATGAATAAGGCATTGCACTTGAATTGGACTCGAATAACCTGTAAATACATTAGAAGCAAATTTATTAACTACTATGAAACCTAATAAAATAAATAAAAACTAAAACTAAAAATTAAACTTGGGTTGCCTCCCAAGAAGCGCTTGGTTTATAGTCGCCAGCCTGACTTCACCATTTACTATCCAATTCCCCTTCGAAAATGGAGGAACCCTCCATCCATTAATAACCATGTAACTTTTGAAGGTTTTGCTGCAGTAGGGGCCATAGTTTCAAAGTCACCTAGTTTGCGTTTTGTAGATAGGTTCCTAATTACGACTGTCCAATAGCTAGGTGCTTCCTCCGTTGTGTTCGTGATTAGATTGGGGCATTGAATCTTGTCAAACACCACGGGCTCTTCTTCTATCTCCTCTCTCTCATCCCACCATGGTTTTAATGTAGTCTTAGTTCTCATGTCATAAAGAGCTTTACCAAGGACATGACTACCAAGTGGACACGGTTTTGCAAAACTGACTGGATTCTTGAACTTCGGTGGAAAAGGTACATGGGGCACTAACAAAATCGGTACATCAGCGTCGAAACTCACGGCTTCGGCTGTATTTTCTTGATCCCCACTATTCCCCTCCATATCAGAATTATCATCAATTAGCACGTCCGGTTGTAGCTTTGGCGCGGACAATCCATCAGTCTCGAGAACCACGTCATTGGGCCATGCACAATGATAACTATTCTTGAAGGCGCTGATAAGCTGTCCCATCTGATTCTCAAGATTTCGAATCGACACTGCTTGGTTTTTTATATTTAACTCCACTTGGTTCAACAGCCGATCCTGATCACTCATTCTTTTGTCCGTAGTTGTAATGAACTTTTCCAAGACCTCCTCTAAACTTAAGTTCCTTTCTTCTTCATGTGGAGGGGCTGGATCCTGAAATTCTGCAGTGCATGATTGGCTTGGAGCAAAGATTTGGACTTGATTATTATGGCTCCATGAAAAATCCGGATGATACCCCCAACTATGATGATAATTATTAAGATATGCATAATTGTTGGGGTAGTCACCGCCACACTGTACCAACTCAAAACTGATAGTACATTGGTGACTCAGATGGTTTCCAGCACAATAATCACAAATCATCGTTACACTTTGAATAGATTGTGTTGCTAAAGCATCAAACTTCCTCGAAAGTGTCTCTAACTGCGCTGATAAATCATCGAGTTCATAAATCCCTGTCACTTTTGGCTGAGTCATTCTCGTATAAGCCCATTGACAGTCAAAGTTGGCCATGGTGTACCTCAAAATTAAAAGAAGTAAAACAGAAAAAGAAATAAATAAAAAATAAAAATAAAATGTTTAAATTAAGATTAATTTGATTGAAATTAATATTGGTAAAAATTATTAAATTAATTCCCCGGCAACGGCGCCAAAAACTTATTTGTCGATTTAGCAATCAATAAATACGTGCAAGTGTACACGATCAACAAGTAATAAAGTGATAAGAGAGTGTCGAACCCACAGAGAATTATTTAATAATAATTACCAAATACTAACTCATAATCAAATTAATTTTATTTAAATAATTCGATAAAAGATTTTGAGTTTTGAAAATAAAGTACTAAACTAACTAATTACTAACTACCAAGAATTGAATTCAGATAAAAATGCTTAACATTACAATTTCCCTTAATGTTTCACTTGAATTAATACACTTCCTTTTAAGTTATATTAATTATTCCGGATTGTTAATCAAGAACTCATCAATATTTATAATCATCTCTCAATGTATCATAAACGAATCAACTTAAATCCATATAAGATAGAATTAAGATGAACACCCTAGTTAACTAATTCACTATATCTCTATGTGAATTACAATTACAAAAGATTTAAAGCTCAGGTTCTATTTCAGATTACATGCGGCGTATAGGTATATCTCTATCCTAAACACAAATCATAAATTCCATCGACAGCAGAATACACAATCACATGCTACTATGATTAGGTCTAAATCTATAATCCATCTCTCGAGTTCATATAGATTACCACGGTAATTGTTGATCAAGCAATTAAGCAACTAATCACAAATCATAATAGACAACCTGATAATAATCAACAATAATTAACAAAGAAGAATATCTATAAAAGCTACGCAATAAGTTCCATTGTAATCTTAAAAAAAATTAGTTCATGATTGAATTAAAATCCATAATCCACAATTGATAAAGCATTCAAGAATACAAAATAAGAGATAGAGAAGAGAATAGAATCTGTAATTGCAATCCTTGAGTCTTTCCTTCAGCTCCTTAATTGAATCCTTTGTGCGTGCTCAATTGCTTCAAGCCTTCCTCTCTTTCTCCCAAACTAGGGTTAGCAAAAAGTAGCAAAATCCCTAAACTAGGGTTAGCAAAAAGTAGCAAGATCTCCCCTATTCTATGCCTCACATCATGTATTTATAGGTTCTAGTTAAAGTCCTAAACCAATTAGAAGTTACAATCCTTGTTCCATTCAATTTAGGTCAAAAATAAGCTTTTTAAAAACCCGACCTAGCGCGGCCGCTCCCATATGTGGCCTAGAAAGCAGCGTGGCCACGCCCAAGTGCCAGAAATCATGTTTTTCACTCTGCAGACCAGCGCGACCGCGCGCAAAATACACTTGGAACCGGCGCGGCCGCGCCCGACAAAATTCTGCTCGGACAGCTGATGGTAAAATGGTCATAACGTTTTATCCGGGAAGAGTTACGGGGCCTGTCACCTATCAAATCGAAGCTCTCGACGAGATCTACAACGTTTCTGCTTTGAGCATTGAGAGATTCGGGCTGGAGAATGGTTGAAATTGGGCTTGAAGTGAGTGCAATGCAAATGGCAACTCCAAACTTTGAGGTTCAATGTCCGTTGGTAAAACGATCATTACTTTCTCATCCGAACTCCGATTGTGACGATTCAAGATGTTCCGGAAAGCTAAGGAGTAGCTCTACAATACAATCAAGTTCCAAACCAAGAACATACATCCAACCTAGTGTTAAAAGCCCTGCAATCTTCCCTTCTTGCGTTTGCTTGCTTATTGTACTCCAAAAGATGTTCGGATTGCGTTTCCTTGCTTCTTCCTACAAAATAATATAAAAACACTATTAATACCTAATACTAACTTAAAATACTTAAGAACTCACAAATTATCAAGCCAAACGTACTCAATTCGTAGATGTAAAACCCACTCATCAATGATCTCAGAATAATCCAAATCTTGTTGCATGTATTTCGTATATCCATCACTGTGAATCTTTTGCAACCCATAATACGCGTTAATTGCTTTCCGCCCAACATTTACTTCCTTACCACGAACCATCACCAAATTCCCATTAGCTTCTTTTGTATTGGCATAAAATTCCTTTACAATTTTAACTGCAGCTGGCTCAGGTTGCACTGTAAATGTCATCCAATTACAGCTGCGTATCATGTGAACTAATTCCCCATCTATCCGCTTAATCGGTAACAACCCGCGCTCAGGAATTAAGGACTTCCCTGACGACCAGTTTTTATACCTGTCGTACGCTTGAGGGCTAACAAACTTTTTCTTATTGTACTTAACAGCAGATGAGCCTGAACTTTCCCCTCTATGTCTTTTGGGAGCCATGAATAATCACTTAAGCACAATCAAAACCCAAAACAACTATAGGCGCCCAAATCCATACTTATCCAATTTTTTTTCAGTTCAAGCTTTTACCTGCAAACAAATCACCCTAAAGTCCAAAGTTAGTTGCAAAACACATATTTTTTTTTGACAAAATAATTGAAGAAACAAAATAAAAACAGACAATTAAAACGCTGGGTTGCCTCCCAAATAGCGCTAAGTTATAGTCAATTAGCTTGACTGTCTCTGAATCTTATGTCGCAGAAAGGATTAAGGTGACTTTCTGTCTGTCCACCTCATCCCCGAAATAATGCATCAACCGCTGTCCATTCACTTTGAACGACTGGTCCGGGAATTTATCATACACTTCAATCGCACCATGCGGAAAGACTGTCTTCACTTTGAATGGTCCTGACCATCTTGATTTCAGCTTCCCGAGAAAAAGTTTAAGTCTGGAGTTGAAAAGTAAAACCCTTTGACCCAGTTCAAATGTTCTTTCTATGATCTTATGATCATGCCATTTCTTCACCTTTTCCTTGTACAGCTTCGAGTTTTCATATGTCCGTAGTCGAAATTCATCCAACTCATTGATTTGGAGTAAGCGCCTCTCCCCTATAGTTGTCGAATCAAAGTTCAACTTCCGAATTGCCCAATATGCCTTATGTTCTAGCTCCATAGGAAGATGACAAGCTTTTCCATAAACAAGCTGAAATGATGACATGCCCAACGGAGTTTTGTAGGCAGTCCTATATGCCCACACAACATCATCCAGCTTCAAAGACCAATCCTTCCTCGTCGGATTCACAATTTTTTCGAGGATTCTTTTAACTTCCCGATTGGATACTTCAGCTTGGCCGTTCGTCTGTGGGTGGTAAGCTGTAGCAATACGATGATTCACCCCATACTTGGCCAACAAAGTTGTAAACTGCCTGTTGCAGAAGTGACTACCTTCATCACTAATAATCGCTCTCGGAGTCCCAAATCTAGTGAAAATACTTCGATGTAAAAACTTGAGAACTACCTTGGCATCATTCGTCGGGAGCGCTGCCACTTCTACCCATTTCGACACATAATCAACTGCTAGCAAGATGTAGAGATTACCGCACGAAGACACAAAAGGGCCCATGAAATCAATTCCCCATACGTCGAAAACTTCTACTTCGAGGATTGTATTCAAAGGCATTTCATTCCTCTTTGAATTATTACCCACTCTCTGACATCTATCACACCGTTGGACAAAACTGTAAGCATCCTTAAAAATTGTCGGCCAATAGAATACCGCTTGTAGTACTCTAGTCACTGTTCTCTCTCTTCCATAGTGACCTCCATATATAGAAGAATGACAATCCTGCAAAATCCCCTCGGTCTCACTATATGGGATACACCTTCTTATCATTTGATCCGCACACTGTTTAAACAAATACGACTCATCCCATATATACCATTTAACATCATGCAGGAACTTTTTCTTTTGGTGCCCCACCAAGTTAGAAGGTATCATCTTACTCACCAAATAGTTCGCGAAATCCGCAAACCATGACACTTCCCCTTGCACCCCAAATAACTGCTCATCCGGAAATGATTCATTAATTGCAACCTTGCCGTCTATCTCCCTTTCTGGCTGCTCTAGCCGGGATAAGTGATCTGCCACTTGGTTTTTGGTACCCTTTCTGTCCTTGATCTCCAAGTCAAACTCCTGCAATAATATCCACCTGATTAACCTGGGCTTTGCATCCTTCTTTGCTACTAAATGTCGAATCGCCGAGTGATCCGTGTACACTATCACTTTTGTGCCTATCAGATATGACCGAAATTTATCGAAGGCATACACCACTGCCAATAACTCTTTTTCTGTGGTGGTGTAATTTAACTGTGCATCCGTAAGGGTCTTGCTGGCATAGTATATCACATGAAACATCTTCTCCTTCCTTTGCCCCAAAACAGCACCTACTGCGTAATCACTGGCATCACACATTAGCTCAAACGGCACTGCCCAATCTGGTGCTGTGATAACTGGCGCTGAAGTTAATTTACTCTTTAAGTGCTCAAATGCTCTCATGCAAGCCTCGTCGAAGTTAAACTGTGCATCCTTCTCTAATAAACTGCACAATGGTTTAGTTATCTTGGAGAAATCCTTGATGAATCTGCGGTAGAAGCCTGCATGTCCAAGAAAACTGCGGACACCTTTTACTGAAGTAGGTGGAGGTAAGTTTTCGATAGTTTCCAGCTTAGCCCTGTCTACCTCAATTCCTTTCTTCGAAACTTTGTGTCCTAGTACGACTCCTTCTTGTACCATAAAATGGCACTTCTCCCAATTCAATACTAGATTTGTTTCAACACATCTCTTTAAGACCATCACCAAATTTTCAAGGCATAAATCGAAAGAATCACCAAATACCGAGAAATCGTCCATGAATACCTCAACATTCTGTTCGATCATGTCTGAAAAAATTGCTGTCATACATCTCTAAAAGGTGGCTGGAGCATTGCACAACCCGAAAGACATCCTTCTGAAGGCAAAAGTGCCATATGGACATGTAAAAGTAGTCTTTTCTTGGTCTTCTGGAGCTATCATAATCTGATTGTAGCCTGAATATCCGTCCAGAAGGCAATAATACTCATGACCCGCCAGTCTGTCCAACATCTGATCGATAAACGGAAGTGGAAAATGGTCCTTCCTTGTAGCTTTGTTAAGCTTTCGGTAGTCCATGCAGATTCTCCACCCTGTTACGGTTTGCATTGGGATCAGCTCGTTATGCTCATTAGTGACAACGGTCATTCCACCCTTCTTTGGTACGCATTGCATGGGGCTCACCCATGAACTGTCCGAAATTGGGTAGATTATTCCCGCGTCCAGCCATTTCAGTATCTCTTTCTTGACCACTTCTTTCATTATAGGATTGAGCCTTCTTTGCTGCTCAACCGTTGGCTTGCTGCCATCTTCCAGCAGGATCTAATACATGCAAAAAGAAGGGCTTATTCCCTTGATATCTGCTATGGTCCATCCAATAGCTGATTGGAACTCTCTAAGCACTCGTAGCAGTTTTTCCTCCTGAAAAAGATGTTAGTGCAGAAGAAATAATTACAGGTAGCTTTGAATCTTTAATTAAAAATGCGTACCTGAGATGATCTGGAAGTGGTTTTAATTCAAGTTCGGGCGGTGTCTCAAGAGATGGTTTCAACTTTACCGATGTCTCTCCAGCTTTCGTAAGTGGCTCTACAGGTGATCTGAATTTTCTGAATTTGGGGGTAGTATCCAGATATTACACAAGTTCTGCACATTCTTTATCCTCCAAATTTGAATCTTCAGCAATCACTCTCTGCAGTGGTTCATATCCCAACAAACTCTCAACTTCATCATTCACTATATTATCCACCAAGTCAACTCTGAAGCATTCCTCTTCATCGGTTGGGAGCTTCATTTCCTTGAAAACATTAAACTTCACCTCCTGATCATGTACCCGCATTGTAAACTCCCCTTTCTGCACGTCTATCAGAGTCCTCCCCGTGGCTAGGAATGGTCTCCCCAGTATGATTGGTATACTCTTGTCCTCCTCATAGTCCAAGATGATGAAGTCCGCTGGAAAGATAAATTTGTCCACTTTTACCAGTACGTCCTCTACTATCCCCCGTGGATACATGATGGATCTGTCAGCTATTGCAAGGAAATATTTGTTGGCCTTGGCTCCGGCAATCCCAACTGACTAAATACAAACAAAGGCATCAGGTTGATACTTGCCCCAAGATCACACAAACATTTATTGAAGTTCATTTTTCCGATCGTACATGGAATTGTGAAACTGCCCGGATCTTTCAGCTTTGGAGGTAGTTTACGCTGAAGCACTGCACTGCATTCCTCCGTCAAGGCCACTGTCTCAAACTCGTCTAATCTTCTCTTCCTTGATAGTATACCCTTCATAAACTTTGCGTAACTCGGCATTTGTTCCAATGCCTCCGCGAAGGGTATGTTTGTGACACCCCCAAATCCAGATACTTAATTCCCACAAATTTGGTGCTCACTATCTCATACATTCACGTTAAACTACCCATAAATAAGAACAATTAAATAAACTTAAAGAAACCATCTACCCAAAATGGGTATACATCACCAAACTATTAAACAATCAAATCCCAGGTTAACTTAACCTTTATACATCAAGTGCGGAATAAAACATAATTTAAACAAGTCTTTGATACGAATAAACATCAAGTGGATAGCAATCTCTTGCTACTTTGGCATCTTGCCCTTGCCTTTACTCGTGGACGGTTCATCCTGCTTTTCTGGCTTAGCTGCAATGATTAATGCAAGAGTGAGCAAACAATTGCTCACAAGTTCGATAACAATAATATTTAAATGAAAAGGATTTCAACTGAGGAATATTAATTTTCTGAATCTCGGTCAATAAATGATTAAAGTCTAAAAGCTCGTTTGAATCCTCGATTCAAAGAAAAAATAGATTTCAAGATTAAGAAATTATATCTGAGGGTCACAAGACCTCGAACTATGTCCTAGGTTAACAAGTATATTTCTACTGTAACCTTTAACAGCCATATAGACTATGGACCAACATCTCGTACTCAGGGGGATCAGCCCTTTGTACAATGTATTGTGCACAAACATTTTAACGTTGTCGCGTAAATAATCCCCTATATAAGGGTTGTTCATCTCAGTTTATCGTCTGAATCCGTACCAAAAGGAACTTGGCTTGGAACAAGTATAGAAAATATTTTAAGTCTTTGAAACGCTCATCAACTAAGGACTAGCTGATTCAATAAGGGTTTGCTAGTCTAGTTCATCAATAGAGTTTGTTCAATAGAACTATACTCGAAATTTGAATAACAACAATGATTGGAATAAAGCTTAAGTACGTAGCATGATAGTAACCTTGCTTGAATGTCAATAAGCTAAGGTCATAAGCGTGCTCAATATAAATGAACTTGCATTGAATAAATTAACAAGTTAAAAGGAAAGAATAACTTGCTATAAGTAATTTTAAAGTTTAAGGAAGAAAACTTGCTCAACGTAAAAGTAATAAGTTGAGATAAGGAACTTGCCTCAAACGTAGATTACAAATTTAAGTAATTCACGATCCTTAAACAACCTATACATTTAATTATAAAATGGTAACATAATTAGTCACAAGATTAAAAGCATTCTAAACTTGCTCTTATCCTTTTTATTATAACATCTCATTTAGCAAACCATATTCAACAAGTTTCAATTATCTAGGAATTTCATTAATCACTTAATACTTTAATATAAATTTAATTATACATCATAACTTCCAAGAAAAGAAAATAAATTTTTTTTTTAACAGTAGTGATTCTCGCCGGGGCGAGAAAAACTTAAGAAAATCGTCGCCGGGGCGAGAGGCTCGCCGGGGCGAAGTTATACTTAACAAATTTGTCGCCGGGGCGACGCTGCCGCCGGGGCGAAGAAATCAGTTCATTTCTCTCGCCGGGGCGAGAGACTCGACTGTCGTCTTCCCCAGCTCGCGAACCAGTGAAAACTTAAGCCAAATTTGGCCAAAATTTTTCGAATTCTACCATCCAGTAAACAAATTAAATATACCCAGACATCATATATGATACAAAACATTTACCCAACATGTTTTCTAAACATCTTACTCATTCTAAGACATAAACAACCAATTTAAAACCCAAAATTTCACTGTTAAACAATTTATTCAAGTTTTAACCATTTTCATGAAATCAAACTCTGTAAACTCATTTTTCAACCAATTAAAACCATTCTTCTTGCATTATTCATGTTTTTCATCATATAGTCATTAGCAATTATCAATTAACCAATTGATAACCAAATTAAATATCAATTTTCATACATATAAACTATTCATGAAATAAAACTCTGTAAAAACCAAAAACTCAATTCCAAAACATGATTTCATGGATTAATCATTCTAATTAATCTATAACCATCACATAATCATCTAACACATGCTTTCTAACATTTATATCAAATATTTCATCTTTTGAGCAATTGAGTTCACATACAGAAAATTAGAAACCATATACAGTAAAGTAAAACAAAGAGGAAAAGAATTATACCTTCTATTGCTTTGATTAAACTCTTTAGCTTCTAGAAATTCTACCTTCAATTTCCAAACTCTCCTTCTCAATTCTCTATTTTCTCTCAATTCTCACATTCACAGAGTTCTCTCCAGCTCTGTTCTTTTCTTTCTCTTCTGTTCTTTTTACAACTGACGTAACTTTTAAAAAAATAAAACTGATAGAATAAAGAAAATAAAAACTGATAATTAAATCAAATAATAACGTATACTGATATTAATCTATCAGTTACATAATTCAAAAAGCCATAAGGCTTGTTTGGCAAACTAATTTAAAAATAACCCATTATTCTAACTAAAGGCTTGTTTGGTAAAACACAAATAAAATAACCCATTATTTCCAAACAAAGATCATAGGGCCTTGTTTGGTAAAACTGAATTAAACACTTTCTCATTTATTTTAATAAATCATCATAACATATAGTTTAAAATGTCACACTTCTAATTTAATTGAACTTATTATTAAATAAATTCAATTAAACCTTACAAACTTAAATAATAAATTTATTTAACCAATAACAATAATACCAAATCAATTACATTATTCAAATAAATCATTTATCCAAATAAATCTTTTCATCATCTAATTTAATTATTAAATTAAATTAGAATAAACATAACAAATCACATTCAAATAACATTTAACATTATTAAACTCAACATATACCCATTCCACAAAACTTAATAAATTATTTATTCAGCTCAATAAATTAATAAAAATATTTATATAATGCAATAAATATTTTTATTCAATCACAAAATTGCATTCGTTACAATGTTGATCTGCAGTTTCTTGAAAACCTCCAAAAACTTTCTGAACTGATTGTCTTCCCTCTGCTTATTCAATCTTTGCGGATATGGAACCTGAGGGTGAACTTGTGGTACTGTATTCACGGGCTTCTTATCTGAACTCACTTTCTCCTTCTCCACTTGTTGCGACTCGGACTCATCCTTCTTTTTTTTCCGATCAGCCTCAATTTCTTTCTCAGTTTCAACCCCAGTGTCATCCCCTTGTAAACTAGGTGCTACAGTGCCTGGTACAGTTCCTGCATATTGCTTTCCCAATCTTAGTGTTATGGCCTGACACTGCTCTTTACCCTCTCTCCGTGGATTTGCCTCTGTGTTACTTGGCAATGAACCCTGGGGCATGTTGTTAAGCATAGTCGCCATTTGCCCCATTTAAGTTTCCTGATTTTTAATAGCCACTGCTTGGCTTTTGATCATCACCTCTGTATTTGCCATGTACTTTAACATCATCTCCTCCATTTCTGATTTCTTTTCTTGCTGAGGTGCATATGGAGTCTGATGTTGTTGTTGTTGAGAAAATCCTGGTGGAAAAGGTGGTCGTGGAGCAAACTGTTGTTGCGCTGGTTGAGATGGAAACTGTTGATTCTGCTGAAGCTGTTGTTGCTGATTTCCTTGATTATTTGACCAACTAAAGTTTGGATGATTGCGGTTGTTGGGGCTGTATGTGTTCTGACTGTTAGGTTTGTATATGGCGCGAACATGCAATCAAATTACATAAATAGTGCGGAAGCGCGATAAAATCGGATTTTAAAATTTTATACAAACCATCACCAAGATCAATATATGTGCTCAATTAACGATATAAATGAAAGATAAAGAGAATAAGAATTATACCCTCGTAGTTCTGAGCATCCTCGGGTACAAGTTCAACTCCTAGTCCTTCGTGTTCAACTCGAATGCTACGGTGTGATTCATTTCCTTTGATCAACGTTAGCCACCCAAGTGTTTGGCCTCTAGAGGTGATCCACCAAGGAAGAACAAGTATTCAAGAAGTTGGGTATTTGGCAAAACCCTAGTTTCTATCTCTATAGAAATTATAAGTACTCTCCACAATCTAATGCAAGAGTGTGTAACCCCAATCTATGATAAGACCCCTCTTATTTATAGATGTAGGAATAACCATTCCCTAAACTATTTAGGATTAGGGTTTGTATTATAATTAAACTCCTTTAATTAATTATGCTCTTAATCCAATTAGGAATCCATGGGAGAGTACTTCTATTAATTAATTCCCAATCCCTATTAGGAATTAAATAATAGTAAAAGTAATAATAATAATAAGACTCCTCTTATTAATTTATATTTAATATTTCCAAAATATTAAATAATAAATATTAAGCTATTTAATTTATTCTATCTCCATAGAGTAAATTAAATACACTTAAACTTATTATTACAATTATGCCATTTACCCCTTAAATAAATATTTTCCTTTTGCGGTGTGACCCTTTAGGTTCTCCATATTAAACCGGTTGTGAATAAATCAATTAGAACGATTCTAATCATATTTAAATAAATAAATTAAACTATTTAATTCATTTAAATAAATAATATTTATTCTACAATAAGGGTAAGCCCCCTTAGCGATCAACGACTTTCTAGATAATATAGATTTCAACATTAATCACAAAAGAACCTTTGAGTAAATAGTTACCGTATAATTCAATCCTTCTACCATACAATGTCCCAATTAAATATAAGACATGGATTTACTGTCAAGTCTTATTTTATTTAATTATATGTATTTCGATTCCCAAATGCACAACTCTAAATAATGCAAATTAGAAACTCCTTTCTAATTTCATTCTGCATTGGCCAAGGACTACTGAGTTGTCATTTATCGAATCACATAGGACATTCACATCTTTTACTATATGTGGTAGATTCTTTATTGATCATTCACCTATCTCCATGTACAACTAATTATACCCAATCATACCCTTTGATATACCCCAAAGGTCTTAAGGGACATGTCAAAGTATAACTCATCATACACAAGATACTATGATGATCTCAAGTCCAAGGATCACTTGTACTACTATCACTAGAGAAATTCCTATTGACAGGCGAGTAAAACTCCATTAGGTATTCCTTAGCGAGTCATGTTCAGTGAACTTATTCTCTAATAAGCACCTACATACTTGCTTTAGTGTCTCCACACAAATGATTATGAGATCAATCATCCTCTTCCTAAGAGCAAGCAACGTATGTACTAATCTATCCGGATCCACTAATCCCCAATTTAGTAATCCAACGATTAGGAACAATTTTAGTTTGTGAGCTATCTAGAATTTAGATCTCATTAGCATGATCACCATCATGATTTTAAAAACATTGCTCAAAACTATGGGTTTATCACATTTAATATAACAACACTATGTAGATAATATAAAATGCCTTTTAAGAAAATCAATTCCTTTATTAATAAATGAATAAGATTACAAAGTATATGCTACATCATATCAAATATGATTGGCTTGTGTGCATACTACTTTCAATCTCCCACTTGCACTAAAGCCAATCGCCATGGTATCTAATACCCATCTTCTCTAAGTGACGATCAAACTGCTGTTGTGTTAAAGCTTTAGTAAATGGATCTGCAATGTTGTCTTGAGAGTCCACACGCTCCAGGGTGATATCTCCTCTTTCAATGATCTCTCTAATCAAATGAAACCGCCGCAACACGTGTTTGGATTTCTGATGAGACCTGGGTTCCTTAGCCTGCGCAACAGCTCCGTTGTTATCACAGAATAAAGGTATGGCTCCTCTAATGCTAGGAACCACTCCAAGTTCAATTATGAACTTCTTCATCCAAACAGCTTCCTTTGCAGCTTCACTTACAGCTATGTACTCTGCCTCTGTCACCGAATCAGCAACTGTTTGCTGCTTGGAACTTTTCCAACTCACTGAGCCACCGTTTAAGGTAAACACGTACCCTGAAATGGATTTGCTGTCATCTTGGTCCGTTTGAAAACTTGAGTCTGTATAGCCCTCTAGTTTCAATTCAGACCCACCGTAGACTAGAAATACATCCTTAGTTCTTCTCAAGTACTTTAGGATGTTTTTCACTGCCTTCCAGTGCTCTTCTCCTGGATTCGACTGATATCTGCTTGTTACACTAAGTGCATGAGCGACATCTGGTCTAGTACATATCATACCGTACATGATAGATCCTATTGCGGAAGCATAAGGAATCTTACTCATACGGTCTCTCTCCTCAGGTGTCTTTGGGGCCTGTTTCTTAGAGAGATGTATTCCATGGCTCATCGGCATGAGACCTCTCTTGGAATCTTCCATGCTAAACTTCTTTAGCATCGAGTCAATGTACTTTCCTTGGGTCAAGCCCAGCATCCTTTTAGATCTATCTCTATAGATCTTTATCCCCAAAATATAGGATGCCTCACCCAAGTCCTTCATAGAGAAGTGTTTAGATAACCAAATTTTGATCGACTGTAGCATAGGAACATCATTCCCTATCAGTAATATATCATCAACATATAATACAAGGAATGATATAGCACTCCCACTAACCTTCTTGTACACACATTGTTCATCCTCGTTCTTGATAAAATCAAACCTTTTGATTATCTTATCAAAACGGATGTTCCATCTTCGAGAAGCTTGCTTCAATCCATAAATGGATCGTTGTAGCTTACAGACTTGGTTTGTTCCAACCGTTGAAACATAACCCTCTGGCTGTATCATATATACATTCTCCTCAAGCTCTCCATTGAGGAAGGCCGTTTTCACGTCCATTTGCCAGATCTCGTAGTCATAATAAGCTGCAATCGCAAGCAAAATCCGAATGGACTTGAGCATAGCTACTGGTGAGAAGGTTTCATCATAGTCAACTCCTTGTCTTTGTTTGAAACCTTTTGCAACCAGTCGGGCCTTATAGGTCTCTACCTTGCCATCTGCCCCAGGCTTTCTCTTAAAGACCCATTTACACCCAATAGGCTTAATGCCCTCAGGTGGTGAAACCAAAGTCCATACTTGTTTTTCATACATGGAGTCCATCTCGGATTTCATGGCTTCTAGCCATTTCTCTGAGTCTTCACTACTCATAGGCTCTTCGTAAGTCAATGGATCATCATCATCTATGATGCGTACCTCATCATCATCCTCTATGATGAATCCATACCTCTCAGGTATCTTCGGTACTCTTCCAGATTTACGAATAGGTAGTGGTACAGTAGGTTCTTCTACTTGGTCAGGTACCTGACTTTGATCCGTAGTATTTTGTGGTTCTTGAACTTCTTCAAGATATATCTTACTCCCACTGACCCCTTCAAGGATAAACTCCTTTTCCAAGAAGGCAGCGTGTTTTGCAACAAACACCTTTTGATCAGTAGGATGATAGAAATAATACCCTGATGTTTCTTTAGGGTATCCCACGAATCTACATTTGTCGGATCTAGTCTTCAGCTTATCATGCTCAAATCTTTTGACATAAGCTGGACAACCCCAAGTCTTAACATGCTTAAGATTTGGTTTCCTCCCTGTCCATATCTCATATGGAGTCTTTGGGACGGATTTGGTAGGTACCTTGTTAAGTAGGTATGCAGCCGATTCTAGGGCATAACCCCAGAAGGATATTGGAAGGTCGGTAAAACTCATCATGGAACGAACCATGTCCAACAATGTTCGATTTCTCCTTTCAGATACACCATTCAACTGTGGCGTCCCTGGTGGAGTCCATTGTGAGATTATACCATTTTCTTTGAGACAATTGAGAAACTCATTGGGTAAGTATTCCCCTCCTCGATCCGATCGAAGAATTTTAATACTTTTACCAGTTTGTTTCTCTACTTCACTTCTGAATTCTTTGAATTTTTCAAACGATTCAGATTTGTATTTCATTAAATACACATATCCAAATCTAGAATGATCATCAGTGAAAGTAATAAAATAAGAATACCCTCTTCGTGCATTCGTTGTCATAGGTCCACATACGTCTGTGTGTACCAATGCTAACAACTCTGTAACTCTTTCTCCATTTCCACTAAAAGGGGATTTAGTCATCTTACCCATGAGACAAGATTCACAAGTTGGATATGATTCGCAATCAGATAGCTCCAAAAGCCCATCTTTATGCAACTTGGATAATCTTGTTTCATTGATATGACCGAGTCTATAGTGCCACATAAAGGTATAATTAACATCATCTCTTTTTCTTTTCTTAGTTTGTTCAATTTGAAGTATATTTTCATGCAAGTCAAGTATGTAAAGTCCATTCAGTAAATTGCCAACACCATATAAAACATTTTTATTATAAATAGAACAACTGTTGTTCTTTATTATAATATCAAAGCCATCCATATCCAATACAGAAATTGAAATAATATTTCTAATGAGTGTTGGAACATAATAACAATTATTTAAACTAATGAACTAGCCCGAAGGCAGTGCTAAACAATAAGTCTCTACAGCCAATGCAGCAACCTTTGCTCCATTTCCAACTCGTAGGACGACTTCATCCTTGTTCAGCTTCCTACTTCTGCTTAGTCCCTGCATATTATTACATATGTGAGAACTAAGCCGGTATCCAATACCCAAGTAGAATTTTGACTTTCAGAAAAATTAATTTCAATCATGAACAAACCTAGATCAGAAGTCGAAGCTTCTCCAAGCTTCTTTTGACCTGCAAGATACTCCTTGCAGTTCCTCTTCCAATGTCTCGGCTTGTTGCAATGGTAGCAAATTCCTTTGCTATCTGGATCAGGTTTCTTTTTATCCTTTCCCTTCGCCTTTCCCTTAGCCTTCTTGTTTTTCTTCTTTTCAGAAGATACCTTGGGCCTCTTCCTTTTCTTGGAAGAATCATTCACTAGTAAGACTTGGTTCTTGTTGGATGAGAAGTGGCCTTCAGCAGTTTTCAGCATGTTAAGTAACTCAGGCAAGCTGACGTCCAACTTATTCATGTGAAAATTCACAACAAATTGTGAGAAGGTGTCCGGGAGTGACTGCAAGATCAAATCTTGGCTTAACTCCCCATCCATCACGAACCCAAGCTGTCCAAGTTGTTCAATCAAATTGATCATCTTAAGGACATGAGTCTCAACAGTAGTGCCCTCAGTCATACGAGATCGGAAGAGCTCCTTAGATATCTGATATCTAGCAGTCCTACTTTGCTCACCATACAACTCTTTGAGCTGCAGCAATATAGTAGGAACATCCATAGTTTCATGCTGACGCCGAAGCTCGTTACTCATGGATGCGAGCATGATGCATTGAGCCAGGATTGCATCATCTTGCCACTTTCTGAAAGTAGCAATCTCTTCCTCAGAGGCTGTTTTTGCAACACTTGTAGGGACTGGCGAATTTAGGACATAAGAAATCTTTTCAGCAGTGAGAACAATTCTCAGATTCCTTAACCAGTCCGTGTAATTCGGTCCGGTCAGTTTGTTAGCATCAAGTATGCTACGCAGTGATAGTGAGTTTGACATTTTTAAATTTTGCATATGAAATAGACAACATTTTAGCATACATTCAATTTATTAATTACCAAAATAAATTAGGTCTTTATTTTAAATTGGTATCTCCCACTATTTTTCATCAAACTATATTACCCTCATTATATAGTTCGACAATTTTAATTAAAGATTTGCTAGTGAGATTAAGGATCCCATTTCAAATGTATATAGCCTTGTGGTGACACAACAAGCGATATATAAATAAATAGGTAGACAACTATTGTCAATTACATCACTATGTAACTCCTTGTATTTTGCCTCTTAGATTATTTTGATCAAGTGGTGACACATCCGAATCAAAATTATCCAAGTTAAGTCCAACCTAGCACTTTTATATATTCGAAAGAAAAACACTGTCCTTGTGGTGACACAACAAAACAACATCGTTCAGTCTATTTATAAGCATCAAATGTGATAAAACAACATCTTAAATATTTAATACTTGCCTTGTGGTGACACAACAAACTCATATTAAATATTTAATACTCTATTGTTTTACCATGCTAGAAGGCGACGTTCGATATTCCAAATATCTTTGAACGCTTAGGACTTAATATATTACTTTGAGGGGTTTGTTATTATTAGTCTCATCTTGTTTAGCGCGCATGCACATATATATATAAAATACGCGTCATATTATTTAACATGCGAAGCATGTTGTATAATATATAATATATATAGTAAACATGCACATATAGAATACTATATTCTACCCGGATTGATTATGGACTTTTATTCTAGTTTGGTTCACTAGAGCCACAAAGTGAACCAAAAGGTCAAACCTAGGGTGCAAGAATTAAAATTTAAATATAACTATTACATTTAAACTCGGGCTCCAATACAAACGGGTCTTCAAGCGCTCCTTGCTCCTTTGTCTCCAATTCTTCAAAATTAATTCTAACTATTCCTATTACATGAACTATTTACAATAAATAGAAACCTTGATCATCAGTGAAGGGGAAGTACATAAGAGGAAGATAGAATTTACATTAAGAAAAATTAAAGAAGACGAGGTACGCAGACCCCATTTATAAAAACCCATACATTCAAGCATCCACTAAAATAAATCCAATCACACATTGGTCAACAGTCCATAATCAATCCCTATTTATTATCATACATATCTCTATATGTATCAATAAATAACATTCATCTCATGAATAATAAATCCATTCCATATATGCATTGATATCAATTAATGGGCAAAAGTTTTGCTAATATTTAGTTTTGAAACAAAATAAACTCTTTTATTTTAATCAAAAACCAAATCCAAATTAAACTCCTTTAATTTTAGCAATCTGAAATCCTATTCCAGATAAAATAAACTCTTTTATTTTAAACTTTTATCAATTAAATAAACCATTTATTTTAATTGAAGAAAGAAAAAATATTTTGCAGATTCTGCTTACCGGCGCAGCTGCGCCCAGAATGAACTGGGCCACGGTGCAGCTGCGCTGCTCCCCAGAAAAAAAAACGATTCTGGGTTTCGGCACAGCTGCGCTCCAGAATGAACTGAAGGCGGCGCAGCTGCGCTGCTTCGCTGATTCAGAAATATTTTTATTCTGCCCAAAAATTTCGATCCAATCGCATATCAAATATACATGGAATCATCAAAATCGATAATTAGCACAAGATTAGGCTCTGATACTACTGTTAGGTTTGTATATGGCGCGAACATGCAATCAAATTACATAAATAGTGCGGAAGCGCGATAAAATCGGATTTTAAAATTTTATACAAACCATCACCAAGATCAATCTATGTGCTCAATTAACGATATAAACGAAAGATAAAGAGAATAAGAATTATACCCTCGTAATTCTAAGCTTCCTCGGGTACAAGTTCAACTCCTAGTCCTTCGTGTTCTCCTCGAATGCTACGGTGTGATTCCTTTCCTTTGATCAACGTTAGCCACCCAAGTGTTTGGTCTCTAGAGGTGATCCACCAAGGAAGAACAAGTATTCAAGAAGTTGGGTATTTGGCAAAACCCTAGTTTCTATCTCTATAGAAATTATAAGTACTCTCCACAATCTAATGCAAGAGTGTGTAACCCCAATCTATGATAAGACCCCTCTTATTTATAGATGTAGGAATAACCATTCCCTAAACTATTTAGGATTAGGGTTTGTATTATAATTAAACTCCTTTAATTAATTATGCTCTTAATCCAATTAGGAATCCATGGGAGAGTACTTCTATTAATTAATTCCCAATCCCTATTAGGAATTAAATAATAGTAAAAGTAATAATAATAATAAGACTCCTCTTATTAATTTATATTTAATATTTCCAAAATATTAAATAATAAATATTAAGCTATTTAATTTATTCTATCTCCATAGAGTAAATTAAATACACTTAAACTTATTATTACAATTATGCCATTTACCCCTTAAATAAATATTTTCCTTTTGCGGTGTGACCCTTTAGGTTCTCCATATTAAACCGGTTGTGAATAAATCAATTAGAACGATTCTAATCATATTTAAATAAATAAATTAAACTATTTAATTCATTTAAATAAATAATATTTATTCTACAATAAGGGTAAGCCCCCTTAGCGATCAAAACGACTTTCTAGATAATATAGATTTCAACATTAATCACAAAAGAACCTTTGAGTAAATAGTTACCGTATAATTCAATCCTTCTACCATACAATGTCCCAATTAAATATAAGACATGGATTTACTGTCAAGTCTTATTTTATTTAATTATATGTATTTCGATTCCCAAATGCACAACTCTAAATAATGCAAATTAGAAACTCCTTTCTAATTTCATTCTGCATTGGCCAAGGACTACTGAGTTGTCATTTATCGAATCACATAGGACATTCACATCTTTTACTATATGTGGTAGATTCTTTATTGATCATTCACCTATCTCCATGTACAACTAATTATACCCAATCATACCCTTTGATATACCCCAAAGGTCTTAAGGGACATGTCAAAGTATAACTCATCATACACAAGATACTATGATGATCTCAAGTCCAAGGATCACTTGTACTACTATCACTAGAGAAATTCCTATTGACAGGCGAGTAAAACTCCATTAGGTATTCCTTAGCGAGTCACGTTCAGTGAACTTATTCTCTAATAAGCACTTACATACTTGCTTTAGTGTCTCCACACAAATGATTGTGAGATCAATCATCCTCTTCCTAAGAGCAAGCAACGTATGTACTAATCTATCCGGATCCACTAATCCCCAATTTAGTAATCCAACGATTAGGAACAATTTTAGTTTGTGAGCTATCTAGAATTTAGATCTCATTAGCATGATCACCATCATGATTCTAAAAACATTGCTCAAAACTATGGGTTTATCACATTTAATATAACAGCACTATGTAGATAATATAAAATGCCTTTTAAGAAAATCAATTCCTTTATTAATAAATGAATAAGATTACAAAGTATATGCTACATCATATCAAATATGATTGGCTTGTGTGCATACTACTTTCACTGAAACTGTCCTTGGCTTTCCTATAACTGTTTACATACTGCACCGACTCCGAGCTGATAGCACATTGATCTGTTGAGTGTGACCCCGCACAAATCTCGCATATGAAGGCAACTGACTTGACTTTGCTTTCTGACAACGAATCTATTTTCTTCGCCATAGCCGCCATCTGTGCTGACAACTGAGTAATAGCATCCACTTCCAACAAACCTGCAACTCTGGGCTGTGGCATTCTGGCTATAGGATTCTGGAAATCATTCACTGCCATTGTCTCGATAAGGTTATAAGCTTCGTCATAGCCCTTCGCCCCTAAAGCTCCACCTGCAGCTGCATCTACCATTTGCCTCGACTGCCATCCCAATCCATTATAAAATGTGTTGATCACCATCCAATCTAGCATCCCATGGTGCGGACACTTCCTTAGCATCTCCTTGTATCTATCCCAAGCCTCATATAAGGATTCACCCTGTTGTTGCTCAAACTGAGAAATTGTTGTCCTCATTTTTGCAGTTTTAGCCATTGGGAAAAACTTGGCTAAAAACTTCTGTGCTAGGTCCTCCCATGTAGTAATTGATCCTGAAGGCAAAGAATGAAGCCGACTCCAGCACGACGCCAAAAACTTGTTGCCTCTTTTTAGTCTTTAACAAAAGAGCTCTATCCCTCAATCAGAATGGAAACAGTCTTAGTCGGATGGCATCCTCCGTCACCCCATTGTACCTAAATGTATCACATATTTCAATGAAGCTCAATAGGTGCTCATTAAGATCGTCTGTAGCAGCACCCCCAAACTGAACCGAGTTCTGTACCATTTGAATGGTGCCCGATTTTATCTCAAAAGTATTTGCTGCTATCGCCGGTCTGACTATGCAAGACTGCATTCCATTAATATTCGGCATGGAATAATCCCTCAACGCTTTATGCTCCTCTCTTTGCCCTACTCTTTCTTCATCCGCTATATTCGGTATAGTTCCTTCTAACTGTGCTTGTAAATTCCTACGCACTCTTGCTTTCCAACCTCTTCCGTCAATATTATCCTGTGCTGGTGTCAATTCTGAGTTGGATGATCGCGTGTGCATAAAAATTCTACAAGTACCTGAAACTAAAACAAAAATAAAAATAGAAATGAGAAAAGATTAGATTTGTCTAAGTCAAATAATATAGCTTAACACTGATGATAATAATAAAAATCTAAACGCCTTTCCCCGGCAACGGCGCCAAAAACTTGTTGCCTCTTTTTAGTCTTTAACAAAAGAGCTCTAACTCATGCAAGCATACATGTGTCAACAAGTAATACAGAGGAAGTAGAGTATCGTCCCACAGAGAAAGTGCTAAATTAAATCACTATGCATCAGTTCTATCACTATATTTATTTGCCTAAACTAACGACTTAATTTTGGTAACAAAATTATTTCTAAACCAATTAACAACTAAAGATGCAAATAATAATGAAATATATCAAAATTGGAATTAATGGGATCCTAACTTCATTTAATAGTTCATCTAATTACCACCATCATGCTGGTCAGTTCGCATATCACAGAAAAATAGACAAGGGCACTAATATAGACATAACCATCTGTCAATGTATTATGACCTACTTACATAATATCCAAAATCAATAGACACCACGTAATCACCACTATAACCAACATCACTATATTTCTATGTGAAATTGCAATTATACTGATTTAAAGCACAAGCCCTTATTTTTGACTCTTACGGTGAAACAGTATATTTCTATCTGATTCACAAAATATTAAGCTATCCAATTAAGCCTCATATTCGCAAGCTATCATGACTACAATCCATACTCATATGTTATTTTTCAATTCCATACAAGCACTGAGAGCGAATGGTGATCAAGCATTCATTCATGCAAAACAATCATGATAGAAGTTTCTTATGATACACAAAATAATCCAACACTCAAGTTTATAACTAGACTACATATTAAAATCTGTTAGAATCCCATAATGGAGATTAGTTCATGACCGAACCAAAAGCCATTATGGGATCAAAACTACACATAGGAAAGTAAACAATCAATTGAAGTAAGAAGAAGTAGATTGATCAAACCCAATTGTTGAATAGAATCCAAAGTAAGCTCAAACCCACATCAAAATCCAGCACTTGAATAATAAACCACAGTAAAACTTCAGAAACTATATCTCTAGAAAAGTAGAATAATAATAACTTAAAGTCTCCAAGTTCCTTCTCTAGGTTTCCTTCTCTCTCTCTTATCAATAATATCTTCAATCCTCTTCCAATTTGGCTTCTTCTTTTCCATCCAGCCGCACATCATCAACAAAATTCATGCACTAGCGCCTCTGGCGCTATAGTAGTATAATTCCTAGCGCTTCTGGCGCTAGGTCATGCCCTCAGATTTACAAAAATGCCATCAAGTCTGATTTTTAACCCTTTAAGCTCCAAAATAACTCTTTTGCCCCTCCAGCTCCAATCGTACAATAAACAAACACAAAAACGAATAAAATAATACTAAAAACACTTAAAGACCACAATAATTAAGTCTAACAAGACCTGATTCGTAGGTATAAAACCCACTCATCAGCAGTTGGTGAACCTTTTGGCTAGAGCACTTGCGAATCAGCCGCAAGCTCCACCAGTGATGTCATTTAAGGATTTCAAAGCGGTAGGACCGCTAGAATTTAGGGGTTCCCTGAACCCGATCGAAGCCCAAACCTGGGTGATGGAAATGGAGAAAGTATTTGACGTTGCTAGGGTTAGTGAGGATCAAAAGACTGCTTTTGCAATGTTCATGCTTAAGTCAGAGGCTAGTTACTGGTGGCAAGCGAATAAGGTGCGAGGAGGTCAGGGTGTGATTGCCTGGGAGAGGTTTAAGGAGATGTTCTTTAAGATGTACTTTCTGACGAGCTCGCGTAATCAAATGGAGATTCAATTCCTGGAGCTGAAGCAGGGTACCATGACTGTACCGGAATACGCTGCGAAATTTAACTAGTTGGCTAGGTTTGCAACTTACTAAGTGAACACCGATGAGAGGAAGGCGAGGAGATTCGAACAGGGATTGAAGCCGTGGTTGTACAGCAAGGTGTCAATGTTCCAATTGAACACTTTTGCCGGAGTGTTGGAAAAGGCGATTATCGCAGAAGACGGGAGTGATGCTTTGACTAAGTATAACCAAGAGCAGAAGAAGAAGAAGGGTGAAAATTAGAACAATAAGGCAAGTGGTAGTAGCAGTGGTGGTCACAACTAGAAGAGGAAGTGGAATGATAGTGGATCTGCTGGAAATCAATAGGGAAGCCAAAAGAAGAAAGTGGAAGCGTGTATTACATGCGGGAAGAACCATGTGGGGATTTATCTGAAGGGGAAAAGGGTGTGCTACAATTGCAATCAGGAGGGCCACATAGCGCTGAATTGTCCGAATCCAAAGAAGGGTGCTTGTTTCACATGCGGATTAAAAGATCATCTAGCTAGAGATTGTCCCAAAAAGGTAGCAAGAGGAGTAGGAGCAAGAGGGAATAAGGGGAATAGTGGTGGCAGTACATTAACTATAACTGGATCAGCACTAACAAACTGACCTACCGCCAGAACTTTCAACATAACCATGCAAGATGCCGTGCAGTCTCGCGATGTCGTGCAGTCTCGCGATGTGGTGCTTATAGATGCTTATATATTATTTGATTCGGGTGCTACTTGTTCATTTATATCCGATGACTTTGCTAAGAACTTAGAATTGCCTAGGGAGGAATTAGATTACCCTTTGAACATAGAAATTGCGAATAAGGAGGTAATTCCTGTTAGGTACGTACACAAGAAATGTAGGGTGAATATTAAGGGAAACGTGATGACAGTAGATCTGATCCCAATTAAACTTGGGGAATTCGACATTATTTTGGGAATGGATTGGCTATTCAATTATGGAGCAATAATTGATTGCCAAAAGAAACGTATTAACCTTATGACTCCATCAAAGGTAGTATTTTACGGCAGCAAGTCGCCTAGACAAACGAGTTATCTGACGATGATGCAGGCCAGGAAGTTGTTAAGACAAGGCTGTGTAGGATACTTAGCCTACATAGTTGATACTCGAAAAGTGAGTCCGAAATTAGAAGAGATACCTTTCGTAAGGGACTTGGTAGACGTCTTTCCAGACGATTTACCAGGACTTCCGCCAGATAGAGAAGTTGAGTTTGTAATCGATTTGGCGCCAGGAACTGCCCCGATATCGAAAGCTCCATACCGTATGGCCCCAATAGAGATGAAAGAATTAATGGTACAATTGCAAGAACTTTTAGATAAGAAGTATATTCAGCCGAGCGTATCACTGTGGGGAGCGCCGGTGTTGTTTGTTAAAAAGAAAGACGGATCGATGCGACTTTGCATTGATCATAGGGAGTTGAACAAGGTCACGATTAAAAATAAATATTCGTTGCCAATAATCAACGACTTGTTTGATCAGTTGAAAGGAGCTAGATATTTCTCAAAGATAGATTTGAGGAGTGGGTATCATCAGTTGAAGGTGAGGAAGGAAGATGTACCGAAGACAGCGTTCAGGACTCGTTATGGTCATTACGAGTTTTTGGTGATGTCATTTGGTTTAACGAATGCTCCTGCAGCATTCATGGACTTAATGAACATGGTGTTTAAGCCGTTTTTGGATAAGTTTGTAGTAGTATTCATTGACGATATTCTAATTTATTTCAAAACCAAGGAAGAGCATGCAGAACATTTGAAGTTAACATTGGAAGCGTTAAGAAGAGAGAAGTTGTACGCTAAATTTTCAAAGTGTGAATTCTCGATAGAACGATTACAATTTCTTGGACATGTGATTAACAAGGATTGGATTTCGGTGGATCTGTCAAAGGTTGAAGCAGTGCTTAACTGGGATCAGCTGAAAACACCATCAAAAGTAAGAAGTTTCCTCGGATTGGCAGGTTACTATAGGAGATTTATTCAGAATTTTTCCAAAATCGCGACTCCGTTAACAAATTTGACTAGGAAGACGTTGAAGTTCATTTGGACGGAGAAGTGTGAGGAAAGTTTTCAAGAATTAAAGAAGAGGTTGAGTACGACACCTGTGTTGTCTCTACCGGATAGCACAAGAAATTTTGTTGTGTACAGTGATGCGTCGCATAAAGGACTAGGCTGTGTGCTTATGCAGAACGGTAAGGTCATTGCGTATGCATCACGACAATTAAAGGACTATGAGAAGGGGTATCCTACCCATGATTTGTAGTTAGCTGCGGTGGTGTTTGCTTTAAAGATATGGAGGCATTATCTTTACGGGGAGAAGTGTGAAATATATACAGACCACAAAAGTCTGAAATATATTTTTTTACACAGAAGGATCTGAACATGCGTCAGAGGAGATGGTTGGAATTGATAAAGGATTACGACTACAAAATTTTATACCATACGGGTAAAGCAAACGTGGTGGCCGACGCCTTAAGCAGAAAGGGACGGGAGAAATTGTTTATGATTACCACTCAAGAGGAGCTAATTACAGCAATGGTGAAACTAGAGTTGAAAATAAAATTTCCGCAGAAGTGTGATGAAAAATTATTTCAATTGAGAATCGGTTCAACTTTGGTGGATAAGGTTAAGGAAGCACAAATCCAGGACAAAGAATATGATAGAATCAGGAAAAGAATATGTGGAGGTGATGAAGCGAAATTCAAAGTGGATAACGAGGGAGTATTAAGATTTGAGGGAAGAATTTGGGTTCCGTCAGTACAAGAGGTTAAGGAGGAAATTTTGAGCGAGGCTCATAATTCAAGATATTCGATTCATCCGGGTAGTACGAAGATGTACCAAGATCTCCAACAACATTTTTGGTGGTCGAATATAAAGAGAGATGTTGCCGATTGTGTAGCCAAGTGTTTGACATGTCAGAAAGTTAAAGCCGAACATCAGAGACCAAGTGGGCTATTACAACCGTTAGAAATCCCAGAATGGAAATGGGAGCACATCACCATGGATTTCGTAGTAGGTCTTCCGACAACTCAAAAAGGTTTCGATGCAGTATGGGTTATCGTAGATCGACTGATGAAATCAGCACATTTTCTACCGATCAAGATCAAATTCAACCTAGATCAGTTGGCGAAGTTATATGTGAAGGAGATTGTTTCGAGGCACGGTGTTCCAATATCTATTGTCTCAGATAGGGATCCGCGCTTCACATCGAACTTCTGGAAACGACTACAGGAATGCATGGGAACACAGTTACGTATGAGTACGACATATCATTCACAGACCAACGGACAGAGCGAAAGAACAATTCAAACATTGGACGATATGTTACGAGCTTGCATCATGGATTTCAAGGGAAATTGGGATGATCATCTACCGTTGGTGGAATTTACTTACAATAACAGTTACCACGCAAGTATTGGTATGCCGCCTTATGAAGCGTTGTACGGCAGAGAGTGCAGAACTCTATTATGCTGGGATGAAGTTAAAGAACGTTAATTGCTAGGACTAGAACTGGTGCAACAGACCACAGAAATTGTCAAAGTAATCAGGACAAGATTGATAGCAGCTTAGGATAGACAGAAGAAATATGCCGATCAATATCGTAAGAATCGAGAGTTTGAGTCTGGTAGTTACGTTTTCTTGAAAGTATCTCCCTGGAAAGGGAATATTTGTTTTAGTAAGAAGGGAAAACTGAGCCCGAGGTTTATTGGACCCTTTGAAGTGTTAAGAAGAGTTGGCGAGGTCGCATATGAGGTAGCTTTACCTCTAGCGTTGGAACACATCCACAACGTCTTTCATGTCTCGGTGTTACGACCATACAAACTCGACTACAAGCATGTCATAGAGTATGAACCCCTACAAGTTGAGAAAGATTTATCTTATGAAGAAGAACCTGTTCAGATAGTTGACAGGATAGAGCAAGTGCTAAGAAATAAAATTATATCTTCTGTTAAGGTGATCTAGAGGAACCACAATGCTGAAGAAGCAACGTGAGAACTCGAAAATCAGATGATGAGAAATTATCCTCAGTTATGTGCTTAATCTATGTGTAGCGATTCTGGGACAGAATCTTTGTAAGGGGGGAGAATGTAACGGGACGAGTTAATTGAGTCGTGATTCTAGGGACAGAATCCTTTTAAGGGGGGAAAGACGTGACGAACGAGATTTTGTAATTTGATTTAAATATTTATCGAATTGAATACATATTTTTTGATGATTTGATTGTTGAATTAATTGATTAATTGATGAAATTGTGCTAGATTAATTTAATTATATGTGTTACATTAATTAAATTATTGTGGAGAATTTTATATTTAAAGTATGTGTTTAGTTAAGTTTATTTGATTAAATGCATTATTTAAATAAGCATGATGTTATTTTTAATTAATTTAATATTAATTAGAGTTTTAATAATTTGTTATTATTAATAAAGGAGAATTTTATTTGTGTGATTATGTGATTTAATGTAGAATTATTCTATTTTATTTGATTGGTTTAAAATGAGATTATTTAACTGATTAAATAAGTGACATGAACTATAGTATAAACAATTTATTAAAATGAATTAGAAATGAGGAATAAAGGACTAGCCAAACATGGCTTTAGTAGGAGTTGGTGCCAGTTATTAACTGACACCATGTACTGTCAGTTTAATCTCACGTAGTTCATTATACACATTCCATTATTAGTATTTCTAAACCTGAGTATACAGAGAGAAAAAGAGAGAGAATTGAGAGGAATTAGAGAATTGAGAAGAAAGTCCATTCAATTGTTGCATAATCTAAGCACTAATCAAGGTAACTCCTTGATTTCAGACTTTAATTTATATTTTTATGAGTTTTATTCCATGAACGTATACTGTATTTTCTATAATTTGAATTCTATGGCTAAGTCTTTAAATAACTTGATGTTAGTAAGCATGTATATATGTATTTTATATGATTTATATATGATTTATAGTAATTAAATCCATAAAATCATATTTATGTTAGTGTTCTGGAAGTTACAGAGTAGTTACATATGAATATGAACTGTATGTATGAAATTGATGTCTGTGTTGTTAGTTAATTGGTTAAATTGATAATTTATTTTGTTTATGCATGTAAAAATGAAGAAAACAAGATTTAAACGGGTTAATTTGGTGTCATAACGAACCTGTTATGTGTGCTTTCATGGAAATTGAAGAAACTTTGATAAAATGATAAAAACCTCAAATTTTGATTCTTAGATTCATGGTTTATGCGATTTAAGTTGTTAGAATCATGCTAGAAGGCTTGGGTAACGATTATATATGAATTATAGTAATTGAGTATGTTTAATTTGATGTAAGAATAAGAATATTAGAATTTTTTGGCCTGTTTCTGCGTTCTTCGCGAACTGCAGAATCTGGAATTCGTGTTTCTCGCCCCGGCAGGAGCTTGCCCTGGCTAGCTCGTTTAACTGAGTTTTCTCGCCCCGGCGAGAAAACTATGAAGAAATTTCTCGCCCCGACGAGAAATTTTGTGAAGGAATTCTCATCCTGGCGAGCTCAGTGCAGAAAGTGTTAAAATTTTTCTTTCTTTGTAGTTATTTAACGAGCATCCCTTTTCCAAATATCATCATCATCATTGAGCTTAACCACATAAGGAAATCTTTGTAATATCTGAGAATTTTCAACCTTCATTATTAATTAAATATAAATTTTAATTTTTAATGGGTTCATTTTGTATGCTTATTTAAATCTTGTGTGATTAATTGATTATGTGATTAAGTGATTATGTGAATAATTGCTAGAATTAATTAAAGGGTATCACTAATGGTTTAATTAAATTAGTGGTCTAACCCTAAAGTGTTATCTCAATAGAGTTGATGAAGTTGTTCCTTTAACAAACATTCAATTTACTTAAATATAGTAAAGGAATTAAGTTCCTTAAGTTAAAAAAATAAGTATTAATTAATGCATGCAATATTGATATTATTATGTAGTAGTCTATTTAGTAAATTAATACTAAGTGGACTAGATTAAGTTATTAATTCCATTTTTTATGTAATTACGAAGTTGGTATTAAATGGATACTAGATTAGTTGGGTTTTTATGGTATGATTTATTTAATTAACTGAGTAGCAATAAGTTGGGCAATAATTTTGGGACATATCCCATTTTATTCCGACCGTGATCTGCAGAGAGAGAGAGAGAGAGAAATCAAATTTAATAAAATGCACAATGGGAGTCCAATCCCCTCTTTTCCTCCTTTTCCCAGCCGCGCCTAGTCTATTGATTTTGCTTGTATCAGTTGGTGGAATGATGGTTGAGGGAGTGGGGTTAATTGATTAGTTCCATTGTCCAGCATCTTCTTCTTCTTCACGTTGGTTAACCAAATTGGACCAAAGCATTGTCTGTGTAATGAATTTTCTATAAATTGGAACCTTTGCCTTCACAATTTCAGTTGCTAACATCTGATAAGTTTATATAGAGAGTGAGTATTGTTGTGAGGTGTTAGTATTTTGCATTTAAGCTTTTAAGGAGCATCAATTTAGCTTCATCAGAGGTAAAAGTTCACCACTGTGTTCTTAATTTCTTAGTTTGTTAAATTTTATGAAATCCTTGATTCTTGCTAATTAGCTTGTTAATTGGTGTAATGATGTTATATGGGTTTGTATGCATGTTTGGGACCAATGTAGTTACTCTGAATTGAGTTTAGAAAGGTTAGGCTATGAAAATTTTCGTGTTCTGCAGAAGTAGAGCCCCAAGGCTAAAAACTGCGCGGCTGCGCAGGCTGCCAGTTCTTGTTGCTGCGTTGTGATGCTTTGAACATGTTAGCTTAATCCATTGATGCATAAAAATAGGGTTGACATGTTATCTAGTGTCCCTATGAATGCTATGACTTGCGCACGTTGTTCTAGCATATATTTTCTAAAGGAAACTTAAGAACTTTGGAATAAACTTGTCAAATCCATGTCTTGTATATCTGACCATTTGAGTATATGTACATAGCTTATATATGTGTTCACATGCATGTGAGTTATGATTTTTAAGTTGTCTTGCATGAGCTATGTTACGTGAGTTGTCTTAGTATGATTTTCAAGGAAAAATCTAGAGTTTAAAGACGAGTATCGCCAAATATTGTGAGAGTTGTCTTCTGACCATACAAGCTTGCATAATAGGACTCATTATACCTCTAGACGTGATTGACATGTGCACCATTTAACTAAACATGATTTTTGACATGTGCAAGTATGTTTAAGGCATGAGATTCCATGTGGAAGCTATGTATTTAACATGTAAGTGTGTTGTTACACCCGAGCATGCATATCAAGTATTGTTTAGTCTCACTATGTGGTATTATGACCCTAATAGCGGATTACTTGTGAGATGGACTTGTTAAACTCAAGTTAATAACATTATGAGCATGTGTAATTGAGTTATATCAGTAACCTGTATGCTAAGGATAAACTAGGTTCCTGCTGAATGACATTTCATGCTTGGACAGTCCAGAGAGTGGCGCGGCCGCGCCACTCCTAAGGCAAATACTAGCGCGGCCGCGCATGTCGCCAGTTTTGCCTAGTTGTTTTAATGTGTGAACAGAGTCTTGCAGTATGTATGTATGTTTTAAGCTGTATTGCATGATTTAACTGATATGCTATACGTTCAAGCTTACGTTGATGCTTAGAATCGAGGTGTTCTAGATTTGCGATTCATTTAGCTAAGATTGCGAAATAATAAATGGGGACTTAGTAATAATGGTTCCATTTACGTGACTATGTGTTAGGATTACTTGGTGTGTAAGAGTACACTCTTTCTAGTTATACGGTACTAATTGGGAGACCAGCTTGTTAATGTTAGGCCGTCTCAATGCAATTTAATTTAAAGCTAGATTATTGTAGCTAAGCAAACAGGCAAGTTCTCTGCCCCGAAACCTTACGTTGTTGCAAGTTCCTTTTTACCGAAATTTTAATTGTGCAAGTTTTCCCCGAACGCATTCTTGCATTATTCATTGCAAGATATCATTTAAGCTTGAACCTTTAATTCCTCAAGCATGCTCTAAGTGGTTTAATTACTTAACAATTATTCCACATCATTGTTATTGACACTCACACTTAGTGCAATTGTTTTCGTGTCGATATTGTCTGGCACTTTATTAAAGTTCTAACATGGATGAACTGCCATAGTTAAGTCTTAGCCATTGTCCGGTTAGACATATGTGATAATAGATTTTAAAAGCTATCCAAATCAATTGATGGTGCGGAAATCTTGGACTTTATGAACACCCCTTCAATATAGGGGAGTATCTCACGTATCGGATATAAGATACAAATAGCAGAGTTAAATATTATGCATATACATAGCGTACGCGAGGCTGATCCCCTCAAGTACTTATTCAGTGGCCAGTAACCAAAGGGTCAATTAGCTATTGACTCCCTTGGACGTTTATTGTTCAAAGTCTACTTGACTATCATTCATTCTAAAAGCAATTATCATTCTTGCTTCCGATATTCATATTGTTGAATTTCTCTATTTATATTCCGTTCATCATGATATATCCTTTATTGTTGTATTTAAACTTGACGGGCAAATTAGTTGCTCACCCTTGCTATATCATGAACCCTATTGCAGTTAAGCCCAAGACCTCATACAAGGACAAGGGCAAAGAGAAGATGAAGTAATAGACTTCGAGTAGCTGACCTTACCTTATGATTAGTGTAATTTTACTATTGTTGTAATTTGAACCCTGATTTAATATTTAGGGTATGTTCGATGTATGTATTAAGGTTATCGAATCTTGGGGCTAGTAACACCTTTGAATGAACAACATATGTTTATTATATTCTGCATTTAGTCATTTTATGTTGTTTGGAGGTGGATGTTGTATTGGATCGTGATGGCCGGATTCGGGTGTTTGAGACCCGAATTCGGAGGCGACACAGGTTGGTATCAAAGCTGTAGGTTATAAACGTTAGGATTGCGAAACCTAGGTTATAACCTTAGTATTAAACTCGTATTGAGTGCAGTAGGAGATAAATCAGGGAGATTTATCATATTTGGTATTTTGATGAATTGGGGAATTCATCGAGTCGAGTGGTACCCAATGAAATATAACTTCATTCCTTTAATGAATATATTTTATTGTTGTACTAATGGTTGTTTTGTGTGTTTGTAGGATGACTGCCGTAGGAGAAACTAGTGGAGTTAGGGAGGAGGTATTTACTGACATACCCGTTGTTACGGAGCAGCTGGTAGGCTATGCACCTGTTACCCCAGTAGTACCATCGAGTGGGTCTGAGCCAGAGGAGGACTACTTGATGGATTTGGTAGAGCCTGTTATGGGCAAAGTGTGGAGATCCGGGAGTCAGGACAGTGAGGACTTGCTCAGGGATTATGCTGATCACATAATGGAGCAGGAGCAGACTATCGAGCAGCAGAATGCTCGTATTGCACACTTAGAAGAGGAGAATTTTGTCCATCAGGAGATGGAAGATCAGTATAAGGCAGAGGCGTATTCACTACAGTTCAAGGTAGCTGAGCTGAAGGCTCAGATTCAGCAGTTAGAGAGTGCTACACCCTAGTTGAGCCAATCCTTAGGAGGCAGCAAATCCGGGGGAGAAGCCAAGTCGAGTAGGAAGTGCAGCAGCTGCGGAAAGAACCACTCAGGGGAGTGTATGAAAGGAAGAAGCGTTTGTTATCGTTGCGGACAACCGGGGCACCTGGCTCCTCAGTGTCCGAATAGGCAGAAAGGAGGGTATTTCTCGTGTGGAGCCCCAGACCATTAGATCAAAGACTGCCCGAAGAGAAAGGGCGATACAGCTAGCGGTAACCGCAATAGTAACAACAACAATAACAACAGTAGGCTGAGCTTTGGAGAGCCAGCCACTCAGGCCAACAGACCTATGACACGCACATTCAACATGACCGTCAAGGATGCGGTAGAGTCCAAGGACGTAGTGTCAGGTATCATCACAATTAATGACATGAATGCATATGTGTTATTTGATTCGGGTGCTACCCGCTCTTTCGTTTTTGAAGAATTTGCTAGAAGGTTAGACTTACCTCGTGAAAGGTTAGAGCACCCTATGAGCATAGAAGTAGCAAACAAAGAAATTATTTTCGTAGAATGCATTCATAGGAATTGTTGCGTCAATTTGCGAGGATTTGAGCTCAGCGTGGACTTGATGCTAATTTGTTTGGGGGAGTTTGACGTATTCCTTAGGATGGATTGGTTATTAAGTCACGGAGCAGTCATCGACTGTAAGAAGAAGTGTGTACACCTGTAGACTCCAGATAAGTCGAAGGTGGTATACTATGGTAGTAAATCGCCAGGATAATCTTGTTGTCTGACGATGATGCAAGAAAAGAAGTTGCTTAGGAAAGGTGGCATAGGTTATTTGGCTGACATAGTTGATACTCGTCGAGTCACAGATGAACTGAGTCAGATACCTGTCGTAAGGGAGTTCGTTGATGTCTTCCCAAACGAAATTCCCGGACTGCCGCCAGATAGGGAGATAGAATTTGTGATTAACTTAGTACCCGGGACGACACCGATATCCAAGGCGCCATACCGAATGGCACCAGTAGAGATGAAAGAATTAATGGTTCAACTGCAAGAACTGCTAGATAAGGGTTACATCAGACCAAGTGTGTCCCCATGGGGAGCGCCAGTGCTGTTTGTAAAGAATAAGGATGGTCCGATGAGGCTTTGTATCGACTATCGTGAGTTGAACAAAGTTACGATTAAGAATAGGTATCCGCTGCCCAGGATTGACTATTTATTTGATCAACTTAAGGGAGCAAAATACTTTTCAAAGATCAATTTAAGGATTGGTTATCATCAATTGAAGGTGAGACAGGAAGATATTTCGAAGACGGCATTCAGGACTCGTTATGGGCATTTCGAGTTTCTGGTAATGTCATTTGGATTAACGAATGCACCAGTGGCATTCATGGATATGATGAACAGGGTGTTCAAGCAGTACTTAGACAAGTTCGTAGTTGTATTCATCGATGACATTTTGGTGTATTCGGAAATAGAAGAGGAGCACGCTGAACATTTAAGGATTGTATTGGAGGCTCTCAGAAGAGAAAAACTGTACGCGAAGTTTTCTAAGTGTGAGTTTTAGTTACAGAGGGTACAGTTCCTAGGTCACGTCATTGACAAGGATGGTGTTTTGGTGGATCCAACAAAAGTAGAAGCCGTTATCAATTGGGAGCAGCCGAAGACGCCTACAGAGATCAAAAGTTTCCTAGGGTTAGCGGGATACTATCGGAGATTCATCCAGGATTTTTCAAAGATAGAATCGCCATTAACCAATCTTACCAGCAAGACGGTAAAATTCGTTTGGACGGAAAAATGTGAGGAGAGTTTCATAGAGCTAAAGAAGAGACTTAGCCAAGCACCGGTGTTGGCCTTACTGGATAACACTGGAGGTTTTGTAATATACAGCGACGCGTCACACAAGGGCCTTGGTTGTGTGTTAATGCAGCACGACAAGGTTATTGCGTACGCGTCACGTCAACTAAAGGAATATGAGAAGGGTTATCCGACTCATGACCTGGAGTTAGCCGCGGTAGTTTTCGCCTTGAAGATCTGGAGGCACTACCTATACGGAGCGAAGTGCGAGATATATACGGATCACAAAAGTCTAAAATATATCTTCACTCAAAAGGAGCTAAACATGAGGCAGCGCCGATGGTTAAAATTGATCAAAGATTACGACTGTGAGATTCTGTACCATCCGGGAAAAGCAAATATAGTGGCCGATGCCTTAAGCAGAAAAGGCAGAGAGAAGTTGTTGAAGTTAACCACTCAGAAAGAGTTGATAAGGGATTTTGAACGACTCGAGTTGGAGATCGAGTATCCGAGAGAGTCACATGAGAAATTATGTGAAGTGACAGTAAGTCCGACCTTATGGGATAAAATAAAGGAGGCTCAGAAGAAAGATGGAGAGTACGAAGGCATAAGGAAGCGAATTTTCGAAGGGGAAGAATTCAAATATAAAATTGATAGCACATGGCTGATAAGGTTTGAAGGGAGGATCTGGGTACCGTTGAATCCGGAGTTAAGAGAAGAGATTCTCCAAGAAGCTCACAATACAAGGTACTCAGTACATCCCGGTAGCACGAAGATGTATCAGGATTTGCGACCATACTTTTGGTGGCCAAATATGAAAAGGGAGGTAGCAGAGTGCGTCAGCAGATGTCTGACATGTCAGCGAGTTAAAGTAGAACACCAGCGACCGAGTGGATTGCTTCAGCCATTAGAGATTCCTGAGTGGAAGTGGGAGCACATCACCATGGACTTTGTGGTGGGCTTGCCACCAACACAAAAGGGTTTAGACGCCATCTGGGTAATCGTGGACCGTCTGACCAAGTCTGCTCATTTCCTACCGATCAGGATACGGTACAATCTGGAGCAATTGGCTAAACTCTATGTAAAAGAGATCGTGTCGCGACATGGAGTGCCGATATCTATTGTGTCGGACCGAGATTCGCGCTTCACGTCAAATTTATGGAGGAGTCTGCAAGAAATGTTGGGAACGCAGTTGAGGTTAAGTACGGCATACCATCCTCAAACTGATGGCCTGAGCGAGCGAACGATTCCAACCTTGGAAGACATGCTTCGAGCAATCGTAATGGACTTAAAGGGTAGCTGGGATGACCACTTGCCACTTGTAGAGTTCGCTTACAACAATAGTTATCATGCTAGTATCGGAATGCCACCGTACGAAGTGTTATATGGGAGAAAGTGCCGAACGCCATTGTGTTGGGACGAGGTTGGAGAACGAAGACTGCTAGGACCTGAAATAGTGCAACAGACAGCAGATACAGTGAAGCTGATCAGGAATCGCCTGGTAGCAGCCCAAGACCGTCAGAAGAAGTACGCTGATCTACATCGTCAAAAGCGGGACTTCAACGTGGGTAGTTTTGTGTTTCTGAAGGTATCTCCCTAGAAAGGGAAGATTCGTTTTGGTAAGAAGGGCAAGTTAAGCCCTAGGTTCATAGGACCGTTCGAGATTCTGAGGAGAGTTGGAAAAGTGGCATACAAGGTAGCGTTTCCTCCTGAACTTGAGTACATTCACAATGTGTTTCATGCGTCAGTGTTGCGGCCATACAAACCGGACTACAAGCACGTTATCTCCTATGAACCAATTCAAGTCGAGAGGGAGTTATCGTACGAGGAGGTTCCTGTCCAAATACTCAATAGGAAGGAACAAAAGTTAAGGAATAAGATTATTCATTCCGTTAAAGTTCTTTGGAGGAATCACGCAGTCGAGGAAGCTACGTGGGAACTCGAGAAAAAGATGAGAGCGAATTATCCGCAATTATTTGAGTAACCTTATTTTTACAATATTCATCGATGATATCTTGGTCTATTCAAAGACACAAAAGGATCATGCGGAACATCTGAGGATGGTGTTGGAGACATTAAGAAAGGAGGAGTTGTATGCGAAATTCTCAAAGTGCGAGTTTTGGTTGGAAAGAGTGCAGTTTTGGGGCACGTGATCGACCATGAATGGATATTAGTAGATCCGACAAAAGTAGAAGTGGTAATTAACTGGGAACGACCGAAGACACTAACGAAGATACAGAGTTTCTTAGGTCTAGCAGGTTACTACCGTAGATTCATCAAAGATTTTTCGAAATTATCAGGTCCCTTAACAAATTTAACCAGAAAAGTAGTAAAGTTTGTTTGGTCAGAGAAGTGTGAAGAGAGTTTCCAAGAACTAAAGAGAAGATTAAGTGAAGCACCAGTTTTATCTTTGCCTGATGATATGGGTGGTTTCGTAGTTTACAGCGATGTGTCACACAAAGGACTTGGTTGTGTTTTGATACAACACAGCAAGGTCATAGCGTACGCATCATGTCAGTTGAAGGATTACGAGAAAAAGGGTATCCTACTCACGACTTGGAGTTATCTATAGTAGTTTTTGCCCTAAAAATTTGGGGACATTATTTGTATAGAGAGAAATGTGAGATATATACAAACTATAAAAGTCTGACGAATATCTTCACATAGAAAAAGATGAATATGAGACATAAAAGGTAGTTAGAATTGATCAAAGATTACGATTGCGAGATTATGTATCACCCTGAAAAAGCTAACGCAGTTGCTGACGCCTTAAGCAGAAAGGGACGGGAAATGTTAGAAATGTTAACAACTCAGGAGGAGCTCATCAAAGAAATAGAGAGAATGGAGATTGAAGTTCAATACCTGAGGGAGTCGGAAGCAAAACTGTTCAACATGGAGACTCGTCCAGTATTATTGGACAGAGTAAAGGAAGCCTAGGATCAAGATGAAGAATGTAGCAAGGTAAAGAAACAAGTGGCAGAAGAAGAGGTCACTAAATTCAAAATAGATAAGGAAGGGTTACTGAGGTTCGAAGGAAGAGAATGGGTACCAGCAGTACCTGACCTAAAAGAAGAAATCTTGCAAGTAGCACATAGTTCAAATTTCTTAATTCATCCGGGCAACAGAAAGATGTATCAAGACCTTCGACCGCACTTTTGGTGGCCCAATTTGAAAATAGAGGTGGTAGAGTATGTCAGTAGATGCCTAACTTGTCAAAGAGTGAAAGCGAAGTATCAAAGACTAAGTGGATTATTACAACCACTAGAGATTTTGGAATGAAAATGGGAGCACATAACTATGGATTTTGTTGTGGGACTTCCAACTACACATAAAGGTTATGACGCGATATGGGTCATTGTGGATCGATTGACAAAATCAGCGCATTTCTTGCCAATTAAGATCAGATTCAATCTAGATCAATTAGCTAAATTGTACGTTAAGGAGATTGTGACAAGACATGGTGTCCCGATATCGATCGTGTTCGATCGAGATCCGCGATTTACATCTAATTTCTGGAAAAGTCTACAAGAGCGTATGGGAACACAGTTGAGGTTAAGTACGGCGTATCATCCTTAAACTGAAGGTCAAAGTGAAAGAACTGTGACATCCTCAAATCCGGGTCACCCAAACCGCGGGTCTGGTTCGTCACTATCTAATACATACATCATATTATCGATACTTTACAGCGGAAATAAAGGAATATTTACATTGATATAACATAAATAATCCTGTCTCAAGTCCCGAAACCAAACTTCTACAAAACATAACTTAATACATAAGGGTAATTAAGTCAAAATACATCACAAGAGTCAACAAGTCTTAATACATAATCAAAATTAGAAGTTGGGATTCAGGGTTCTCGCCCCGCGCGAGAATCGCAGGCTTATTTTTCTCGCCTCGGCGAGAACTCCTCTAGATATTTTTGCCCCGACCCAAACTGAAGCTGCCCTAGCCAAGACTTCTCTGCCCATCCTCGCCCCGGCGAGGTTTCTAGTACAAGTTTCTCGCCCTGGCGAGAACAACCAGATTTCATTGACACATTTTTCGAGGCACGCAGTTTTTGGCAGATTTCTTCTTTTATTTACGTATCTTTTAGATTTCTATTGTAATTAGGATATTTATTAGATACGATTTGTTTTCCATATTAATTAGTTAGGTAGAATTTGATTTCCAATTGGATTTCTATTCCTTTTAGGATTTAGGGTTTGTTTTTAAGGTTTTATTCTATTAGTATAAATAGAATACATGGCTTAAGTAATAGTTGGACAATTCATATTAATAAAATTTCTCTTGTGAGATTATTCTCTACTTTTGGTTCTTTGAGATTCATATTTAACTTATCATACAACAAATCACAGTTGTGTGTGGTGTTATTCTATTGCATCATTCAATCATACGGAGATTATCGTTTGAATTAAACGAGGGTCAAAGTGTTGTTGGTGTTTCATCCCTCATACATTCAAATTGCGTGATCGACAATTCCAAGGTTTATCGTCTATATTCAGGCGAGGGATTAAGGATTCGAACGAGTTCCACCTTCATAACTTGCTGGAAACGATCCGGGCGACGACCACCTCACGCAAGCGTACCGTGGAGTCCATCATTTGGTATCAGAGTCACGTTTTCTAGTAGGTTACTTGTCCTTTATTTTACTTATTGAAGAGTAAAAAAAAAATCCTTTCAGTTATTTCGTTTGATTGATATTATTGGGAAAAATTATTATTGTTGCAATTGCTTGGGTTTCATAAGTTTCGTGAATAGTGGGATTATATTGAAGAAGTTATCATTTTTTTTTGTTAATGTGGAGTTTCCCAACCGCAGTCGGACTAATCTCCCCACCCCGGGACATGCTTTTCATACGGGCTTGCACCCGCGTCCCCGTGGCCCCATTAGCATTTTTATTGCCTTTGACAATTGTTGCAAGTCGGATTCGATCCCAGGATGTCCGAGTCTACGGCTCATCCCAGGGCGTCATTTGAACCACTGCGCCAACTGCTGGGGTTTTGAAGAAGCTATCATTTGGGTTTATTGTTGGAATTTGTGACATTTGAGGATATTGGGATTTCACTCAAGAGAATTTTAATTGGTGATCGTGAAACTTTGGTGGTTATCGTACGTCACACTTGTTATATTTTGTTTTGTGATAAGTTCTTATTGAATTTATTAGAAGAACTGAGATATTTGGTTGGTGAATTCAAAAAGAACCTATTATAGGGAATTTGAGTGGTAAAAGGCAAGAGTGTGAGATCAATTGAGGGTAAAAGCCTAATTGTGCGATACATTGTTTGAGCGAAACACGTAAGGGAGTGTGTGAGGAAATTTTTCTTTATGTACTAACATTTGTTTTGCAGCAATCATGTTTGGATATAATTGTGAAAATAATTATGAGTGGCGAAAGAGATCTTTTCAAGGAAGGCGCGATCCTGAAGCTTATTTGAGTTGGGAGGAAAGGAAGGAACGGGAGTTTGGCTATCATAATTGATGAGGACATCCATAATCCAGGAACCCGTGACACAACCCGAGAAGATCCATTACAATTACCACTTGGACCCGTTACTAGAGCTCGAGCTAAAACCTTTAAAGACGACCTTAACGGAATGATCCATGAATTATGGAACGAGGTTGGATCAAGCATAGAGGTTATGGAGATGAAGTCCAAGTGTATGAAGCCCGTAAACATGTTGCGAATGGACGTGGCAGACCAAACAGCGAAAGAAAACTGTTTGCTCGGATCAGGTTGACCTCGCCCCGGCGAGAATCTCCAGGCCATTTTTCTCGCCCCGGCGAGGTTTTCCCAAGCCAATCCTCTCGCCCCGGCGAGAGGCTCGCCCCGGCGAGAAATCTTCAGTTCAAATCTCTCGCCCCGGCGAGAACCTCCTGGATGCAATTTGTTATTTTTTGACTTTCTTGATTTTCGAACCTTCTTTCATCTAAAACATGATATCAGTATTTAGGATCAATTACATGTGTTCTGATTGCTACATTTCAATATTTGTGTGCTTGTATTTCAAAGAGTGTGTGCTTCTAGAAGCTTCTAGTTTGTTTCTAAAACTAGTATAAATAGGTGCTATTGTAAACTTGAATCATTCATTAATATTCAGATTATCATCATTATTGTGAGATTGTTCCTTTCTTGTGGTTCTTGAGAATTCCTAAGTATTTCCTTAGTTTTCTTCGAGATTCATATTCGACTTATCATACAACCAATCATAGTTGTGTGTGGCGTCTTCTACCGCATCAATCGTCGATTGTACCAAGATTACCGCTTCAACATAAGCGAGGGGTCGAGGTGTCGTTGGTGTCCATCCTACACAAACTTCATTGCAAGCAATTGTACCAAGATTACCGTCTACATATAGGCGAGGGGTTAAGGTGTTGCAAGCTATCCATCCTATCAATTTGTTAGAAACGATCCGGGCGACGACCACCTCACGCAAGCGTGCCGTGGAGTCTATCATTTGGTATCAGAGCTAAGTTTCCTATCAAGTTACTTATCTTTACTTTTCTTGTTGAATTATAGTAAAAAAAAACTGCATAAAAATTTATAGCAGAAAATTTGTATTGTTGAATTGCTATCATTGGGATTTTTATTTGCAAGAATCATATTTGGCGGTTGGAAGTCTTGTGGAGAGTCGTACTTTCGGTATTGCGTTTTTGATAAGTTATTATTGAATTGTAATTAGAGAATTGAGGTAATATTTGTGAGAATTCAAAACAAACCTATTAGAGAGAACTACGAGCGGAAAAAGGCAAGAGTAGTAAGTTTGATTGAGGGTAAAAGCCTAATTGTGTGATACACGAGCGTTTCCTATTTGTGTGATATTTTTTTTTTTTTTTTTTTTTTTTTTTTGCTAAATTTGATTGTGTATAAGAAAACCATAAAATACAATGGCAAAGGGGCATACCCCAGAGAAATAAAGTCAACATGAGACAGGCCCCATGAAGAACATATAAAGAAAACTATTCAACAATGGAAATAGAATCAAAGCAAAAAAGCAACCAGATACAACCAATTACAACCAGTTACAACCAGTTATGATATGTATGACATTTTTGAGCAGCCTGTTGAAACTTCGTAGAACTTGAGAGCCGAGCTTTGATCAAGTTGATGATTTCCTTGGCCAAGGCATGGGGGGGCAACATAGACCCGTCATGGAGCATAGAGTTTCGAGAACCCCAAATTTTATACAGGCAGGTGGCGAGAATGAGTTTCAAAATCCCAGAATTCATTTTCCTCCCATGGAACTGTTGAATATAATCAATCAGATTATCCCAGTCAGTTGGAATATTGGTCCAGTTTCCAACCGCCAGAACAATAGAAAACACACCACTAGAGTAAGGACAGTTAAAAAAGAGGTGGTTAAAAGTTTCATTGGCAGAATTACACAAGAGACACCTTAAAGGAGAAAAACTAGAGTAAGACACAAAAGCATCATTAGTAGGGAATCTTTTGTGCAATGCAAGCCAAAGAAAGAAAGAGAACCGAGGAACATAATGCTTGTGCCAGGGGATATTGGCCCAAGAGATAACACTACCTCGGTGACGGATGGAGTCCCAAATTTTGTTTGCTTTTAAGAGTCGAATATCAACCGAATCCCAAGTGATAGAGTCATCATTTGCAGATGGAGATGGAGCAGTTGTAAAAAGACTACGAAACTGGACAACATCGTGATGGTTACTCTGGGGCAGCACCCAATTTGAGTGGGAAATAATGGTAGAAAGGAGAGCAGATTTTGGGAGCCCTGAGTTAGACAACAGAAAATTGTTTGGAGATAAGGATTGGCCATGCAACCAAGGATCAAACCAGAGGCTAAAGTGGTTCCCCCGACCTACTCGATAAGATAGAAAACGTTGAGCTAGGGGGCGGAGCTTAAGCACTTTGCGCCAGATCCAAGAGCAGTCAGTTGGAATATTGATATGCCAAAAATTGTTATGCTTGAGAACTGAGGCCTGGATCCAGGATGCCCAAAGGGAAGAGGGTTTAAATTGGATTACCTTAGTTAAGTGCTGAATAATGAGAGCCTTGTTCCAATCCTCAAGGTCTTTAACCCCCAAACCACCTTCACTATATGGCAAGGAGATTACCTTCCAAGAGATTTTAGCCCCATGTTTCCCAAGAGAAGGCCCCTTCCAAAGGAATCTAGTGAGAATAGATTGGATAGTTCTAAGAACTGATTTGGGCAGAATGAAATGAGCTGACCAAAAAGATTGAATAGAAATGAGCACAGATTTAATCAACTGCAGTCTGCCAGAATAAGAGAGAAACTTAGCAGTCCAAGAGGAGATCCGCGAAGTTATCCTTTGGATAAGAGGCATGCAATCATTGTGAGTGAGCTTCGAGGATATAAGAGGGACACCTAGGAATCGGATTGGCAGGGAGCCGACAGGAAACCCAAGTAAGTCGAAGATAGCATGTTTACAAGATTATTTGTGTGATATATTGTTTGAGTGAAACACGTAAGGGAGTGGTGAGGAACTTGTTTTCTACTAATCTTTATTTTGCAGGAAATATGTTTAACACAAGAGATAAGACAATTGAAAATGAACCTTCTACATCGAATTTTGACCCAAAACTCATGATGGAGGCTATGATGAAAGAATTTTCTAGACAATTGGGGATGGCTATGGAACAAGTGCATGATCGCATCGATCAATTGAGTGACACTCGAGGGGAACGAACTCAAATCCCTCCGGGTGGGCGCCCAAAAGGAAAAACCCAACAAAAGGAAGCAAAGCTAGAGGAAACAAATTACTATGATGAAAGGTTTAGTGAGGAAGAGGATCGAGAAACTGACTTTATCCCTAGGAGACATTTTGCAAATGATAGAGGCGGCTGAAATCGAGAGGACAACAATCTTGATAACATCAAAATGAAAATTCCCACATTCCAAGGCAGAAGTGACCCCGAGACATATCTAGAATGGGAGAGGAAAATGGAGTGGATCTTTGACTATCACAACTACTCGGATCTCAAAAAAGTTAGAATTGCAGCTACCGAATTTTCCGACTATGCAGTTACTTGGTGGGATCAATTAATGACCGGCTAGGAGGTGCAGGGAACGTCCAATAGAGACTTTGGCAGAAATGAAAGCTGTAATGAAAAAGAGGTTTGTCCCGAGCCACTACTATCGAGATCTGTTTCGAAACTTACAAAATTTGAGACAGGGAAGCAAGAGTGTAGAGGACTACTTCAAGGAGATGGAGATGCTAATGGCTAGAGCTGACATCGACGAGGATAATGAGGCAACCATGGCTCGATTTTCAGCAGGTTTAAATTGGGATATTGCAGATTTGGTGGAGCGTCAACATTATGTGGTATTGGAAGACATGGTGCACATGGCTATCAAAATAGAGAAGCAACTTAAGAGGAGAGGTGGCCAGCGAACAAATCCTACCACAGGTTCATCATGGAAACCCAATAATGTGAAGCGTGAGGAAAAGCCATCTACTTTCAAGCCAAAGCCAGAAATCAAGCAAGGAGCGGCTACTCAAGTAGTGCAAGGTAAAACTAATACACCTTCTACTAGTCGTAATCGAGATATTGTATGCTTTAAATGTCAAGGCAGGGGACATATTGCAAATCAATGCCCAAATCAAAGAACTATGTTATTGCTTGATAATGGGGATTTGGAGACCGAGGAAGAAAATAGTGACAATGACTCTATGCCACCATTGGAGGAAGATCGAGAGGTTGCTATGCATGGCGAAGTGTTGGTTACACGGAGAATGCTTAGTACACAGGCAAAAGAAGAAAGCAGCGAGCAAAGAGAGAATCTATTTCATACCAGGTGCATGGTAAATGGTAAGATCTATTGTGTTGTAATTGATGGTGGGAGTTGTACAAATGTGGCAAGCATCACAATGGTGGAGAAATTGGGACTTACAACATCCAAACATCCTCACCCATACCGATTGCAGTGGCTCAATGACAGCGGCGACATCAAAGTTACCAAGCAAGTATCAGTGCCGTTTACAATTGGGAAGTATGTTGATGAGATCCTTTGTGATGTAGTTCCTATGCAAGCAGGTCATTTACTACTTGGGAGACCTTGGCAGTTCAATCGGCGAGTAAAACACGATGGCTTCACTAATGAGTACTCTTTTGTTCATAATCAAAGAAAAGTTACCTTGTGTCCTATGTCACCAAAACAAGTGCATGAGGATCAAATACACTTGCAGAGAGATCATGAAAAGAAAACAAAAGAGAGAGAAAAAAAGAAAGAAGAGAGAAAAACAAACATTTTTACAAAAAGGAGTGATGTAAGGCGAGCTTTGGATTCTAAACAGCCAATGATTATACTTCGGTATAAGGAGGCACTTTTAAATACTAACGCTAATAATCCTTCTTTGCCTAGTGTTATTTCTGCTCTTTTACAGGATTATCAGGATGTATTTCCCGAGGAACTTCCACAGGGATTACCACCAATTCGGGGAATTGAGCATCAAATTGACTTTGTCCCAAGCGCGACCATTCCAAATCGCCCGGCATACCGAAGCAATCCCGAGGAAACAAAGGAATTGCAAAGGCAAGTTGACGAGCTAATGAACAAAGGTTTTGTGAGGGAAAGCATGAGTCCATGTGCGGTTCCAGTTATTTTAGTACCTAAGAAAGATGGGAAGTGGCGTATGTGCATTGATTGTCGAGCGGTAAATAACATCACGGTAAAATATCGGCATCTCATTCCTAGGTTAGATGACATGTTAGATGAATTGCATGGATCTTGTGTGTTTTCTAAAATTGACTTAAAGAGTGGCTATCATCAGATTAGAATGCATGAAGGGGATGAATGGAAAACTGCTTTTAAAACAAAATATGGGTTTTATGAGTGGTTAGTCTTACCTTTTGGCTTAACTAACGCTCCTAGCACATTCATGAGACTAATGAACCATGTTTTGCGTTCCTTCATTGGAAAGTTTGTAGTTGTCTACTTTGATGATATCTTAATCTATAGCAAAGATTTAGTTGAGCATGCATTGCATATAAAATCTGTCCTAGATGTGCTTCAAAAAGAAAAATTGTATGCTAATATGGACAAATGCACATTTTGTACGGATCGAGTTGTGTTTCTTGGTTTTGTTGTTAGTACACAGGGAGTACAGGTTGACGAAGAAAAGGTACGTGCAATCCAAGAATGGCCAACTCCTACTAATGTCAGTCAAGTGCGTAGCTTTCATGGACTCGCAAGTTTTTATAGACGGTTTGTAAGGAATTTCAGCGAAGTCACAGCACCACTCACCGAAGTAATCAAAAAGAGTGTAGGATTCAAGTGGGGTGATGCACAGGAAAAAGCGTTTAATTTGATTAAAGAAAAATTGACTAACGCTCCTTTACTTGTATTGCCTAATTTCACTAAAACCTTTGAAATTGAATGTGATGCTTCAGGTTTAGGCATTGGAGCTGTGTTGATGCAAGAAGGAAAACCCGTTGCATATTTCAGTGAAAAATTGAGTGGAGCAGCTTTGAACTATCCTACCTATGACAAAGAGTTATATGCCTTAGTTCGGTATTTGGAGACTTGGCAACATTACCTGTGGCCTAAGGAATTTGTGATTCGCACGGATCATGAATCATTGAAATATTTGAAAGGCCAACACAAGTTGAACAAGAGACATGCCCGATGGATGGAGTTCATCGAGACGTTCCCGTATGTCATTCGGTATAAGCAAGGTAAGGAGAATGTCGTTGCCGACGCTCTCTCAAGAAGGTATGTGTTGTTAAATACTCTCGACACAAAATTACTTGGTTTTGAACAAATCAAAGAATTGTATGTTAATGACCATGATTTCTGTGAAGAGTTTAAAATTTGTGAAAAGAATGTTGTAGGTAAGTACTTCAAGATGGATGGATTCTTGTTTCGTGAGAATCGATTGTGTATACCTGCAAGTTCTTTACGTGAACTATTGGTTCGTGAATCACATGGGGGAGGTTTGATGGGACATTTTGGTGTTGATAAGACTTTATCTGTATTAAAAGAACATTTCTATTGGCCCCATATGAAACGAGATGTGGAACGAATTTGTGATAGGTGCATTACCTGTCGTCAAGCTAAATCTCGTGTTCAACCCCATGGGTTATACACACCATTACCTATTTCGAGTGAACCTTGGATTGATTTGTCTATGGACTTTGTATTGGGTTTACCTAGAACTAAGCATGGTCATGATTCTATATTTGTGGTTGTGGACAGGTTTTCAAAAATGGCACACTTTATCCCATGCCACAAAACTGATGATGCATCCCATATTGCTGATTTATTCTTTAGAGATATTGTGCGTCTACATGGCATGCCCCGAACAATTGTTTCGGATAGAGATGCTAAATTCTTGAGCTATTTTTGGAAAACTTTGTGGTGTAAGCTAGGAACTAAACTGTTGTTTTCAACTACTTGTCATCCACAAACTGACGGTCAAACGGAGGTAGTAAATAGGACTCTATCTGCATTATTAAGGGCTATCATTAATAAGAATATTAAGCTTTGGGAAGAATGTTTACCCCATGTTGAGTTTGCTTATAATAGGTCTGTCCACTCGGCTACTAAATTTTCACCTTTTGAAATTGTGTATGGTTTTAATCCTTTAACACCATTGGATTTAGCACCTTTACCTATTTCTGAGTATGCTAATATGGATGGCAAAAACAAAGCTGATTTTGTTAAGCAGATACATGAGAAGACAAGACTCAACATTGAGAAGAAGACGGATCAATATGCCAAACAGGCCAACAAGGGTCGGCGTCAAGTAATCTTCGAACCCGGGGATTGGGTATGGCTACACATGCGTAAGGAAAGATTTCCTGCTCAAAGGCGTTCGAAACTACTCCCGAGAGGAGATGGACCATTTCAAGTGCTTGAACGCATTAACAACAATGCTTACAAATTGGACTTACCCGGTGACTATACTGTTAGTGCAACTTTCAATGTTTCTGATCTAAGCCCGTTTGATGTAGGTGAAGATTTGAGGACAAATCCTTCTCAAGAGGAGAGGTATGATGAGGACATCCATAATCCAGGAACCCGTAACACAACCCGAGAAGATCCATTACAATTACCACTTGGACCCGTTACTAGAGCTCGAGCTAAAACCTTCAAAGACGGCCTTAACGGAATGATCCATGAACTATGGAACGAGGTTGGATCAAGCATAGAGGTTATGGAGATGAAGTCCAAGTGTATGAAGCCCGTAAACATGTTGCGAATGGACGTGGCAGACCAAACAGCGAAAGAAAACTGTTTGCTCGGATCAGGTTGACCTCGCCCCGGCGAGAATCTCCAGGCCATTTTTCTCGCCCCGACGAGAGGCTCGCCCCGGCGAGGTTTTCCCAAGCCAATCCTCTCGCCCCGGCGAGAAATCTTCAGTTCAAATCTCTCGCCCCGGCGAGAACCTCCTGGATGCAATTTGTTATTTTTTGACTTTCTTGATTTTCGAACCTTCTTTCATCCAAAACAGGATATCAGTATTTAGGATCAATTACATGTGTTCTGATTGCTACATTTCAATATTTGTGTGCTTGTATTTCAAAGAGTGTGTGCTTCTAGAAGCTTCTAGTTTGTTTCTAAAACTAGTATAAATAGGTGCTATTGTAAACTTGAATCATTCATTAATATTCAGATTATCATCATTATTGTGAGATTGTTCCTTTCTTGTGGTTCTTGAGAATTCCTAAGTATTTCCTTAGTTTTCTTCGAGATTCATATTCGACTTATCATACAACCAATCATAGTTGTGTGTGGCGTCTTCTACCGCATCAATCGTCGATTGTACCAAGATTACCGCTTCAACATAAGCGAGGGGTCGAGGTGTCGTTGGTGTCCATCCTACACAAACTTCATTGCAAGCAATTGTACCAAGATTACCGTCTACATATAGGCGAGGGGTTAAGGTGTTGCAAGCTATCCATCCTATCAACTTGTTAGAAACGATCCGGGCGACGACCACCTCACGCAAGCGTGCCGTGGAGTCTATCAATAATTATTCCGAGTACAAGAAGTTCAAACTTGTAGTTCAAGAATTTTCTGATTATGCAGTTACATGGTGGACTAAATTTGTGCGTAACAGAAAAAGGTATGGAGAGCGTCCAATCGAGATGTGGGAAGAATTGAAAACCGTGATGAGAAAGCGGTATGCTCCAGGATAACCTAGTAGGAGGAATGAACATGCATCTTCGAAACATGTAGAGCAACCTTCAAGGCGTTCAACTTGTGATAATGAAAAGAAGGTTCGTAGATATGAAGATTTGCAGTGGAGACAGCGAAGAGAAACTCCTAGGGTGTATATTGAACCGGCATCATTTGAGAACATCATAAGAACGTTTAATGAGTTAAAGGATGAGCATTTGAAACCACAACGAGTCACTCTTAAGGCACAAAAAGAGCAAGATCAGCCGCAGGAGGAAGAAGATGTAAGAGAACATGCAGTCAAAGGAGAATTGTTGGTTTCTAGTGTGCTAAATGAAGTCCATGACCAAGAGTAAGAATTTGATCGACAAAAAGAAAGTGAAAAAGAAATTGATGAAAAAAATTGAGTGTGAAAAAGAAAAGTGTGAAAAAGAGAATGATAAGAAACGAGAAAATAAAAAGAATGAGAGTGAAAATAAACGAGAGAAAGAAACAGTGGAGAGTAAGAGTGAAAAAAGAGAGGAGAGTGAGTTGGAAAGTGAGTTGTATTTTGAAAAGCCAATGACTATACATTCGTACAAGACGGCGCTTTTGAATACTAACAAGATTAACTCTTCTTTGTCTAGTTCTGTTGTTTCTCTTATACAGGTGATTGAGGATATACACCGAGCTATCATTCCATATTAGCCAGCTTGTAGTATTTCCGAGGAGACGACGGAGTTACCAAGGCGGGTTGGAGAGTTGATGAAGTCCAACTTCATTCAAGCGGGTATCGTGGATGAAGTCATTAGTACATGTGCTATTCAGGAGATCATAGTACCTAAGGAAGATAGAATGCCGAGCTTGTTTGTTGATTTTGAGTTGGTAAACAAGTATCGATATTATTTTCTTTGCTTAGATAATATGTGTGATAAATTGCATAGTACTTATGTCTTGTCTACATTGGGTGATGACCATGTGATGATATTGCCTAGTCAATTTAGCATGAGAGAATGTGATGAATGGAAAGTCGTGTCTACATGTAACTTGTATAGGTGGTTAGTTATTTCGGTTAGATTAAGTGATGCATCTAGTGTTTTTATGAGTTTATTAAAACATGTTTTGCATGCTTCCATTGGTAAATTTGTGTTTAGCTATTTGATGGTAGAATCGTCTTTATCATAAACTATGGAGGATATTTGATATTTGTCGAGTTAGTTTATGAGCATGCGTTATATTCTCGTTGTCAATATTCTTACTATCATTTGGTAAATTCTCATTGTCAAAGTGCATATCTTCGTAGAATTTATTCTAGTGATTATTGTGGGAATTCTCGTTTTCAACGTTTGTATTTACATGAAATTCATTCTAGGCTTTTTCATTCACATGTTGAGTTGGGTTTTCATGCTAGTCAATCTTTACATCATGTGTCGTTAATTAATAATGGTAGTGATTATGATTCTTCAGTAGAGAAATCTTCATTGCATGAGTTGCTATCATTTGGTAATGTCTTTCCATTATAGTTGTTATCATTGCATGATTTTGAGAATGTTGTCTTGAATGGGAAAGAATTACTATCATTTAGTTTTGATTTAAAAAGTGTTTATCATCGGATTGGAGTGAGATATGGTTTACCAAGCTCCTCTTGGCCTAATGGTAAAAAAACTACTCATAAAGCTTGGGTGTATGAGGTCTTGGGATCCATTCTTGCCAAAGGCAAGAATGTTACAATTTCCGCTAGAACTAGCAAAAAAAAAAAAGGAGTGAGATATGGTTTATATTCATGTCTAGTTAAATCATTTGGATTAACTAGTGCAATAAATGTGTTCAAATTAAATCATATTTTGTATTCTTTCATGGGAAAATTTGTTAATATTTATTTTGGTGATATTCTAAATTTTATCTACACATGGGGAAATTATTTAGCATTATTTGAGTTTGATTTTGATCATTGTAATTATGCAAGTGAGTTTTCATCTTGTGGTGTTGGTTTTGATCTTTCAATTCCATTGATGTCGTTATTTGATTTTGCATTGGTTAATGTCAATGGGAAGGAAAAGGTTGAATTTGTTTTGCAGATTTGTGATGGGTTCATACTCATCGAGGAGAAAGGTTTAATTCGATTTGTAAATCAGTTCGAACAATACATGGAAAGTCTAAAGGGGAGTTATTTAGATTTTATTTTAGTAGACTTTGCATGTGATTTTGAGTTATTTGATTTCTTTGTGATTAAACAAAAGGTACTTGTTGATTTGTTTGGTTTTGTGTTTAATCCAGGAATTCAAGAGCACTTGCGAATGCAACGAGTTGAATTTCAAATTTTGGTATTTGACCTGGGTGCATTGGAATGGAAGTTAGTACGAATGATCGAGATCATAAGGTTTACTTTTGATCCGGGAATTCGTCATTGGGAGTATTTGCGAATGCACGAGATCATCACGTTGGTTTTTGATCCGGAAATTTGTGGATGGAAGTTGATGAAGTGTGAAGGGTTCTACATACTGATATTTGATCCAGGAGGAGATAGAGCTTTTCATAATTTTAGTTGCATTTATTTTATTGTTTCTATGTTTATGTCGTTAGGTAGAAACTTTGATTGTGTTTTTGTTTTAGTTTCTAATTTAGTTTGTTATTATGTGTTTAGTGTTATGGAAGAAATTGACTTACATGTACAAGAGTATCATGTTAGTTTGGCGAAGTGTTTGAGTCAAAGAGAACAAGAGTTTAAGTTTCCAGGTTATGATTCGAAGAGCTTATATGGGGATATGTCGATTCGATCATCATTTGGAAGGAGATCTTCAATAGTGATTCATGTTAACTCGAGGAAGATGCTTGATATTGCTATTTTGTGTCTTGAGGGAGTTGGAAGTTCTATTGATTATTTTCATATTCTTACTTACTTTATTTATATATTTCATGTGATTGGTGAGAATTATGATTATGTTTTGTTTGACGCTTCTAACTTGGTTTGTTTGGGTGTAGGTTCGGTTTTGTGGATATATCCTTTTCAAGGGGAGATGCTGGATTTGAGGACAAATCCTTTTGAAGAGGAGGGGAATGATACAATCCTGACCAGGCTCGCATTAAGCATCATCGACTCAACTCAAGCTTCGAGGGTTCAACAAACGAATTCAAGTAATTGGGCTAGAATCTACTCAAGCATGCTTATATTGGAGCTCAATTCATATGAACATCGAGGAGAGGATCATTCATGTGATTTGGGATTGATAGATACAACCTATGTAGTAAGACCAAATCAATGCAAGTCAAGCGCTCGAAATAGTGTTCATCATATTCGTTGGTATCGTCTAATCATTAATGAAGATATGTGTCAATTAATGCAAGGATTAGCGTTCTTACGACGTTATGGATGTCCAAGAAAGCTGAAGAGGTTATGTTATATCATGGGACAACACGAGGTTGGATTGCATGGAAAAACAAACTCAGAAGTTGGGATTCAGGGTTCTCGCACCGGCGAGAATCGCAGGCTTATTTTTCTCGCCCCGACGAGAACTCCTCTGGATATTTTTGCCCCGTTCAAAACTTCTCTTCCCATCCTCGCCCCGGTGAGGTTTCTAGTATAAGTTTCTCGCCCCGGCGAGAACAACCAGATTTCATTGACACGTTTTTCGAGGCACGCGGTTTTTGGCAGATTTCTTCTTTTATTTACATATCTTTTAGATTTCTATTGTAATTAGGATATTTATTAGATATGATTTGTTTTCCATATTAATTAGTTAGGTAGAATTTGATTTCCAATTGGATTTCTATTCCTTTTAGGATTTAGGGTTTTTTTTTAAGGTTTTATTCTATTAGTATAAATAGAATACATGGCTTAAGTAATAGTTGGACAATTCAGATTAATAAATTTTCTCTTGTGAGATTATTCTCTACTTTTGGTTCTTTGAAGAATTCTTAGGTTATTTCTAGTTTTTCCTTTGAGATTCATGTTTAACTTATCATACAACAAATCACAGTTGTGTGTGGCGTTATTCTATCGCATCATTCAATCATATGGAGATTATCGTTTGAATTAAACGAGGGTCAAAGTGTTATTGGTGTTTCATCCTTCATACATTCAAATTGCGTGATCGACTATTCCAAGGTTTATCGTCTATATTCAGGCGAGGGATTAAGGATTCGAACGAGTTCCACCTTCATAACTTGCTAGAAACGATCCGGGCGACGACCACCTCACGCAAGCGTGCCGTGGAGTCCATCAGTATGTATGATACAGACAGAGGAATTTGTTTCAAAGGTTGAAGCAAATCGTGTATGTAAGCTACAATGATCCATTTATGGATTGAAGCAAGCTTCTCAAAGATGGAACATTTGTTTTGATGAGACAATCAAAAGAGTTTGATTTTATCAAAAATGAGAATGAACCTAATGTGTACAAAAAGGTCAGTGGGACCACTGTGACATTCCCAGTATTATATGTTGATATACTACTGATAAGGAATAATACACCAATGCTACAATCAATAAAGATAAAATTGTCTAAACATTCCTCCATGAATAACTTGGGAGGAACATCCTATAAATTGGGGATATAAATCTATATAGATAGATTTAAAAGGATGTTCGGCTTGACCCAATGAACGTATATTCATTCGATGCTAAAGGTGTTTAGCATGGCAAACTCCAAAAGAGGTCTCATGATGATGAGTCATGGAGTGTATCTCTCTAAAATTGTCCCCAATTGAAAGAAAGATCGCATAAGTTACTATCATGTATGCAATGAATATACAAGGCTTGATGTTTATCAGTCATATTCTGGAGATGATCACTGTAAGACAGTGATAAACATCTTTAGGTACTTAACCGGTACTGAAGATGTGATTATGATTCATGGTAGGTTTGAATTAAAACTAGAGGGTTAAACAAACTCAAGTTTTTCAAACTGACCAAGACGATAACAAATCCAGTTTAAGAGTAAATCGTTACCTTGAATGGTGGTGCAGTGAATTGGAAAGGTTCCAAAATAGCAAAGAGTTGCTGGTTTAGTGACAAAGACAAAGTATATAGCTGTAAATAAAGCTGCAAGTTGATTGTTTGGATGAAAAGTTCATCACAGAACTAGGAATAGTTCCTAAGTGTCATCTTGGATTCAAACATGTGTTGCGGCACTTTCATTTGATTAGTAGAATCATTGAAAGAGGAGAAGTCACTATAGAGATAGTGGACTCTCAAGAATAACATTGCATATCCATTTACTGAAGCTTTATCCAAACAGCAGGATGATCGTCACTTAGAGAAGAAGGGTATAAGATACCATGGTGATTAGCTTTAGTGCAAGTGGGAGATTGAAAGTAGTATGCACACAAGCCAATCATATTTGATATGATATAGCATATACTTTGTAATCTTATTCGGTTATTAAAGGCATTTTACTTTATCTACATTGTACTGTTATATTAAATGTGATAAACTCATAGTTTTGAGCAATGCTTTTAGAATCATGATGGTGATCATGCTAATGAGATCTAAATTCTAGATAGCTCACAAACTAAAATCGTTCCTAATCGCTGGATTACTAAAAAGGGGATTAGTGAATCCGGATAGATTAGTACATACGTTGCTTGCTCTTAAGAAGAGGATGATTGATCTCATAATCATTTGTGTGGAGACACTAAAGCAAGTATGTAGGTACTTATTGGAGAATAAGTTCACTAAACGTGGCTCGCTAAGGAATACCTAATGGAGTTTTACTCGCCTGTCAATAGGAATTCCTATAGTGATAGTAGTACAAGTGATCCTTGGACTTGAGATCATCATAGTATCTTGTGTATGATGAGTTATACTTTGACATGTCCCTTAAGACCTTTAGGGTATATCAAAGGGTATGATTAGGTATAATAAGTTATACATGGAGATAGGTGAATGATCAACAAAGAATCTACTACGTCTAGTAAAAGATGTGAATGTCCTATGTGATTCGATAAATGACAACTCAGTAGTCCTTGGCCAAGGCAGAATGAAATTAGAAAGGAGTTTCTAATTTGCATTATTTAGAGTTGTGCATTTGGGAATTGAAATACATATAATTAAATAAAATAAGACTTGACAGTAAATTCATGTCTTATGTTTAATTGGGGCATTGTATGATAAAAGGATTGAATTGTACGGTAACTATTCACTGAAAGGTTCTTTTGTGATTAATGTTGAAATCTATATTATCTGGAAAGTCATTGATCGCTAAGGGGGCTTACCCTTATTGTAGAATAAATATTATTTGTTTAAATGAATTAAATAGTTTAATTTATTTATTTAAATAAGATTAGAATTATTCTAATTGATTTATTCACAACCGGTTTAATATGGACAACCTAAAGGGTCACACCGCAAAAGGAAAATATTTATTTAAGAAGTAAATGGCATAATTGTAATAATAAGTTAACTGTATTTAATTTAATCTATGGAGATGGAATAAATTAAATAGCTTAATATTTATTATTTAATATTTTGAAAATATTAAATATAAATTAATAAGAGGAGTCTTATTGTTATTATTACTATTACTATTATTTAATTCTTAATAGGGATTGAGATTTAATTAACAGAAGTACTCTCTCACGAATTCCTAATTGAATTAGGAGCAGAATTAATTAAAGGAGTTTAATTACAATAGAAACCCTAATCCTAAATAGTTTAGGGAAGGGGTATTCCTACATCTATAAATAAGAGGAGTCTTATCATAGATTAGGGTTACACACTCTTGCATTAGATTGTGGAGAGTACTTACAATTTCTATAGAGATAGAAACTAGGGTTTTGTTAATACCCAGCTTCTTGAATACCTATTCTTCCTTGGTGGATCACCTCTAGAGGCCAAACACTTGGGTGGCTAATGTTGATCAAAGGAAGGAATCTCATTGGTGGAATTCGAGGAGAACACGAAGAACTAGGAGTTGAACTTGTACCGAGAAAGCTTTGATCTACGAGGGTATAATTCTTATTCTCTTTCTCTTTCGTTTATATCGTTAATTGAGCACATAGATTGATCATGGTGATGGTTTGTATTAAAATTTTAAAATCCGTTTTATCACGCTTCCGCCCTATTTATCTAATTTGATTGCATGTTAGCGTTATATACAAACCTAACAAAAAGAGCGATGTGAGGCTAGCTTTAGATGCTAAACAGCCGATGATTATACTTCGGTATAAGGAGGCGCTTTTGAATTCTAACGCTAACGATTCTTCTTTGCCTAGTGTTGTTTCATCTCTTTTGCAGGATTATAAGGATGTGTTTCCCGAGGAGCTTCCACAAGGATTACCACCTATTCGGGGAATCGAGCATCAAATTGACTTCGTACCCGGTGCAACCATTCCAAACCGTCCAGCTTATCAGAGCAATCCCGAGGAGACGAAGGAGTTGCAAAAGCAAGTGGGCGAACTTATGGAAAAGGGGTTCGTGAGAGAGAGCATGAGTCCATGTGAAATTCCGGTGATCTTAGTGCCTAAAAAGGATGGGAGATGGCGCATGTGCATAGATTGTCGGGCAGTGAATAATATTACGGTAAAATATCGACATCTCATTCCACGTTTAGATGATATGTTAGATGAATTGCATGGGTCATGTATATTTTCTAAAATTGATTTGAAAAGTGGGTATCATCAAATTCGTATGCACGAGGGTGATGAATGGAAAATTGCTTTCAAAACAAAATATGGTTTATATGAGTGGTTAGTGTTACCTTTTGGTTTAACTAATGCACCTAGCACTTTCATGAGATTGATGAATCATGTTTTGCGATCATTCATTGGAAAATTTGTGGTAGTTTATTTTGATGATATTTTAATATATAGCAAAAACTTGGGAGAACATGCATTGCATTTAAAATCTGTTTTAGATGTTCTTAGAAAAGAGAAGTTATTTGCTGACATGGAAAAGTGCACGTTTTGTACGGATAGAGTTGTGTTTCTTGGCTTTGTTGTTAGTTCACAGGGAATACATGTTGATGATGAAAAGATACGTGCAATCCGTGAGTGGCCGAGTCCGACAAATATGAGTCAAGTTCATAGTTTTCATGGACTCGCGAGTTTCTACCAGCGGTTTGTGCGGAACTTTAGCGACATTACAGCACTATTGACTGAAGTGATCAAGAAAAGTGTAGGATTTAAGTGGTGTGATGAACAGGAAAAGGCATTTAATTTAATTAAGGATAAATTGACTAATGCGCCTTCGCTTGTTTTGCCTAACTTTGCTAAAACTTTTGAGATTGAGTGTGATGCTTCAGGTATAGAAATTGGAGCGGTGATGATGCAAGAAGGAAAGCCAGTAGCATACTTCAGTGAGAAATTGAGTGGAGCATCTTTGTACTATCCAACATACGATAAGGAGTTGTATGCATTGGTTCGAGCTTTGGAGACGTGGCAACACTACCTTTGGCCAAAAGAGTTTGTGATTCATACTGATCATGAATCGTTGAAGTACTTGAAGGGACATCATAAGTTAAACAAAAGACACGCAAGGTGGATGGAGTTCATTAAGACATTTTCGTATGTTATCCGTTACAAGCAAGGTAAGGAGAATGTTGTTGCTGATGCTCTTTCGAGAAGGTACGTGTTTTGAACGAATTAAAGAGTTGTATGTTAATGACCTTGATTTTTGTGAAGAGTTTAAATCATGTGAGAAGAATGTTGTAGGTAAATACTTTAAGGTTGATGGTTTTCTGTTTCGAGAAAATAAGTTGTGTATACCTGTATGTTCTTTGCGAGAGCTGTTGATTAGGGAATCACATGGGGGAGGTTTAATGGGTCATTTTGGTGTTGAAAAGACTGTATCTGTTTTGAAAGAACATTTTTATTGGCCTCATATGAAACGAGATGTGGAAAGAATTTGTGATAAGTGTATTACGTGTAAACAGTCTAAGTCTCGTGTTTCAACCTCATGGATTGTATATACCATTGCCTATTCCTAATGAACTTTGGGTTGATATATGTATGGATTTTTTGTTGGGTTTACCTAGGTCTAAGCATGGTCATGATTCGATATTTGTGGTCGTGGATAGGTTTTCGAAAATGGCACATTTTATTCCATGTCACAAAACTGATGACGTTTCTCATGTAGCTGATTTGTTCTTTAGGGAAATTGTTAGATTGCATGGTATGCCTAGAACAATTGTTTCTGATAGAGATACTAAGTTCTTGAGTTATTTTTGGAAGACCTTGTGGTGTAAGTTAGGTACTAAATTGTTATTTTCCACTACTTGTCACCCCACAAACTGATGGTCAAACAGAAGTAGTTAATAGAACTTTATCTGCATTGTTAAGGGCCATTATCAAAAAGAACATTAAAGTTTGGGAAGAGTGTCTACCACATGTTGAGTTTGCATATAATCGATCTATTCACTCTGCTACACAATTTTCACCATTTGAAATTGTTTATGGTTTTAATCTTTTGACACCGTTGGATTTATTGCCATTACCTATTTCTAAACTGACTAACATGGATGGAAAGAAAAAGGCTGAATTTGTTAAGCAGATACATGAAAAGGCAAGGCTTAACATTGAGAGGAGGACGGAGCAATATGTTAAACAAGCCAATAAGGGTCGACGTCAAGTGATCTTTGAACTGGGAGAGTGGGTTTGGCTTCATATGCAGAAGGAAAGGTTTCCGGCTCAAAGACGATCGAAATTGCTTCCGAGGGGAGATGGTCCATTCCAAGTGCTTGAACGCTTCAATGACAATGCCTACAAATATTTAGCAAAAAAAAAAAAGACAATGCCTACAAATTGGATTTGCCTGGTGAGTATAATGTTAGTGCCACATTTAACGTATCTGATCTAAGTCCGTTTGATGTAGGTGATGATTTGAGGACAAATCTTTTTCAAGAGGAGAGGAATGATGAGGACATGCCTAGCTTGGACAAGGATGAGAGCTATGGGGCGAATTCGGTGCAAGTTCTAGTTGGACCAGTGACGAGAGCTCGGGCTAAACGCTTCAAGGAGGGGATTAACGGATTGATTCAAGAAGCTTGGAAGGATGAAGATTCCAGGATAAAGGTTTTGGAGTTGGAGTTTAAGCTCATGAATATGTTACCAATGTGTATTCCAGGATAAGAATCGGGGACTAGCTAAGAAAGCCAAAAGTTCCAGCCTGGCGTGCCCCGCGCTAGTTTTAAGCTTGATACAGCGCGCCCCGTGCCGGTCCTACAGAAGGCAGCGCGCCCCGCACCGGTTTAGCGCGCCCCGCGCCATGCCGGTTTAGTTTTAGGGATTTATCATATCTATCATAATTCTAAGTTGACTAGGATGTTTGTTAGATGGAAATTACTTTCTAATTAGTTATTACTAGTATTTCAATTCCTTTTGTAATTAGGGTTTATTTCTACTAGTATAAATAGGTTACATGTTTATTGTAATTGGATGATCAACAATAATATTCTGAGTTTATTCATACTTGAGAGCTATTCTCTACTTTTGGTTCTTTGAAGGATTTCTAAGTAGTTTTCTTAGTCTTTCTTTAAGATTCGAAACTAACTTATCATATATATTCTCTACTTTTGGATTCTAGGGTTTCATAGTTAGTATAAATAAGTTTTATGCTTGTAATTCAAGAACACATTACAATTCAATAATATTCTGAGTTTATTCATACTTGAGAGCTATTCTCTACTTTTGGTTCTTTGAAGGATTTCTAAGTAGTTTTCTTAGTTTTTCTTTTGAGATTCATATTTAACTTATCATACAACAATCCATAGTTGTGTGTGGCGTTATTCTATCGCATCATACAATCATACGGAGATTATCGTTTTTCCATCTAAACGAGGGTGTAAGTGTTGTTGGTGTTCCATTCTACGTGAATTCAATTGCTTGATCGAATCTATCAAGATTCTCGTCTCCAAATAGATGTTGGGTTAAGATATCGTGAGAGTTTCATCAAAGTTGCTTACTAGAAATGATCCGGGCGACGACCACCTCACGCAAGCGTGTCGTGGAGTCTATCACTTAGCCAAGAAAGCTGTGAAATACTTATTGCAGAAGTGGCTCCCTTTATCACTGATAATTGCCCTTAGGGTGCCAAATCTTGTAAAGATATTTTTGTGAAGAAATTTTAAAACCACTTTGGCATCATTGGTCAGCATAGCACTGGCTTCCACCCATTTAGAGACATAGTCAACTGCCAAAAGAATGTAGAGGTTGCTGAAAGAGGATGGAAATGGCCCCATGAAGTCTATCCCCCAAACGTCAAAGACTTCAACTTCTAAAATTGTGTTCAATGGCATCTCATGACGTTTGGAGATATTTTCCATCCTTTGGCATCTATCACATCTCTGAACGAATTGGTTGACATCTTTGAATAATGTAGGCCAATAAAAACCAGCTTGCAATACCTTGGTAGCTATCCTTTCAGTACCATAATGACCCTTTCACATCATATAGAAATTTCTTCTTTTGCTGTTGTGTCAATTCTAGAAGTATTACATTGCTCACCAAATAGTTGACAAAAATCAGCAAACCATGGAATTTCTGAGCTCACTTCAAATAATCGTTCATCTGGAAAAGAATCATTAATTAAGATCTTATTTTTCTCATCTTAATCCGGGCTTACTAATCTAGAGAGATGGTCAGCCACTTGATTCTCTATACCCTTCCTATCCCTGATTTCCAAATCAAATTCTTGGAGAAGTAGAATCCACCTTATTAATCTTGGTTTTGCATCTTTCTTAGAAATCAAATACCGGATAGCAGAATGGTCCGTGAATACCACAACCTTAGTTCCAATGTGGTACGAGCGAAACTTGTCAAAAGCATAAACTACTGCAAGTAGTTCCTTCTCAGTAGTTGTGTAATTCAATTGAGCATCAGATAGTATTTTGCTAGCATAATAGATTGTATGAAAAACTTTTTCTTTGCATTGGCCCAAAACAGTCCCAATTGCATAATCACTAGCATCGCACATTAATTCAAATGGCATTGACCAATCTGGTGCAACTATCATTTGTCCTGTGGTCAATTTCTTCTTTAATAGCTCAAAGGCCGACAAACAATCCTCGTCAAATTTGAATGGGACGTCCTTCTCCAATAGACTACATAATGACTTCGTGATTTTGGAAAAGTCTTTTATGAATCTCTGATAAAACCCAGCATGTCTCAAAAAACTACGAATCCCTTTCGCTAAAGTTGGTGGTGGTAAGTTTTCAATGGTCTCGAGCTTGGCCCTATCTACCTCCAATCCCTTTGCTGACACTTTATACCCCAATATGATTCCTTCTTGTACCATGAAATGGCATTTTTTTCCCAGTTAAGCACAAGGTTGGTCTCCACGCAACGCTTTAATACCAAAATCAAATTGTCCAAATAGTTGTCAAAAGAATCCCCGAAAACCGAGAAATCATCCATGAACACCTCCACATTGCGTTCCACCATATGAGAAAATTGCCATCATACACCTTTGGAACGTTGCTAGTGCATTACATAATCCGAACGACATCCTCCTAAAAGCAAAAGTACCATACGGACAAGTGAAACGTCGTCTTTTCCTGATCCTCTAGAGCAATAGAAATCTGATTGTACCCCGAATATCCGTCCAAGCGACAGTAGTACTCGTTTCTAGCCAACCTATCTAACATATGATCAATGAAATGTAGTGGAAAGTGATCCTTTTCGAGTTGCTTTATTAAGCTTCCTGTAATCCATGCAAACCCTCCAGCCGGTTACTGTTCTCGTCAGTATCAGCTCGTTGTTCTTATTTTCTACCACTATCATTCCTCCTTTCTTTGGTACACACTGAACCGGGCTCACCCACGAACTAACAGAAATAGGGTATGTAATTCCAGCATCCAACCATTTTAAGATCTCTTTCTTGACTACCTCTTTCATAATTGGATTTAATCTTCTCTGTTGTTCCACTGTTGGTTTGGCATCGTCTTCCATAAGTATCTTTTGCATGCAGAATAATGGGCTTATTCCTTTGATGTCAGCAATGGTCCATCCAATTGTAGTTTTGTACTCTCGAATAACTCATATAAACTTACTCTCCTGAAATTCATTAAGTACAGATGTAATAATAACAGGTAAAGTAGATGATTCACCTAAATAAGCATACATGAGATGATTAGGTAATGGTTTAAGCTCCAGTGTAGGAGGTATCTCTAAAGATGACTTCAAGCGATCTGAAGAATTTTCCGCACACTCCAATGGTTCGAAAGGAATTTTGAATCTGCGTACCCTTGGCAATGCATCATCTAAAGATAATCTATCATCTCTGGATCATCCATTTCAGAATCCCCCAATAAAGTAGTCTCCAACGGATCCTTAATCATTATCCTCAAAAATTCATCATCCACTACTTTTTCTACCACATCCATTCGGAAACACTCCTCTTCATCTGTAGGAAACTTCATGGCTTTGAACACATTAAATGTCACTTCTTGGTCCTGAACCCTCATAGTCAATTCTCTTTTCTGCACGTCTATGAGTGTTCTACCAGTTGCTAAGAACAGCCTCCCAAGTATGATAGGAATGTCTTTGTCCTCTTCATAATCCAAAATGATGAAATCAGCTGGGAATATGAATTTATCGACTTTCACAAGAATGTCCTCCATAATTCCCCTTGGATATGTAACTGACCTATCCGCAAGCTGAAGAGAGATGTTTGTTGGTTTTGGTGCAGGTAGACCCAACTGTGTGTATATCGATAAAGGCATGAGATTGATGCTAGCACCCAAATCACATAAACATTTATTCAATGACAAGCTACCAATCGTGCAAGGAATAGTAAAGCTGCCAGGATCTTTTAATTTCGGTGGTAGCTTCTTTTGCAGTATAGCACTACACTCTTCAGTTAAAGCTATTGTTTCATAATCCTCTAGCTTTTTCTTCCTTGACAAAATTCCTTTCATAAACTTAGCATAGCAACGGTATGTTGATTTGTAGCTTCTTGAAAACTTCAAGGAATTTGGAAAACTATTTATCCAATTTCTATTTCTGAAGTCTTTGTGGGTATGGAACTGGTGGATATACTACTGATTGTCTTTCTTTTTCCTTTTCTCTTGGCTCGATTTCTATCTTCTCTTCTTTCTCCTTTGAATTTTCTGCAGATTCTGTCACTGGTGAAGGGCGCGGCCGCGCTACCTCTCTTTGTAATTAAGGCGTGGCCGCGCTGTCTATCAGAGTTTGTTTCCCACTTCTAAGTGTGACAGCTTGGCACTTCTCCTTCCCATCTCTCTTTGGGTTAACTTCTGTGTTACTTGGCAGAGATCCTTGAGGTCTGTTTTTCAACATATTAACCATTTAGCCCACTTGATTTTCCAAATTTTTGGTAGTGGCCGCTTGACTCTTCGTCATCACATCATTATTTGTCATATACTTAATCAAGAGCTCTTCCAAATCTGGCTTCTTTTCTGGTTACGACTGTGTAGCCACCTGCTGACGTTGAGTATGAAATCTTGGGGGAGATACTGGTCTTGTTGATGATTCTGATTGCTGCTCCAAGAAAAATTAGGATGGTTCCTTGTCCCCGGATTGTAGGTGTTTTAGTATGGATTTGGTGGACATTGGTAACCCATAAACTGCACTGCTTCAGGATTAATGGCGCAATGATCTGTAGGATGTGCACTCGCACGTAGTTCACAAACAAAAGCTACTTGCTGAGTTTTTACCTCTGCCATAGCATCAATCTTGTTAGACATAGCTGATAACTGAGCTGCTAATGCTGTGACTGCATCTACTTCTAATACTCCGGCTACCTTATGTTAATTCATCCTAGAAATTGGCCATTGATAGTTATTTGCGGCCATTGTCTCTAACAAATCAAAAGCCTCATCAAAACTTTTGGCCATAAGTGCTCCTCCCGCAGCTGCATCTATACTCGTTCGAGTATTACTACTTAACCCATTATAGAATGTCTGAACCTGTAGCCACTTGGGTAGCCCATGATGTGGACATCTTCTCAATAAGTCCTTAAACCTCTCCCAAGCCTCACAGAGTGACTCTCCATGTTGTTGCTCAAAGGTAGTAATGTCGTTCCTCATCTTAGCAGTCTTAACTGGTGGGAAGAATTTCGCTAGAAATTTCTGGGCCAGGTCATCCCAGCTCGTGATGGATCCCGGCGGAAGCGAATGTAACCAACTCTTTGCTTTATCCCTTAGAGTGAATGGAAACAGACGTAATCTCACCGCATCATCCGAAACATTGTGATATTTGAATGTATCCCAAATCTAAAGGAAACTAACCAAATGCTCATTTGGATCATCATTGGCCAATCCCCCAAACTGTACCAAGTTTTGAATCATCTGAATTGTACCCGGTTTAATCTCAAATGTATTAGCAGCGATAGCTGGCCTCGTGATGCTTGATTTGATCTCATCAATCTTAGGCATGGCATAGTCCCTCAGTGATTTCTGCTCTTCATTAGCCATTTTGTCTTTCTCAATTGTCTCTTGGCAAAACTTTCTCAACTGACATAACTTGTTCTCAAGATTGTCCTCGCACTGCACAAGTTCCGGCTGTTTTGATCGCGTTTGCATAAACGAACCAAAAGTCACCTAAAACAGGAAATAAATAAAATAAATAAAATGAAATGTTTAACTAAAACTAAATTAATTAAAATTAATGTTGAAAATTATAAACATAACTATTTCCTCAGCAACGGCGCCAAAAACTTGTTTGCCTAAATCTATACTAGCAAAATACGAAAGTATATACAAGTATACGCAGTCCATAAGTAATATAATGATAAGAGAGTGTCGATCCCACAGAGAAAATTTGTAATTTATAATAACAACTACCAATTTTGTACTAACCCAATTTTATTAAACAACGGATTATAGTTGCGTGAATTTCTGAAATTAACTAATTAATTTTAATAAAACTAACTTCCTCAAGTTTGAAAACAGATTTTAAAGACTTAAGACTATAACTTCATTTATTGTTTCACTTTGATCAATACTCTTCCTGTCCAATTATGCTAATTATTCTGGATTGTTAATCGAGAACTCATCAATATTTATGACTGATGAGTGGGTTTACATCTATGAATTGAGTACGTTTGGCTTGATAATTTGTGAGTTCTTAAGTATTTTAAGTTAGTATTAGGTATTTATAGTGTTTTTATGTTATTTTGTAGGAAGAAACAAGGAAACGCGATCCGAACATCTTTTGGAGTATAACATGCGAGCAAATGCGAGAAGGGAAGATTACAGATCTTTTAACATTAAAATGGTTGCATGTTCTTGGATTGAAACTTGGATTTTATTGTATATTTACTTCTTAGCTTTCCGGAACATCTTGAATCGTCCCAATCGGAGTTCGGATGCGAGAGTTATGACATTTTATCAACAGAGATCAAAGTTTGGAGTTGCCATTTACATAGCAGCTACTTGAAGCCCAATTTTGACCTTGATCCAGATAGAATCTCTCAAAGCTCAAAGAATGAAAGTTGTAGATCTCGTCGAGAGCTTCAATTTGATAGGTGGCAAGCCTCGTAACTCCTCCCGAATCAAAAGTTATGACCATTTTACCAAGCGATGTTGCAGCAAAAATTGGACTAGCGCGGCCGCGCCAGTTTCTAGTTCATTTTGGGCGCGGGCGCGCCCAACACCAGAGAGGGGTCGCGGCCAGACTTAGTTTTGACGCGTTTTTGCATGTTTTTGACTCCAAATTGGATTGGGTTTCCTCCTAAGCTTGGGATTTGACTTATAACCTATAAATACATGATGTGAGGCATAAAATAGGAGGGATCTTGCTACTTTTTGCTAACCCTAGAATGGGGGAGATCTTGCTACTTTTTGCTAACCCTAGTTTGGGAGAAAGAGAGGGAGGCTTGAAGCAATTGATCACGCGCAAAGGATTCAATTAAGGAGTTGAAGAAGAGACTCAAGGATTGCAATTACAGATTTTATTCTCTTCCCTAATCTTTTATTTTGTATTCTTGAATGCTTTATCAATTGTGGATTATGGATTTTAATTCAATCATGAACTAATTTCTTTTTAAGATTACAATGGAACTTATTGCGTAGCTTTTATTGTTATGCTTCCTTGTTAATTATTGTTGATTATTATTGGATTGTCTATTATGATTTGTGATTAATTGCTTAATTGTTTGATCAACAATTACCGTGGTAATCTATATGAACTCGAGAGATGGATTATAGATTTAGACCTAATCATAGTAGCATGTGATTGTGTATTCTGCTGTCGATGGAATTTATGATTTGTGTTTAGGATAGAGATATACCTATACGCCGCATGTAATCTGAAAGAGAATTTGTGCTTTAAATCATTTTTAATTGTAATTCACATAGAGATATAGTGAATTAGTTAACTAGGGTGTTCATCTTAATTCTATCTTTTGTGGATTTAAGTTGATTTGTTTATGATACATCGAGAGATGATTATAGATATTGATGAGTTCTTGATTAACAATCCAGAATAATTAATATAACTTAACAAGAAGTGTATTAATTCAAGTGAAACATTAAGGGAAATTGTAATCTTAAGCCTTTTTATCTGAATTCAATTCTTGGTAGTTAGTAATTAGTTAGTTTAGTACTTTATTTTCAAAATTCAAAATCTTTTATCGAATTGTTTAAATAAAATTAATTTGATTATGAGTTAGTATTTGGTAATTATTATTAAATAATTCTCTGTGGGTTCGACACTCTCTTATCACTCTATTACTTGTTGACCGTGTACACTTGCACGTATTTATTGATTGCTAAATCGACAAACAATGACCATCTCTCGATGTATCCTAAACAAATCAACTCAAATCCACAGATAATAGAATTAAGATGAACACCCTAGTTAACTAATCCACTAGCTCTCCTTTGCCCGGTTGGTTAGTGTTCCAATTCATTAACTCACAGGTCAAGGGTTCAAGAGCTGGTAGAAGAAGAACAAAAAAAAAAACTAATCCACTATATCTCTATGTGAATTACAATTAAAAAGGATTTAAAGCTCAAATTCCCTATTACATTACATGCGGTGAATAGGTATATCTCTATCTTAAACACAAATCAAGAATTCCATCACAACGCAGAAATCACAATCACATGCTATTATAATCAGATCTAAACCTATAATCCATCTCTCGAGTTCATATAGATTATCACGGTAATTACTGGCCAAGCAATTAAGCATGAACCATAATATACAATCTGATAATAATACCACGTGGGCTTTGTTTCATGCATTTCCGGATGGGCTGCGGCCTAGTCCATTGTCATGCTTGTTGAGTCTTTTATTTGCCTAACCTCGGGCTGTGAGGAAAATGTAATTAGGTTAGGTAAATTGTTCCCTAGTCTTCCTAGGTGTTTTAGCCCTCTCGGGAGAAGAGGGCTATGTTTTGATCTTCATTGTAATATGCGTTGTTTTTTTGCAATTAATACACAAACAAATTTAGCAAAAAAAAAAATCTGATAATAATTAACAATAATTATCAAGGAAGCATGTCAATCAAAGCTACACAATAAGATCCATTGTAATCTTAAAAAGAGATTTAGTTCATAATTAAATTAGAATCCATCATCCACAATTTAAATAGCATTCAAGGTATAAAAGTAGAAGATAGAGAAAAGAATAAACATTACTGATGCAATCCTTGTATCTCTCCTTGGCTCCTGCACTGAATCTCTCTTGCTATCACGTTGCTTCAAGTCTCTAAAAAAACTGGCTTTCAAAACTAGGGTTTTCTTCTAATAAGTTCAACAACCTAAATAATGACTTAAAACATCTATTTATAACATCTAACATAAATCCTAATTAAATTAGAAGTCTGGAAATAAATTGCACATCAGTTGCTCAACTTAAGCCAAAAAGTCAACTCTGGTCAACTCCCGTATCGCGCTACACTGGCAGCAGAAGAAAATCAAATTCTAGAGACTGGCGCGGTCGCGCTGCCCCCTAGTGCAAATTGGGTCCAGCCGCGCTGCTTCAAGTTCTACACTGCTTCATCCTTTTGCTGCTATATTCCATCTAATTGTCGCCCAAGCATCTCCCAACGCATGTTCCCTACACAAACACATAAAACGCATGAAAAGTAACTACAATCCATGAAAATAAGCAATAATCCACATTAATAGATACCCGATTCGTAGGTATGCAACCTACTCATCATTAGGTTGAGTCGAATAGAGAGTAACACAAAGATGATTAAGATTTTAGGAAGATTTTGAAAATTAGGGTTTGAAGGCTTTAAAAGTTTGGATGCAGTAGAACTCTAATCGTAGTTTGAAAGCGCAAAGACCAGATGGGGATTTTTAAAATGATTTTATATCACTTCCCTCTATTTTGCTGAGTGGAGCACGTGGCAAAATGTAGCTAGTTGCATGCCGTCGCACTTTTACGTTTCTATAACTTCATAAGTTCCCAATTTCACTCGCTTTTCTAGAATGTGAGCGGCACGCGCTCTTTGAATTTACCGCCTTAATTTCATCCTTCGAAGAGTACCTTCTGAAAAGTCATTTAACTCTATAAAACTCCTTTAACTCTGCGATCTCCTTTGAGTTCTATGATCACCCTTCAGTCTTATGAACTGCCTTTATTGTTGTTGCAACCTTTCTCTGATTGCTTTGATCATCACTCTATGTGATAGACTCCACGGCACGCTTGCGTGAGGTGGTCGTCGCCCGGATCGTTTCTAACAAGTTGATAGGATGGATAGCTTGCAACACCTTAACCCCTCGCTTATATGTAGACAGTAATCTTGGTACAATTGCTTGCAAATGAAGTTTGCGTAGGATGGATACCAACGACACCTCGACCCCTCATTTATGTTGAAGCGGTAATCTTGGTACAATCGACGATTGATGCGGTAGAAGACGCCACACACAACTATGATTGGTTGTATGATAAGTCGAATATGAATCTCAAAGAAAACTAAGGAATACTTAGGAATTCTCAAGAACCACAAGAAAAGAACAATCTCACAATAATGATGATAATCTGAATATTAATGAATGAATTCAAGTTTACAATAGCACCTATTTATACTAGTTTTAGAAACAAACTAGAAGCTTCTAGAAGCACACATTCTTTGAAATACAAGCACACAAATATGGAAATGTTGCAATCAGAACACATGTAATTGATCCTAAATACTGATATCATGTTTTGGATGAAAGAAGGTTCGAAAATCAAGAAAGTCAAAAAATGACAAACTGCATCCAGGAGGTTCTCGCCGGGGCGAGAAAATTGCATTGAAAATCCTCGCCGGGGCGAGAGTTTTGTATTGTAAAAACCTCGCCGGGGCGAGAAAATTGGCCTGTAAAAGCTCGCCGGGGCGAGCTAGCCTGCTTCATGCAAACGGTTTTCTTTCATCGTTTTGATCGCTACGTCCATTCGTAACATGTTTACAGGTTTCATACGCTTGGACTCCACCTCCATAACTTCTATACTTGATCCAATCTCGTTCCATAGTTCACGGATCATCCCGTTAAGTCCGTCTTTGAAGGTTTTAGCTCGGGCTCTAGTAACGGGTCCAAGTGGCAATTGCAATGGGTCTTCTCGGGTTGTGTCACGGGTTTCTGGATTATGGATGTGATGAGGACATCCTTAGTTCACAAGCCCTTGAGAAAACACAAGTGGATCCATTGCATATGCCACTTGGACCCATTACGAGGACACGAGCTAAACGCTTCAAAGAAGGACTTAACGGGATGATTCATAAATTATGGACCGAGGTTGGATCGAGCATAGAGGTTATAGAGATGGGTTACAAGCACGCGAAGTTCATAAACACATTGGAAGCAAGCATACCCGAACCGACACAAAAGAATCAGCATTTCTGCACTTTTGGACTAGTTTGACATCAGTTCGTATTTTGGCCATAACTTGAGTTTCCAGACTCCAAATGAGGTGATTCAAAAGCCTAAATTCATTAGAAACTCCAGGGCTACAATTTTCATTCTTGGCCCAAGTCCAAATTCGAAATTTATGAGGTGTGAAAATAGCTTGCAATGTGCTGATCAGTTTATAGTTGTCTGATTTGGACTTTTAACACATCACATGTTTTGGATTGTTAAATTCTTTGGGTGGCTGATACATGTGATGTGATTAGTTGTTAGATCTTGACTTATGATGATGGTTTAGCACACCATGAGTTCCTATAAATACCAAGTGATGCTAGGATGTAAAATCATTCATTCATATCAATTTTCAGATTATCAATAATATTGTGAGTTTGTTTCTCTACTTGTGGTTCTTTGAAGAATTCCTAAGTGTTCCTTAGTTCTTCTTTTTAGATTCATAATTGACTTATCATACAACCATTCATAGTTGTGTGTGGCGTCTTCTACCGCATCAATCGTCGATAGTACCGAGATTACCGCTTCAATATAAGCGAGGGGTCGAAGTGTCGTTGGTGTTCATCCTCCGCAATTTCCTAAGCAAGCAATTGTACCAAGATTACCGTCTACATATAAGCGAGGGGTTAAAGTGTTGCAAGCTATCCATCCTATCAACTTGTTAGAAACGATCCGGGCGACGACCACCTCACGCAAGCGTGCCGTGGAGTCTATCATTTGGTATCAAAGCTAAGTTCCTATCAAGTTACTTATCTTTACTTTTATTGTTGGATTTTAGTCCAAAAAAAAAAAACTGCAGAAAATATATTGCAGAAAATTATTATTGTTGATTGCTATTATTGGGATTTCATTTACAAAGAATCATATTTGACGATTGTGAAGTCTTGTTGGTATTCCGAGAGTCATACCTTCTATATTGTATTCTTGATAAGTTCTTATTGGATTGAAATTGGAAAATTGAGGTAACATTTGTGTGAATTCCAAAAGAACCTATTAGAGAGAACTACGAGCGGAAAAAGGCAAGAGTAGTGAGATTACTAGAGGGTAAAAGCCATTTGTGTGATACACGAGCGTTTCATATTTGTGTGATATATTGTTTGAGTGAAACACGCAAGGAAGTGGTGAGGAATTTGCTTTCTACTAATCTTTGTTTTGCAGGAAATATGTCTAACACAAGAGATAAGACAATTGAAAATGAACCTTCTACATCGAATTTTGACCCAAAACTCATGATGGAGGCTATGATGAAAGAATTTTCTAGACAATTGGGGATGGCTATTGAACAAGTGCATGATCGCATCGATCAATTGAGTGTCACTCGAGGGGAACAAACTCAAATCCCTCCGGGTGGGCGCCCAAAAGGAAAGACCCAACAAAAGGAAGCAAGGCTAGCGGAGACAAATTACTATGATGAAAGGTTTAGCGAGGAAGAGGATCGGGAAATTGACCTTATCCCTAGGAGACATTTTGCAAAGGATAGAGGCGGCCGAAATCGAGAGGACAACAATCTCGATAGCATCAAAATGAAAATTCCCACATTCCAAGGCAGGAGTGACCCCGAGGCATATTTAGAGTGGGAGAAGAAAATGGAGTGGATCTTTGACTGTCACAACTACTCGGAACTCAAGAAAGTTAGGATTGTAGCTACCGAATTTTCAGAGTATGCAGTTACTTGGTGGGATCAATTGATGACCAGCCGAAGGAGGTGCAGAGAACGTCCAATAGAGACTTGGGCAGAAATGAAAGCTGTAATGAAAAAGAGGTTTGTCCCAAGCCACTACTATCGAGATCTGTTTCGAAACTTACAAAATTTGAGACAGGGAAACAAGAGTGTGGAGGACTACTTCAAAGAAATGGAAATGCTAATGTCTAGAGCTGACATCGACGAGGATAATGAGGCAACCATGGCCCGATTTTCAGCAAGTTTAAATTGGGATATTGCAGATTTGGTGGAGCGCCAACATTATGTGGTATTGGAAGACATGGTGCACATAGCTATCAAAATAGAGAAGCAACTTAAGAGGAGAGGTGGCCAGTGAATAAACACTACCACAGGTTCATCATGAAAATCCAATAATGTGAAGCGTGAGGAAAAGCCAACTGTTTTCAAACCAAAGCCAGAAATCAAGCAGGGAGCAGCTAATCAAGGGGTGCAAGGTAAAACTAATACACCTTCTACTAGTCGTAATCGAGATATTGTATGCTTTAAATGTCAAGGCAGGGGACATATTGCAAATCAATGCCCAAATCAAAGAACTATGTTATTGCTTGATAATGGGGATTTGGAGACCGAGGAAGAAGATAGTGACAATGACTATGCCACCGTTGGATGAAGATAGAGAGGTTGCTATGCATGGCGAAGTGTTAGTTACACGGAGAATGCTTAGTACACAGGTAAAGGAAGAAAGCAGCGAGCAAAGAGAGAATCTATTTCATACTAGATGCATGGTAAATGGTAAGATCTGCTGTGTTGTAATTGATGGTGGGAGTTGTACAAATGTGGCAAGCATCACAATGGTGGAGAAATTGGGACTTACAACATCCAAACATCCTCACCCATACCGATTGCAGTGGCTCAATGACAGCGGCGACATCAAAGTTACCAAGCAAGTATCAGTACCGTTTACAATTGGGAAGTATGTTGATGAGATCCTTTGTGATGTAGTTCCTATGCAGGCAGGTCATTTACTACTTGGGAGACCTTGGCAGTTCGATCGGCGAGTAAAACACGACGGTTTTACTAATGAGTACTCTTTTGTTCACAATCAAAGAAAAGTTACCTTGTGTCCTATGTCACCAAAACAAGTGCATGAGGATCAAATACACTTACAGAGAGATCATGAAAAGAAAACAAAAGAGAGAAAAACAGAAAGGAGAAGAGAGAAAAACAAATATTTTTGCAAAAAGGAGTGATGTAAGGCGAGCTTTGGATTCTAAAAAGCCAATGATTGTACTTCGGTATAGGGAGGCACTTTTGAATACTAACGCTAATAAAACTTCATTGCCTAGTGTTATTTCTACTCTTTTGCAGGATTATCAGGATGTATTTCCCGAGGAGCTTCCCCAAGGATTACCACCAATTCGGGGAATTGAACATCAAATTGACTTTGTCCCCGGCGCGACCATTCCAAATCACCCGGCATACCGAAGCAATCCCGAGGAAACGAAGGAATTGCAAAGGCAAGTTGACGAGCTAATGGACAAGGGGTTCGTGAGAGAAAGCATGAGTCCATGTGCGGTTCCAGTTATTTTAGTACCTAAAAAAGATGGGAAGTGGCGCATGTGCAATGATTGTCGAGCGGTAAATAACATCACGGTAAAGTATCGGCATCCCATTCCTAGGTTAGATGATATGTTAGATGAATTGCATGGATCTTGTGTGTTTTCTAAAATAGATTTAAAGAGTGGTTATCATCAAATTAGAATGCATGAGGGAGACGAATGGAAAACTGCTTTTAAAACAAAATATGGATTATACGAGTGGTTAGTCTTACCCTTTGGTTTAACTAATGCTCCTAGCACATTCATGAGATTAATGAACCATGTTTTGCGATCCTTCATTGGAAAATTTGTAGTTGTCTACTTTGATGATATCTTGATCTACAGTAAAGATTTAGGAGAGCATGCATTGCATATAAAATCTGTCCTAGAAGTGCTTCGGAAAGAAAAATTGTATGCTAATATGGACAAATGCACATTTTGTACGGATCGAGTTGTGTTCCTTGGCTTTGTTGTTAGTGCACAAGGAGTACAGGTTGACGAAGAAATGGTACGTGCAATCCAAGAATGGCTAACTCCTACGAATGTCAGTCAAGTTCGTAGCTTCCATGGGCTCGCAAGTTTCTATAGACGGTTTGTAAGGAACTTCAGCGAAGTCACAGCACCACTCACCGAAGTAATCAAAAAGAGTGTAGGATTCAAGTGGGGTGATGCACAGGAAAAAGCGTTTAATTTGATTAAAGAAATATTAACTAACGCTCCTTTACTTGTATTGCCTAATTTCACTAAGACCTTTGAAATTGAATGTGATGCTTCAGGATTAGGCATTGGAGCTGTGTTAATGCAAGAAGGAAAGCCAGTGGCATATTTCAGTGAAAAATTGAGTGGATCAGCTTTGAACTATCCTACCTATGACAAGGAGTTATATGCTTTGGTTCGATCATTGGAAACTTGGCAACATTACCTGTGGCCTAAGGAATTTGTGATTCACACGGATCATGAATCATTGAAATATTTGAAAGGCCAACACAAGTTGAACAAGAGACATGCACGATGGATGGAGTTCATTGAGACATTTCCATACGTCATTCGCTATAAGCATGGTAAGGAAAATGTCGTGGCCGATGCTCTTTCCTGAAGGTATGTGTTGTTAAATACCCTTGACACAAAATTACTTGGTTTTGAACAAATCAAAGAATTATATGATAATGACCATGATTTTTGTGAAGAGTTTAAAAATTGTGAAAAGAATGTTGTAGGTAAATACTTCAAGAAGGATGGATTCTTGTTTCGTGAGAATCGATTATGTATACCTGCATGTTCTTTGGGTGAGTTATTGGTTCGAGAGTCACATGGGGGTGGTTTGATGGGACATTTTGGCGTTGATAAGACCTTATCTGTGATAAAAGAAACGAGATGTAGAAAGAATTTGTGATAGATGCATTACATGCCGTCAAGCTAAATCTCGTGTTCAACCCCATGGGTTATACACACCATTGCCTATTTCGAGTGAACCTTGGATTGATTTGTCTATGGACCTTGTATTGGGTTTACCTAGATCTAAGCATGGTCATGATTCTATATTTGTGGTCGTGGATAGATTTTCAAAAATGGCACATTTTATCCCATGCCACAAAGCTAATGATGCATCCCATGTTGCTGATTTATTCTTTAGAGACATTGTACGTTTGCATGGCATGCCCCGAACAATTGTTTCGGATAGAGATGCCAAGTTCTTAAGCTATTTTTGGAAAACTTTGTGGTGTAACCTAGGAACTAAACTGCTGTTTTCAACTACTTGTCATCCACAAACTGACGGCCAAACGGAAGTAGTTATTAGAACTCTATCTGCTTTATTGAGGGCTATCATTAAAAAGAATATTAAGCTTTGGGAAGAGTGTCTATCACATGTTGAGTTTGCTTATAATAGGTCTGTTCACTCTGCTACTAAATTCTCACCTTTTGAAATTGTGTATGACTTTAATCCTTTAACACCCTTGGATTTGTCACCATTACCTGTTTCCGAGTATACTAACATGGATGGCAAAAACAAAGCTGATTTTGTTAAGCAGATACATGAGAAGACAAGACTCAACATTGAGAAGAGGACGGATCAATATGCCAAACAGGCCAACAAGGGTCGGCGTCAAGTAATCTTCGAACCCGGGGATTGGGTATTGGCTACACATGCGTAAGGAAAGATTTCCTGCTCAAAGGCGTTCGAAATTACTTCCAAGAGGAGATGGACCATTTCAAGTGCTTGAACGCATTAACAACAATGCTTACAAATTGGACTTACCCGGTGAGTATAATGTTAGTGCAACTTTCAATGTTTCTGATCTAAGCCCGTTTGACGTAGGTGAAGATTTGAGGACAAATCCTTTTCAAGAGGAGAGGTATGATGAGGACATCCTTAGTTCACAAGCCCTTGAAAAAACACAAGTGGATCCATTGCATATGCCACTTGGACCCATTACGAGGACACGAGCTAAACGCTTCAAAGAAGGACTTAACGGGATGATTCATAAATTATGGACCGAGGTTGGATCGAGCATAGAGGTTATAGAGACGGGTTACAAGCACGCGAAGTTCATAAACACATTGGAAGCAAGCATACCCGAACCGACACAAAAGAATCAGCATTTCCGCACTTTTGGACTAGTTTGACATCAGTTCGTATTTTGGCCATAACTTGAGTTTCCAGACTCCAAATGAGGTGATTCAAAAGCCTAAATTCATTAGAAACTCCAGGGCTACAATTTTCATTCTTGGCCCAAGTCCAAATTCGAAATTTATGAGGTGTGAAAATAGCTTGCAATGTGCTGATCAGTTTATAGTTGTCTGATTTGGACTTTTAACACATCACATGTTTTGGATTGTTAAATTCTTTGGGTGGCTGATACATGTGATGTGATTAGTTGTTAGATCTTGACTTATGATGATGGTTTAGCACACCATGAGTTCCTATAAATACCAAGTGATGCTAGGATGTAAAATCATTCATTCATATCAATTTTCAGATTATCAATACTATTGTGAGTTTGTTTCTCTACTTGTGGTTCTTTGAAGAATTCCTAAGTGTTCCTTAGTTCTTCTTTTTAGATTCATAATTGACTTATCATACAACCATTCATAGTTGTGTGTGGCGTCTTCTACCGCATCAATCGTCGATAGTACCGAGATTACCGCTTCAATATAAGTGAGGGGTCGAAGTGTCGTTGGTGTTCATCCTCCGCAAATTTCCTAAGCAAGCAATTGTACCAAGATTACCGTCTACATATAGGCGAGGGGTTAAGGTGTTGCAAGCTATCCATCCTATCAACTTGTTAGAAATGATCCGGGCGATGACCACCTCACGCAAGCGTGCCGTGGAGTCTATCAGAATGTTCTCATCATACCTCTCCTCTTGAAGAGGATTTGTCCTCAAATCTTCACCTGCATCAAACGTGCTTAGATCAGAAACATTGAAAGTTGCACTAACAGTATACTCACCGGGTAAGTCCAATTTGTAAGCATTGTTGTTAATGCGTTCAAGCACTTGCAATGGTCCATCTCCTCTTGGAAGTAATTTTGAACGCTTTTGAGGAGGAAATCTTTCCTTACGAATGTGCAGCCATACCCAATCCCCGGGTTCGAAGATTACTTGACGTCGACCCTTGTTGGCCTGTCGAGCATATTGATCCGTCTTCTTCTCAATGTTAAGCCTTGTCTTCTCATGTATCTGCTTAACAAAATTAGCCTTGTTTTTGCCATCCATGTTAGTATACTCAGAAATAGGTAAAGGTGCTAAATCCAATGGTGTTAAAGGATTAAAACCATACACAATTTCAAAAGGTGAAAATTTAGTAGCCGAGTGGACGGACCTATTATAAGCAAACTCAACATGGGGTAAACATTCTTCCCAAAGCTTAATATTCTTATTAATGATAGCCCTCAATAATGCAGATAGAGTCCTATTTACTACTTCCGTTTGACCGTCAGTTTGTGGATGACAAGTAGTTGAAAACAACAGTTTAGTTCCTAGTTTACACCACAAAGTTTTCCAAAAGTAGCTCAAGAATTTAGCATCTCTATCCGAAACAATTGTTCGGGGCATGCCATGCAGACGCACAATATCTCTAAAGAATAAATCAGCAATATGGGATGCATCATCAGTTTTATGACATGGAATGAAATGTGCCATTTTTGAAAATCTATCTACGACCACAAATATAGAATCATGACCATACTTAGATCTAGGTAAACCCAATAACAAAATCCATAGACAAATCAATCCAAGGTTCACTCGAAATTGGCAATGGTGTGTATAACCCATGGGGTTGAACACGAGATTTAGCTTGACGACAGGTAATGCACCTATCACAAATTCGTTCCACATCTCGTTTCATATGGGGCCAGTAGAAATGTTCTTTTAATACAGATAAGGTCTTATCAACACCAAAATGTCCCATCAAACCACCTCCATGTGATTCACGAACCAATAGTTCACGTAAAGAACTTGCAGGTATACACAATCGATTCTCACGAAACAAGAATCCATCCATCTTGAAGTACTTACCTACAACATTCTTTTCACAAATTTTAAACTCTTCACAGAAATCATGGTCATTAACATACAATTCTTTGATTTGTTCAAAACCAAGTAATTTTGTGTCGAGAGTATTTAACAACACATACCTTCTTGAGAGAGCGTCGGCAACGACAATGTCCTTACCTTGCTTATACCGAATGACATACGGGAATGTCTCGATGAACTCCATCCATCGCGCGTGTCTTTTGTTCAACTTGTGTTGGCCTTTCAAATATTTCAATGATTCATGATCCGTGTGAATCACAAATTCCTTAGGCCACAGGTAATGTTGCCAAGTCTCCAATGATCGAACTAAAGCATATAACTCCTTGTCATAAGTGGGATAGTTCAAAGCTGCTCCACTCAATTTTTCACTGAAATATGCAACGGGTTTTCCTTCTTGCATCAACACAGCTCCAATGCCTAAACATGAAGCATCACATTCAATTTCAAAAGTTTTAGTGAAATTTGGCAATACAAGTAAAGGAGCGTTAGTCAATTTTTCTTTAATCAAATTAAACGCTTTTTCCTGTGCATCACCCCACTTGAATCCTACACTCTTTTTGATTACTTCGGTGAGTGGTGCTGTGACTTCGCTGAAATTCCTTACAAACCGTCTATAGAAACTCGCGAGTCCATGAAAACTACGAACTTGACTGACATTAGTAGGAGTTGGCCATTCTTGGATTGCACGTACCTTTTCTTCGTCAACCTGTACTCCTTGTGTACTAACAACAAAACCAAGAAATACAACTCGATCCGTACAAAATGTGCATTTGTCCATATTAGCATACAATTTTTCTTTTCGAAGCACATCTAGGACAGATTTTATATGCAATGCATGTTCAACTAAATCCTTGCTGTAGTTCAGGATATCATCAAAGTAGACAACTACAAACTTTCCAATGAAGGAACGCAAAACATGGTTCATTAGTCTCATGAACGTGCTAGGAGCATTAGTTAAACCAAAAGGTAAGACTAACCATTCATATAACCCATATTTTGTTTTAAAAGCAGTTTTCCATTCATCTCCTTCATGCATTCTAATCTGATGATAGCCACTCTTTAAGTCAATTTTAGAAAACACACAAGATCCATGCAATTCATCTAACATGTCATCTAACCTAGGAATGGGATGCCGATATTTTACCGTGATGTTATTTACCGCTCGACAATCAATGCACATACGCCACTTCCCATCTTTCTTAGGTACTAAAATAACAGGAACCGCACATGGACTCATGCTTTCCCTCACAAAACCTTTGTCCATTAGCTCGTCAACTTGCCTTTGCAATTCCTTTGTTTCCTCGGGATTGCTTCGGTATGCCGGGCGATTTGGAATGGTCGCGCCTGGGACAAAGTCAATTTGATGCTCAATTCCCCGAATTGGTGGTAATCCCTGTGGAAGTTCCTCGGGAAATACATCCTGATAATCCTGTAAAAGAGCAGAAACAACACTAGGCAAAGAAGGATTATTAGCGTTAGTATTTAAAAGTGCCTCTTTATACCGAAGTATAATCATTGGCTTTTTAGAATCCAAAGCTCGCCTTACATCACTCCTTTTTGCAAAAATGTTTGTTTTTCTCTCTTCTTTCTTTTTTTCTCTCTCTTTTGTTTTCTTTTCATGATCTCTCTGTAAGTGTATTTGATCCTCATGTATTTGTTTTGGTGACATAGGACACAAGGTGACTTTTCTTTGATTATGAACAAAAGAGTACTCATTAGTGAAACCATCGTGTTTTACTCGCCGATCAAACTGCCAAGGTCTCCCAAGTAGTAAATGACCTGCCTGCATAGGAACTACATCACAAAGGATCTCATCAACACACTTTCCAATTGTAAACGGCACTGATACTTGCTTGGTAACTTTAATGTCGCCGCTGTCATTGAGCCACTGCAATCGGTATGGGTGAGGGTGTTTGGATGTTGTAAGTCCCAATTTCTCTACCATTGTGATGCTTGCTACATTTGTACAGCTCCCACCATCAATTACAACACAACAAATCTTACCATTTACCATGCATCTAGTATGAAACAGATTCTCTCTTTGCTCGTTGCTTTCTTCTTTTGCCTGTGTACTAAGCATTCTCCGTGTGATCAATACTTCGCCATGCATAGCAATCTCTCTATCTTCCTCCAATGGTGGCATAGAGTCATTGTCACTATCTTCTTCCTCGGTCTCCAAATCCCCATTATCAAGCAATAACATAGTTCTTTGATTTGGGCATTGATTTGCAATATGTCCCCTGCCATGACATTTAAAGCATACAATATCTCGATTACGAGTAGTAGAAGGTGTATTAGTTTTACCTTGCACTACTTGAGTAGCCGCTCCTTGCTTGATTTCTGGCTTTGGCTTGAAAGTAGATGGCTTTTCCTCACGCTTCACATTATTGGGTTCCCATGATGAACCTGTGGTAGGATTTGTTCGTTGGTCACCTCTCTTCTTAAGTTCTCTATTTTGATAGCCATGTGCACCATGTCTTCCAAAACCACATAATGTTGACGTTCCACCAAATCTGCAATATCCCAATTTAAACCTGCTGAAAATCGGGCCATGGTTGCCTCATTATCTTCATCGATGTCAGCTCTAGACATTAGCATCTCCATCTCCTTGAAGTAGTCCTCCACACTCTTGCTTCCCTGTCTCAAATTTTGTAAGTTTCGAAACAGATCTCGATAGTAGTGTCTTGGGACAAACCTCTTTATCATTACATCTTTCATTTCTGCCCAAGTCTCTATTGGACGTTCCTTGCACCTCCTTCGGCTGGTCATTAATTGATCTCACCAAGTAACTGCATAGTCTGAAAATTCGGTAGCTGCAATTCTAACTTTCTTGAGATCCGAGTAGTTGTGACATTCAAAGATCCACTCCATTTTCTTCTCCCAATCTAAGTAAGCCTCGGGATCACTTTTGCCTTGGAATGTGGGAAATTTCATTTTGATGCTTTCAAGATTGTTGTCCTCTCGATTTCGGCCGCCTCTATCCCTTGCAAAATGTCTTCTAGGGATAAAGTCAGTTTCTCGATCATCTTCCTCACTAAATCTTTCATCATAGTAATTTGTTTCCTACCTTGCTTCCTTTTGTTGGGTTTTTCCTTTTGGGCGCCCACCCGGAGGGATTTGAGTTCGTTCCCCTCGAGTGTCACTCAATTGATCGATGCGATCATGCACGTGTTCCATAGCCATCCCCAATTGTCTAGAAAATTCTTTCATCATAGCCTCCATCATGAGTTTTGGGTCAAAATTCGATGTAGAAGGTTCATTTTCAATTGTTTTATCTCTTGTGTTAGACATATTTCCTGCAAAATAAAGATTAGTAGAAAACAAGTTCCTCACCACTCCCTTACGTGTTTCACTCAAACAATATATCACACAAATAGGAAACGCTCGTGTATCACACAATTAGGCTTTTACCCTCAATCAAACTTACTACTCTTGCCTTTTTCCGCTCGTAGTTCTCTCCAATAGGTTCGTTTTGAATTCTCACAAATATTACCTCAATTTTCTAATTATGATTCAATAATAACTTATCAAAAACTCAATATAGAAAGTACGACCCTCCACAAGACTTCCAACCGCCAAATATGATTCTTGCAAATAAAAATCCCAATGATAGCAATTCAACAATACAAATTTTCTGCTATATATTTTTATGAAGTTTTTTTTTTGACTATAATTCAACAACAAAAGTAAAGATAAGTAACTTGATAGGAAACTTAGCTTTGATACCAAATGATAGACTCCACGGCACGCTTGCGTGAGGTGGTCGTCGCCCGGATCGTTTCTAACAAGTTGATAGGATGGATAGCTTGCAACACCTTAACCCCTCGCCTATATGTAGACGGTAATCTTGGTACAATTGCTTGCAAATGAAGTTTGCGTAGGATGGACACCAACGACACCTCGACCCCTCGCTTATGTTGAAGCGGTAATCTTGGTACAATCGACGATTGATGCGGTAGAAGACGCCACACACAACTATGATTGGTTGTATGATAAGTCGAATATGAATCTCAAAGAAAACTAAGGAATACTTAGGAATTCTCAAGAACCACAAGAAAAGAACAATCTCACAATAATGATGATAATCTGAATATTAATGAATGAATTCAAGTTTACAATAGCACCTATTTATACTAGTTTTAGAAACAAACTAGAAGCTTCTAGAAGCACACATTCTTTGAAATACAAGCACACAAATATGGAAATGTTGCAATCAGAACACATGTAATTGATCCTAAATATTGATATCATGTTTTGGATGAAAGAAGGTTCGAAAATCAAGAAAGTCAAAAAATGACAAACTGCATCCAGGAGGTTCTCGCCGGGGCGAGAAAATTGCATTGAAAATCCTCGTCGGGGCGAGCCGCTCGCCGGGGCGAGAAAATTGGCCTGTAAAATCTCGCCGGGGCGAGCTAGCCTGCTTCATGCAAACGGTTTTCTTTCATCGTTTTGATCGCTACGTCCATTCGTAACATGTTTACAGGTTTCATACGCTTGGACTCCACCTCCATAACTTCTATACTTGATCCAATCTCGTTCCATAGTTCACGGATCATCCCGTTAAGTCCGTCTTTGAAGGTTTTAGCTCGGGCTCTAGTAACGGGTCCAAGTGGCAATTGCAATGGGTCTTCTCGGGTTGTGTCACGGGTTTCTGGATTATGGATGTCCTCATCACTATGGATCACTCACAGCGACTTCTTGCTAGTTGAGCCTTTTAGAGTGTGAATACTCCTTGCCTCCAAAATAGGCAACTTTGTTTTCCACTGTCGTAGAATAGTAGTTTCATTCTACGATGGGTCAAAGCTTGTATCTCCACAACAATGTTTTCAGTCAAAATTAATGGGTCCTTGGCTGGGTATTTTGGCAGTTCTAGGGGATTTAGACAAGGTGATCCTTTATCACCTTTTCTTTTTGTGCTTGTCATGGAAATGTTTTCACTAAAACTTAACTTGGGAGCCATGGAACCTAGGTTTAAGTATCATTGGCGTGCTAAAGACTGTAAGCTGACTCATCTGCTCTTTGCCGATGACATCCTAATTTTTTGTCATGCTAGCCTGCAATCAGTCACCATCATTCACTCTTGCATACAGTCATTTTCTCTCTTCTCTGGTTTGATTCCCAATGCCCACAAAAGTCATTGCTATCTTGCAAATACTGATTCTACCACTGACCACAATATCACCAACCTTCTTGGTTATCCCCATGGCAACTTGCCCACCAAATTCTTAGGGGTCCCCTTGATCTCTACAAAGCTTTCTTATCGGGACTGCCTCCCGCTTATTCACAGGATTACCAATCGAGCCACTTCATGGACATCCAAAGTTCTGTCATACTCCGACCGACTTCAATTGATCAAGTCTATTCTTTTCTCCATCCAATCCTTTTGGAGTAACCACTTCATTCTTCCTAAAGCTGTGACAAGAGCTATACAATTTATTCTTTGCAGGTTTCTTTGGAAAGGTTCCTCGCTGGCTAAACATGGTGCACGTGTTGCTTGGTCTGCTATTACTTTGCCAACTACTGAAGGTGGGCTTGGTCTCAAAAGCCTACTGGACTGGAACAGATCCCTTATCATTCTACATCTTCTGCGTCTTATCCAATTCAACCCCAAATCCCTTTGGGCTACTTGGGCTAAAGTTACTATTCTAAAAGACAGGTCTGTTTGGCAAGTTTCCATACCTAATGATTGCTCTTGGATTTGGAAACAACTCCTTAAGCTGCGACCACTTGCACAACAGTTTCTACATTACAAAATTGGTACAGGGCAGAATATTAGTTTATGGTTTGATCCTTGGGTCAATGGCAGGGCAATCAATCCTAGCACTAGTCTTATTTCCAACTCTGGCATCCCTCCTACTGCACGGGTTAGTCATATTCTTTGCAACAACACCTGGAACCTGCCTCAAAGTAACTTCCATGAGGTCATCATGCTTCGCAGACAACTGGGTTCCCTTCCTCTGCCTTCTCAAACTGCGGACTCCATTTATTGGGCCAAATGGGATATTAATATTGTCAAAGCCAAACATATATGGGAAAATATCAGGTCCAGGCAGCAATTGGTAACCTGGAATTTTATACCATGTGATAGACTCCACGGCACGCTTGCGTGAGGTGGTCGTCGCCCGGATCGTTTCTAACAAGTTGATAGGATGGGTAGCTTGCAACACCTTAACCCCTCGCCTATATGTAGACGGTAATCTTGGTACAATTGCTTGCAAATGAAGTTTGCATAGGATGGACACCAACGACACCTTGACCCCTCACTTATGTTGAAGCGGTAATCTTGGTACAATCGACGATTGATGCGGTAGAAGACGCCACACACAACTATGATTGGTTGTATGATAAGTCGAATATGAATCTCAAAGAAAACTAAGGAATACTTAGGAATTCTCAAGCACCACAAGAGAAGAACAATCTCACAATAATGATGATAATCTGAATATTAGTGAATTGATTCAAGTTTACAATAACACCTATTTATACTAGTTTTGGAAACAAACTAGAAGCTTCTAGAAGCACACATTCTTGGAAATACAAGCACACAAATATGGAAATGTTGCAATCAGAACACATGTAATTGATCCTAAATACTGATATCATGTTTTGGATGAAAGAAGGTTCGAAAATCAAGAAAGTCAAAAAATGACAAACTGCATCCAGGAGGTTCTCGCCGGGGCGAGAAAATTGTATTGAAAATTCTCGCCGGGGCGAGCTTCTCGTCGGGGCGAGAGTTTTGTATTGTAAAAACCTCGCCGGGGCGAGAAAAGTTGCCTGTAAAAGCTCGCCGGGGCGAGCTAGCCTGCTTCATGCAAACGGTTTTCTTTCATCGTTTTGATTGCTACGTCCATTCGTAACATGTTTATAGGTTTCATACGCTTGGACTCCACCTCCATAACTTCTATATTTGAGCCAACCTCGTTCCATAGTTCACAGATCATTCCGTTAAGGCCGTCTTTGAAGGTTTTAGCTCGAGCTCTAGTAATGGGTCCAAGTGGCAATTGCAATGGGTCTTCTCGGGTTGTGTCACGGCTTCCTGGATCATGGATGTCCTCATCATACCTCTCCTCTTGAGAAGGATTTGTCCTCAAATCTTCACCTACATCAAACGGGCTTAGATCAGAAACATTGAAAGTTGCACTAACAGTATACTCACCGGGTAAGTCCAATTTGTATGCATTGTTGTTAATGCGTTCAAGCACTTGAAATGGTCCATCTCCTCTTGGAAGTAATTTTGAACGCCTTTGAGCAGAAAATCTTTCCTTATGCATGTGTAGCCATACCCAATTCCCGGGTTCGAAGATTACTTGACGCCGACCCTTATTGGCCTGTCAAGCATATTGATCCGTCTTCTTCTCAATGTTAAGCCTTGTCTTCTCATGTATCTGCTTAACAAAATCAGCCTTGTTTTTGCCATCCATGTTAGTATACTCAGAAATAGGTAAAGGTGCTAAATCCAATGGTGTTAAAGGATTAAAACCATACACAATTTCAAAAGGTGAAAATTTAGTAGCCGAGTGGACAGACCTATTATAAGCAAACTCAACATGAGGTAAACATTCTTCCCAAAGCTTAATATTCTTATTAATGATAGCCCTCAATAATGCAGATAGAGTCCTATTTACTACTTCCGTTTGACCGTCAGTTTTGTGGATGACAAGTAGTTGAAAACAACAGTTTAGTTCCTAGCTTACACCACAAAGTTTTCCAAAAGTAGCTCAAGAACTTAGCATCTCTATCCGAAACAATTGTTCGGGGCATGCCATGCAGACGCACAATATCTCTAAAGAATAAATCAGCAATATGGGATGCATCATCAGTTTTATGACATGGAATGAAATGTGCCATTTTTGAAAATCTATCTACGACCACAAATATAGAATCATGACCATACTTAGATCTAGGTAAACCCAATACAAAATCCATAGACAAATCAATCCAAGGTTCACTCGAAATTGGCAATGGTGTGTATAACCCATGGGGTTGAACACGAGATTTAGCTTGACGACAGGTAATGCACCTATCACAAATTCGTTCCACATCTCGTTTCATATGGGGCCAGTAGAAATGTTCTTTTAATACAGATAAGGTCTTATCAACACCAAAATGTCCCATCAAACCACCTCCATGTGATTCACGAACCAATAGTTCACGTAAAGAACTTGCAGGTATACACAATCGATTCTCACGAAACAAGAATCCATCCATCTTGAAGTACTTACCTACAACATTCTTTTCACAAATTTTAAACTCTTCACAGAAATCATGGTCATTAACATACAATTCTTTGATTTGTTCAAAACCAAGTAATTTTGTGTCGAGAGTATTTAACAACACATACCTTCTTGAGAGAGCGTCGACAACGACAATGTCCTTACCTTGCTTATACCGAATGACATACGGGAACGTCTCGATGAACTCCATCCATCGTGCATGTCTCTTGTTCAACTTGTGTTGGCCTTTCAAATATTTCAACGATTCATGATCCGTGTGAATCACAAATTCCTTAGGCCACAGGTAATGTTGCCAAGTCTCCAAAGATCGAACCAAGGCATATAACTCCTTGTCATAGGTAGGATAGTTCAAAGCTGCTCCACTCAATTTTTCACTGAAATATGCCACTAGCTTTTCTTCTTGCATCAACACAGCTCCAATGCCTAAACCTGAAGCATCACATTCAATTTCAAAGGTTTTAGTGAAATTAGGCAATACAAGTAAAGGAGCGTTAGTTAATTTTTCTTTAATCAATTGAAACGCCTTTTCCTGTGCATCACCCCACTTGAATCCTACACTCTTTTTGATTACTTCGGTGAGTGGTGCTGTGACTTCGCTAAAATTCCTTACAAACCGTCTATAGAAACTCGCGAGTCCATGAAAACTACGAACTTGACTGACATTAGTAGGAGTTGGCCATTCTTGGATTGCACGTACCTTTTCTTCGTCAACCTGTACTCCCTGTGTACTAACAACAAAACCAAGAAATACAACTCGATCCGTACAAAATGTGCATTTGTCCATTTTAGCATATAATTTTTCTTTTCGAAGCACATCTAGGACAGATTTTATATGCAATGCATGCTCAACTAAATCTTTGTTATAGATTAAGATATCATCAAAGTAGACAACTACAAACTTTCCAATGAAGGAACGCAAAACATGGTTCATTAGTCTCATGAATGTGCTAGGGACATTAGTTAAACCAAAAGGTAAGACTAACCACTCATATAACCCATATTTTGTTTTAAAAGCAGTTTTCCATTCATCTCCCTCATGCATCCTAATTTGATGATAACCACTCTTTAAATCTATTTTAGAAAACACACAAGATCCATGCAATTCATTAACATGTCATCTAACCTAGGAATGGGATGTCGATATTTTACCGTGATGTTATTTACCGCTCGACAATCAATGCACATACGCCACTTCCCATCTTTCTTAGGTACTAAAATAACTGGAACCGCACATGGACTCATGCTTTCCCTCACAAAACCTTTGTCCATTAGATCGTCAACTTGCCTTTGCAATTCCTTTGTTTCCTCGGGATTGCTTCGGTATGCCGGACGATTTGGAATGGTCGCGCCTGGGACAAAGTCAATTTGATGCTCAATTCCCCGAATTGGTGGTAATCCCTGTGGAAGTTCCTCGGGAAATACATCCTGATAATCCTGTAAAAGAGCAGAAACAACACTAGGCAAAGAAGGATTATTAGCGTTAGTATTTAAAATTGCCTCTTTATACCGAAGTATAATCATTGGCTTTTTAGAATCCAAAGCTCGCCTTACATCACTCCTTTTTGCAAAAATGTTTGTTTTTCTCTCTTCTTTCTTTTTTTCTCTCTCTTTTGTTTTCTTTTCATGATCTCTCTGTAAGTGTATTTGATCCTCATGTATTTGTTTTGGTGACATAGGACACAAGGTGACTTTTCTTTGATTATGAACAAAAGAGTACTCATTAGTGAAACCATCGTGTTTTACTCGCCGATCAAACTGCCAAGGTCTCCCAAGTAGTAAATGACCTGCCTGCATAGGAACTACATCACAAAGGATCTCATCAACATACTTCCCAATTGTAAACGGCACTGATACTTGCTTGGTAACTTTGATGTCGCCGCTGTCATTGAGCCACTGTAATCGGTATGGGTGAGGATGTTTGGATGTTGTAAGTCCCAATTTCTCCACCATTGTGATGCTTGCCACATTTGTATAACTCCCACCATCAATTACAACACAACAGATCTTACCATTTACCATGCACCTAGTATGAAATAGATTCTCTCTTTGCTCGCTGCTTTCTTCTTTTGCCTGTGTACTAAGCATTCTCCGTGTGACCAATACTTCGCCATGCATAGCAATCTCTCTATCTTCCTCCAATGGTGGCATAGAGTCATTGTCACTATCTTCTTCCTCGGTCTCCAAATCCCCATTATCAAGCAATAACATAGTTCTTTGATTTGGGCATTGATTTGCAATATGTCCCCTGCCTTGACATTTAAAGCATAAAATATCTCGATTACGACTAGTAGAAGGTGTATTAGTTTTACCTTGCACTACTTGAGTAGCCGCTCCTTGCTTGATTTCTGGCTTTGGCTTGAAAGTAGATGGCTTTTCCTCACGCTTCACATTATTGGGTTTCCATGATGAACCTGTGGTAGGATTTGTTCGCTGGCCACCTCTCCTCTTAAGTTGCTTCTCTATTTTGATAGCCATGTGCACCATGTCTTCCAATACCACATAATCTTGACGCTCCACCAAATCTGCAATATCCTAATTTAAACCTGTTGAAAATCGGGCCATGGTGGCCTCATTATCCTCATTGATGTCAGCTCTAGACATTAGCATCTCCATTTCCTTGAAGTAGTCCTCCACACTCTTGCTTCCCTGTCTCAAATTTTGTAAGTTTCGAAACAGATCTCGATAGTAGTGGCTTGGGACAAACCTCTTTTTCATTACAGCTTTCATTTCTGCCCAAGTCTCTATTGGACGTTCCCTGCACCTCCTTCGGCTGGTCATTAATTGATCCCACCAAGTAACTGCATAGTCTGAAAATTCGGTAGCTGCAATTCTAACTTTCTTGAGATCCGAGTAGTTGTGACATTCAAAGATCCACTCCATTTTCTTCTCCCAATCTAAGTAAGCCTCGGGATCACTTCTGCCTTGGAATGTGGGAATTTTCATTTTGATGCTTTCAAGATTGTTGTCCTCTCGATTTCGGCCGCCTCTATCCCTTGCAAAATGTCTCCTAGGGATAAAGTCAGTTTCTCGATCCTCTTCCTCACTAAATCTTTCATCATAGTAATTTGTTTCCTCTAGCCTTGCTTCCTTTTGTTGGGTTTTTCCTTTTGGGCGCCCACCCGGAGGGATTTGAGTTTGTTCCCCTCGAGTGTCACTCAATTGATCGATGCAATCATGCACTTGTTCCATAGCCATCCCCAATTGTCAAGAAAATTCTTTCATCATAGCCTCCATCATGAGTTTTGGGTCAAAATTCGATGTAGAAGGTTCATTTTCAATTGTCTTATCTCTTGTGTTAGACATATTTCCTGCAAAATAAAGATTAGTAGAAAACAAGTTCCTCACCACTCCCTTACGTGTTTCACTCAAACAATATATCACACAAATAGGAAACGCTCGTGTATCACACAATTAGGCTTTTACCCTCAATCAAACTTACTACTCTTGCCTTTTTTCGCTCGTAGTTCTCTCTAATAGGTTCGTTTTGAATTCTCACAAATATTACCTCAATTCTCTAATTACAATTCAATAATAACTTATCAAAAACACAATATAGAAAGTACGACTCTCCACAAGACTTCCAACCGCCAAATATGATTCTTGCAAATAAAATCCCAACGATAGCAATTCAACAATACAAATTTTCTGCTATATATTTTTATGCAGTTTTTTTTTTTTGACTATAATTCAACAACAAAAGTAAAGATAAGTAACTTGATAGGAAACTTAGCTTTGATACCAAATGATAAACTCCACGGCACGCTTGCGTGAGGTGGTCGTCGCCCGGATCGTTTTAACAAGTTGATAGGATGGGCAGCTTGCAACACCTTAACCCCTCGCCTATATGTAGACGGTAATCTTGGTACAATTGCTTGCAAATGAAGTTTGCATAGGATGGACACCAACGACACCTTGACCCCTCGCTTATGTTGAAGCGGTAATCTTGGTACAATCGACGATTGATGCGGTAGAAGACGCCACACACAACTATGATTGGTTGTATGATAAGTCGAATATGAATCTCAAAGAAAACTAAGGAATACTTAGGAATTCTCAAGAACCACAAGAGAAGAACAATCTCACAATAATGATGATAATCTGAATATTAGTGAATTGATTCAAGTTTACAATAGCACCTATTTATACTAGTTTTAGAAACAAACTAGAAGCTTCTAGAAGCACACATTCTTGGAAATACAAGCACACAAATATGGAAATGTTGCAATCAGAACACATGTAATTGATCCTAAATACTGATATCATGTTTTGGATGAAAGAAGGTTCGAAAATCAAGAAAGTCAAAAAATGACAAACTGCATCCAGGAAGTTCTCGCCGGGGCGAGAAAATTGTATTGAAAATTCTCGCCGGGGCGAGCTTCTCGCCGGGGCGAGAGTTTTGTATTGTAAAAACCTCGCCGGGGCGAGCCTCTCGCCGGGGCGAGAAAAGTTGCCTGTAAAAGCTCGCCGGGGCGAGCTAGCCTGCTTCATGCACACGGTTTTCTTTCATCGTTTTGATTGCTACGTCCATTCGTAACATGTTTACAAGTTTCATACGCTTGGACTCCACCTCCATAACTTCTATATTTGAGCCAACCTCGTTCCATAGTTCACGGATCATTCCGTTAAGGCCGTCTTTGAAGGTTTTAGCTCGAGCTCTAGTAATGGGTCCAAGTGGCAATTGCAATGGGTCTTCTCGGGTTGTGTCACGGGTTCCTGGATCATGGATGTCCTCATCCCCATGGAACAAATTACACGTTCCTCGTTACTCCTTCATTTTATGGCTTGGCATTCTTGGCAGGCTTCCAACTAATGATCGTACCATGCACTACACTGGAAGGCTCATGGACTACCCTCTCTGCCACCAGCAGTCCGAATTCTTTGGGCATTTGTTCTTCTCATGTGCTTACTCTTCAGCTATTCTTAAAGAAGCCTTTCAACTAGGCCAGTGGACCAACCTTCCTCTCATTTGGGATGACCTTATAGCATTTGTTACTTCCTATCAAGGCACTACGCTTTCTAGAAACATTTTATCCCTTTCGATTGCGGTATCCTTCTACAAGATATGGGAAGCTCGGAATTCAATGATCCACAACAACTCTTTGATCCCTCCTGATAGATTGGCAATGGATGTCATTAATATTATTAAATCTAGGCTTTCTACTTGTAACTCTTTCATTAAGGCTACTACTTTTTGCCAATACTATTGCAATTGGCTATTGTAATTGTTGATGTGACCCATTAGTGTTGTTCATTTCGTTATAGGCCCTTCATCTGTTGGGAATGTCAGCAGATGCACTTGCTATAATCTGGGGTATGCCCCTTAGCCATTGTACTTTTGCCTTTTATATACAAACACATTTAGCAAAAAAAAAATGCCAATACTTTTACCATTCTCCTTTTTGATGAGTTTGGTTGCAGAGATCATAAGCATATTCATGAAGGCACTTAATTTTATATCGTACTCCTTAGGTGTATCCTTGCTGCATTCCTTGGCTTGGTTGGTGAAGATCAATTTGCTTTTCCTGAAGTCTACTGAAGTGGCTTAGCTTGTTCATCATTCTAGTTCCACACTTGATAGATTAGAAGCATTTGATAGCTTCCAATTCTCTTTCAAAGAGATTTAGCCATTCATAGAATGACAGATGAAAGACATTTTATCCTTCCAATCACTTTACGAAGTCACTTCTTTACGAACCTTCTTAGAGTGTGAGTATTACTTATCGTAAAGTATCTTGCTCACTCTACGATCTTGGATCAACCTTTGAGAATTATCTTCATGAACATGACCGTGCTGGCATCAATTGGTAGGCATTGACATGATCTCCTCTTCTTTCTTTATCATCTTCTCTTAACTGGTAACTCCTTTACTACTTTAGTCTTTTTGTTGAAGAAAGTTATGCCTTATTCCTCTGCTCCTTCTTGCTTAGACATAAGAGAAGCTGATTAACTCTCTTCTGGTTGCCCTTCCTCAGTATGCACATGAGCTTAACGGTAGGAGGACTTTTACATCACCATGATATCAGTAAGAACGATTTTAATGATTTTTAACTGGTTTACTAAGTCAATAGGTGAATTTAGATTGATCATTTGTGAAGACTTTCCCTTAGGATCAGCTTCTTTATCTTCCTGAAGGTTCAGAGATCAAGTCATGAGAACTGGCTCCTTTCTCTGTTTCTTTGGGTCAAACATCTTCAGACTTTCTTGCAAATTTGTTACTTGATGATGGATGGATTCTTCAAGCAGGATTTCCTGGTTAGGCTCCTTTGTAGAATTATCATCAATTATACTTATTTGTAGAGTTTCCAAAATATGGACTGGAGACTCTACAATTTTCAGATCTAGTATTACGATTATAGAGTTCTCTAGCTTTGTGATCGTAAAGCTCCTTTTCTCTTGACTTGATAATTCAACAATGTGATTTCTTCCAACTGATCTTTTGCTATTTAAGATTAAACGATGATCAGTCGGGTGCATGATTCTTTGTTGATATTTGGTTTTTTTCTCTTTTCCATCATTCGTAATGCTTTCTTGAACAAAGAGTGAATCTGTCGTGATTACTTCCTTATTTCCTTAAACTTTTCAACCTTCTCATTCATGACCAGCTTTAAGAGATTTGATCGTTGAGTATTGGCTTCATCCTTAGAGCTTAAAGGGCTACTCATGAACACTTGGATTTATCATTCACAGAACCCATTGAGCACCTTTTCCTTCATGAACTATTAAACAGAGATTTTGCTTGAGTAAGTTCATGACCAGTAACTTTGAGAATTTGAATTGGTTGTTTAGCTTCTGAATGAATTTCTTGATTTCTTTTTGATAGACTTCTGACTAGATTTCTAGCCACATAGACATTTACATCTTTTGATCTAGTCAGCTTTGCGAAGTTGATTTCCAGGTCTTGATCTTAACACTGGTTGCAAAGGAAAATAGCTTGAAAACCCATGACATGTATTTGATTGATTCTCAACTTTTAGTGCTTCAACTTCTCAATGTGGCCAATTTTATTGAGAGATCTTGTAATACTTTCAATTGATTTACAGCCTCTCAATTTTAGATAGACTGATTTAAGAAATTTGACATGGATATTTTTTTATTTTTTTTTGATAATGTGGAGTTTCCGGGTCGCAACCCGACTAATCTCCTCAGCCCGAGCCCAGGCGGTCTGCTTCCCCAGCTTGCGCTTAAGGGGGGCCCATGGCCACAACGGAGCATTATTAGTGCCCCTCCAAATGTTGCTAGTGGGAGTCGATCCTGAGTCGTCCAGGTTTACGGTTCGTTCCCAGGGCGACTTGCACCACTGCGCCACTTGTTGTGGTTTGACATGGATATTTTGATACGGCTATACTTTTGATGATTCACTTGACAAATCATCACTTGAGGCTAGTGGATGTTGGTACTTGTAGGCTTTCATCATCTTTATCTTGATCGTCATATGTTGCAGCCCTTAATAGAATTTTTGACAATTTCATTGCAATTTCTCTTATCTTCAAATAGGATCTTTGAACTGAAAAGACGACTCAAGCTTATCGTAAAGCTTCTTATCGGGATATCGAGCAAATACCTTGATCCATGATTGTTACATGAAATGATCTCCAGTATATACATGAAGGATTATTGAACACTTTTAGGCTCAGATTCTTGTTGGGCTAGATTCTGCCATAAACCTTTAAACCAATGAGAAGTACTTTTAATCTTCCTTGAAGCACAGTGATGCTTCCTTCAAAGGTACAGGCTTCGATGCCCTTTAGAACTTCTCGAACTTCTTGTGGGCAGAGATACAAGTTGTAATATCTTTAAGCAATTCATCTATTATGCCCGTTAATAGAATATTTTTAATTCCTTCATCTTGTTGTATCATTTTGATTATATGATTGTCTGCTCGACTACTACCTTGCTGAGATTTTTTTTTTGTTAATGTGGAGTTTTCCAACCGCAGTCAGACTAATCTCCCCACCCCGGGTCAGGCTTTTCATATGGCCTTGCACCCGCGTCCCTGTGGATTTGATTGGAATGACAAGGAGCATTCAACATCATATAGTTCATCATCAATAGTATTCACATACGTGTACCTACATGTTCAATATTTTGAGTTGTAAGCTTATTCATAGGGAATAGCCTACTTCAACTACCAAGCTTAAAACAGGTGTTGTTTAGTGCAATAGGATTAACTCAAAGCGTGAGCTTTATGTTCGCGAGAACCTGCTCTGATACCAATTATTATTTCCTAAAGGCACAAAGAGATCTGGAAGGGGGGTTGAATAGATCTTTTAAAACTTTCCAGTTTATTAAAAAAATTACCAAGTAGATAATTTAATCACGATTAATCTTACACAGCAGAATATGAGTTTGAAAAAACTCCCTTAAAGATTTGTTAAGATCTCAGTTCTGAGTTTAGTTCAAATTGAAGTTAACTATTCATCTTATGTATTAGATACATTTAATACTTGACAGAATGCAAAAGACATAAGGAAAATGACACAAGAGTGTTTAAAGTGGTTCGGAGATTAAACAACTCCTACTCCACTCTTCTACATCAACAAGTAGAGAATCCACTATAAATTTGGTTACACAAACCAGGACACTATTACCCTCTTTAAGCCCAGCAAACTTGGCTATTTTAGTCACTAAGATAAGAACACTAAGACCTCTTCAAGCCCAGCAGACTTAGAAATTTAGTCTTAAAGACAGACACACTGGCCCCAAATCGGTCATTAATGTAACGACCCCAAAATTTAAACAAACCAACTCTCAACATCGATCGTTATCAATACATCTTCTTTTTTCTTTTTTTTTTGCTAAATTTGTTTGTGTATTAGAAACCATGAATACAATGGCAAAGGGGCATACCCCAGATAAAGAATGTCAACATGAGATAGGCCCCATGTGGAACATAAAACAATTTTTTTTTTTTTTTTTTTTTTTCGGTGTTAAACTTAATAAAATGCGGAATAATTTTAAACTTTTTAGTTTTCTTTCTTTGTTTTCCCTGAATCATAACCTTAAATCATTTACATATTCTAGAATCATATTTTCTTTATGATTCCCTTCATCAGAGTTATAAAAAAATAAAATTACTTCTAGATTCAATAACCTTTTATACCTCGAATAAAATTAAGTTACAAGTCAATACGAATTTTACAACTCAACATCTGTTACATTTAATACATCATCAAATACATCATCCAGAACCTTAATCATGGTTCAAAAAAATTAATTTAAGCTACAACATTTAATCTGCATGCATTACATCTGATTCATGCCATTCAAGCAGCACATAACGTTACCTTTATATCTTTAACCTGCAAAAGTGGTTATTTGCAAGAATGAGTTCGACAGCTCAGCAAAATCTAACAGTTTGCATACATCACATAACACATAGATAACATGATAATCATATATATCATAAACATCTGGCTAAACATATCATACATACTGTACATCAGTTACTAAGTAATAATTGAGTTCTATAACTCAATCTACATTTTAACTTAACGAACGTAGTAATAAATTGACTTTGTCGTTTCATACATACAACACATAGAATACATCATGCTTTTACATCATACATTTAAAACAATTAATCAATTAGTTCACATAACAAATAGGGACTGAAAGACTTGTCTGGTTCGTAGATTACCAATTACCATAATCAACTTATACTTATATGCATTTCATGTATCCTACACGATATATAATCATGCACAACATTTATTAGTCACATAGCAACACTTAGTATTAACTATACGTTACATTTCATAATCCTTCATTTTATTCTCTATACAATTCTCAACTTAAAAATTAAGTCCTCCTCATAAACCTTTCATTTTATTACGTTCCACTTTAATCGACACTTAACATTTAGTTAAGTCTTAAACTTTTTCTTTACATCACATTAGATGTATAATGTTTATAAGTTAATCTTTGGCTCGTTACATTTTCCTTTTATGCTTAAGTCTTATAACTCGCTAAATCCCAACATTTAATCACCAACTGCGTTAATACAATGTGTTATTAAGTCTAATAATATGTTTTTCATTTCATTATAATCATTTATTAAGGTTACATAGACATTCCTAGGATTGAACAATTAAAATCTCATCTCTGGGCAAAATTAGCTACAGGCGCTGCGGCGCCAATTTTGTACTGGGATTCGGCATTGTGGCGTTGGGTCAGGTTTCCAGTTGTTCCTGGTAGGGTCGGCGCTGCGACGCCACTTTTCCTCTTAGAACCGGCGCTGCAGCGCCGTTCATCAGTTTCAGTTTCTGAAGTTCACGACCAAGCACAAAACATCCCAAAAATTCTCAATTTCTTCATTTTATCAACAATTTAGACACGCCCAAATATTATAATCTTTGTAGAATCAATACCCAACATGTATATAATGATTCTAACATTTTAAACAACTTAAACAACCAATTTAAAGGCTTAAAAATCACAATTCATACTAGTTTTTCATATTTCACTACTTTTAGCGTAATCAACCGCTACGGATTCGATATTCAACCAAATTGGTCCGTTCAACTTCCGTTGTTTTCGTTTTTCAACGTATAACAACAATCCATCATCAATTTATAGATTATTACTCAAATTCCTAGCCAATTTTGACTCCAAAACAAGCTAAAATATACATATTATACCAAAACTCAAAATTTCTATTTCTTAACAAGTTTTCATGAATTTGATACTCCAAAAATCATCTATTAATGCAATACAACAAATTATACATATCTATAAACTTATATATCCAACATCTCATCAAATCATCAACCAAAACCTATTTTAAAGAAAACTCAAAGAATATAAAATTAAGAACTCAAAGCTAAGTTTTTACCTTTGATTCTTGCTTAGATTAACTAGATGATGACAAGAACTATTTGCTTGCTCTCCTTTTTCTTTGATTTTTCAGAATTTTCTTCTTAATTTCCCAAGAACCCTCTCAATTTTCTCTCTTCCTCTCCTCTGTTCTTTGGTTTACCAACTCCTGATGAAAAGAAACTTACGTGACTTTTAGTAGGGAGTTTATTTTTTTTTTGTGCTAAATTTTGAATAATATAAAAGAAGCATAAATACAATGGCTAAGGGGCATACCCCAGGACTATAGTTATGTCATCTAGAGACAAACCAAAAGATGAAACAACTATAGGAGACCCAATCCACAAAAATGGAGTTACAGAAGCCAATTACAGTAGTATTGGTCAACATGAGTAGCTCTAATAAAAGACCTAGACTGAGATAATCTAGATTTAATAATATTAACAACTTCTTTGCCCAAGACCGTTGGATGGGTTAACACATTCTGATGAAGCTTCTTATTTCTTGCCTCCCATACTTTATAAAAAGTCTTCGCCAAAGTAAGACTGATAATATCTTTGGTTAGCCTCCTTCCTTGAAAAGCTAAAATACTCTCAATAAGATCAGCCCATTCTAAAGGAAAACTCTGCTAATTACCAATGTTCAACGCGGCATGGAAAATGTTACTAGAATAGTCACACTTAAAGAACAGGTGTTCAAAACTTTCAACATGTAAATTACATAACGGGCACCCAATTCTTGGCCCAACCGAGTAACCCATGGCTCTATCATCCGTAGGAAGCTTACGCAGTAAACCCAACCAAAGGATAAAAGTGTACCTAGGGACGTGCAACTTGTTCCATAGAATCCCATGCCAGCTCACAACTTGTTGTCGGTCCCTAATGGAATCCCAAATGTGAGAGGCTTTGATACCATTGATATCCATTGAACACCAGCTGATTCTGTCATTAGCAGCCGTCGGTATGGGCAGGTCATCAAACTTCCTGCGCAGCATAATAACGTCATGGTGATTACTTTGAGGAAGATTCCACGCCCAATTATGCAGAATATTAGCCACAGTGGCCGAGTAAGACAGCCCAGAGTTCTGAATCAAAGAAGCAGACGGATTGATAGGAGAACCTAATAACCAAGGATCAAACCATAGATTAACCTTATTCCCCATACCAACAATGTACTGAATATACAGCAAAGCAGTCGGTCTAAGTTTCAGAACGTGCTTCCAAATCCACGAGCAATCAGTTGGAGTGGTAATTTGCCAGAAATTTCTCCCTTTAAGCACAGCAGCTTGTACCCATTTGGCCCAGAAAGAAGTAGGTTCAAATTTAATAACATTAATGAGATGCATCATGATTAAAGATTTGTTCCAATCCAGTAGATTCTTAACACCCAATCCTCCTTCTTTAACTAGGAGAGCTAAGGATTTCCACGCCACTTTTGCACCAAATTTGGCTAACGATGGACCCTTCCAAAGATATCTACCCAAAATGGATTGAACACATCTAATAACAGATTTGGGAAACATAAAATGTCTGCACCAAAAGGAGGACATAGCAGACAGAACAGACTTAATCAATTGTAACCTCCCTGCATAAGATAAAGCAATAGAAGTCCATGAGGCAGCTCTCTTTGTGATTCTATGAATAAGAGGGAGACAGTCCTGGTACGACAGTTTAGTCGAAATAAGCGGGACTCCCAAAAATCTGATTGGCAAGGATCCAACATTAAAGCCCACAGAAGTGTGAATAAGATGAGCAGTATCAGAAACAACATTGGCCATAAAACACTGACTCTTTTGAGCATTTGGTACCAGCCCAGAGTATAACAAAAAGGATTGAATACAAGAATTTATAATGTTGATTGATTGAACATTACCATGGCAGAACAACAGAATATCGTCAGCAAAAAACAGATGGGATAATTTGCATTCTTTAGCTCTCCAATGAAATTTGAAACCATTTTGCAAGGTACCCCAATTGAGTCTCATGGAAAGCACCTCCATAACCAGCACAAACAAATAAGGCGATAATGGATCCCCTTATCGCAGATCTTTTAGTGGGGAGTTTCATCAGTTAAGAAAGCCAAAGGCCACAAGGCGTTGTTTTCCATCAACTCAAAAATACCCTTTTCTCTTTATTTTAATATTCCTTCCTACCATATAATATTTTGTCACACTTAAATTTTTTTTTTTGCTAAATGTGTTTGTTGTATAAAACCAAAAGAACAATGGCTAAGGGGCATACCCCACAAATTTAAGTGTTTGTCACACTTAAATTTAATTAAACTTATTATATTAATAAATCTAATTAAACTTATTAGCAATTCCAATTAAAACCTTACTGGCCAAATTATAATTCAATTTAGCCAAACTATAATTTATTAAATAAATTATTTTATTCAATAAAACATTAATCCTCTAATTTAATTATTTAATTAAATTATAATATTCTCGTCACATTAGCATACTAAAATACGCACCAACACTTCACACACAAATATATTCACATCAATTCACTATTTTAATTAAGTGAATCACTCACATTATTTATGAAACTTAATTCACAATAATTTTTATTGTCCACAAGACATAACAATCAAATTATATTATTTCCCAATATAATTTTTAACTTAATTAAATTAACTAATATTATTCAACTAATCTCCTTTTCATGACAATTTCATTTAATCTTTTCAATGGTTTAATTAACTATTAAACCTCTTTTTCTAAATACATGAATATATAATTCTCTTCACACTAAATCGCATATTTCACAATATATATCACATATATACACATACTCAAACTCAAAACATTTCATAATAAGAATTTTATTCGCTAAATTTTTATTTAATAATTCTTGAAAATTTGGGTTGTCATAATTAAGACTAGGACACAATAGCCCCAATTCGGTCACTAAAGACCAGGAAATATTGGCCCCAATTTGATTGTTGATGTTTGTTGGATGTGCTGCTAACATGTCATTTATGCTCCTTTGTCTTCAGGTACTCAACAGCTTGAATATAATCATCCTTGAGATGTGGTTGAATGTTGCAATGATGCTCGACTTCTTTTATTACTCAACATCTTCTTGTGATCATTTGTTGTGCTACTAAGCTAGCAATTCAGCTCCTTCTTCTCCTTGGTACTTGACAGCTGCTCATGATGAACTACTAAGATAATTATATAGCTCCTTCCTTTTGGTACTTAGTAGGATCTCATAATCGATGCCAAGATGACGTTTGTGCTCCTTTTCTTCTTGTTCTTAGCAACTCAGAACACTTCTCTTATAGTAGAGTTCATCTTCTTTACATCTTCATTATTTAAGCTCTTTGTGTTCTTGGTAGATCGTAGAGTGTGCTTCTGTACCCTTGTTGATCTTGCACTCTACGTTTTTCAATGTCTATCCACCATCTCTTCAACTCTCTTTGATTTTGAAAACTGATGCTCATTTATAGTCTTTTGTGGATGTTACCATTGCAAGTTGTCTGTTGGAGCATTTAATGCATAGATATTTTGATATCCTTGATGTTGACTTTCTAGAGCTTTTGTGTCAGCGTACTCTTTCTTGCCCATAACCTGTTACATCATCCTGTAACTTTACTCGTCCTTTTGACAAGTCACTTTCTGTAAATTAGCCAGTAGACACATCTTTACTTTACAACAAGGATATATGGCTGGACACTTTGTGATCTTCTGATTTACACCGTTTCTCTGTCAGATTTCTTGTCAGATCTAACTTTACACTATGATCCTGTTAACTTGGTAGAGTAGTAAAAGTCGTAGAGTTGAGCTCTACAATTTGCTTAACTGTCTGCCCTACGAATGAGTGCATTACGAACATTTGGCAGACTTGGCATCTTTATGATGTCAGAGACATCTTTTTGAACTGGTTGTTCTCTTTGTAGCTTTACGATGTCAACTGCTTCTCTACGAACTCTGGATGACTCTGCGAACTAACTTATCCTTTATCCAAAGGGATAGTATCTTTACGATACGATCTTTACTTGTTTATTCTTCAGCTTATCTTCATGACTCGTAAAAGAGCTTTACTATTGACTTCATATTCAGCTTTATGACTTATCAGCCCCTTTTTATTCTGATGGTTCAATGAACTTGCAGGTTACTCTTCGATACTGACTTTTCACTATGATTTAGCAGAGTAATTCTACGAACCATTCTTCAACAACCTTTTTCTTTACTGAACGGTCCTTGAGTTGCTTTAGCGATTGTTTGAACTACTCTTCGTTCATTCTGTACTCAGCAAACTTTGATTTGCTTAGTTGTACTTTGATTACTTTATAATCCAGCCTACACTTTATGAAGTGAGATGATCTTTATGATGAGAATATAAACTCTGAGATACATCTCTCCACTGTTGCAAAAGAAGACTTTGTTGACTTCTATTTGTTCTGCTATCTCAGTCATCATATTACAATTCTGAAGTTTTACTTTCTTCATATCTTGTGCTTTTTTTTCAGAATGAAGTGAGCGTTACGATTCTTTATCCTTTTTACGAAATGATCTATACTTCGCGCAGTGAACTCTACAACTTGTGCTTCTGCTCTACGATCAATCTAATGTGCTATGAGCACTAGTTGACTCTGCGATTCATGTTGACTTTACGAATTGGCAGAGTAATTTTACAACCACTGAATTCCTAATGACTATACATCAGATTTATTTAGTAGGATCAACCTAACATCCTTGATCTTTCTAGTCTAAGTCCTTTGTACATACAATTCTTTGAAGGACTTTACAAAATTTGCTATACAAGTATACATTGGTCATTCAATCTTTGAATGTCTAGATTAATCTGCTTACAACGTTTACATTATGAACATGCAGAGTAACTTTATGATAAGATCAACTTAACATTCTTGATCATTATATTCTAAGTCCTTGTACATGTATTTCTTTTATAAGGACTTTACATGTATTACAACTTTTTTTTTTTTTTTTTTTTTGCTAAATATGTATTACAACTTTCAGAACCAATAAAACATTGATCTTATAATTCTCATATCAGTTGTATATGACAATAACATATATGCAGTTCACAATATTCATTAATGCATCAAACTTCAATCCTTTCACATAACTATGTAGACACATAATCAGATAGCTCACATATAGCAATGTGATCACATATAGGCACATAATCAATTTAGCTCAAAAGCACTTAGTTAATCAAGCACACAAGCATGTAGTCACATTAACACATAAACATATAATCATTTAGATGGTTAAGTGATAGACTCCACGGCACGCTTGCGTGAGGTGATCGTCGCCCGGATCGTTTCTAACAAGTTGATAGGATGGATAGCTTGCAACACCTTAACCCTTCGCCTATATGTAGACGGTAATCTTGGTACAATTGCTTGCTTAGGAAGTTTGCGTAGGATGAACACCAACGACACCTCGACCCCTCGCTTATGTTGAAGCGGTAATCTTGGTACAATCGACGATTGATGTGGTAGAAGACGCCACACACAACTATGATTGGTTGTATGATAAGTCGAATATGAATCTCAAAGAAAACTAAGGAATACTTAGGAATTCTCAAGAACCACAAGTAGAGAAACAAACTCACAATAGTATTGATAATCTGAATATTAATGAATGATTTCAAGTTTACAATAGCACCTATTTATACTAGTTTTAGAAACAAACTAGAAGCTTCTAGAAGCACACACTCTTTGAAATACAAGCACACAAATATGGAAATGTTACAATCAGAACACATGTAATTGATCCTAAATACTGATATCATGTTTTGGATGAAAGAAGATTCGAAAATCAAGAAAGTCAAAAAATAACAAATTGCATCCAGGAGGTTCTCGCCGGGGCGAGCAAAATGAACTGGAGTTTCTCGCCGGGGCGAGCTCCTCGCCGGGGCGAGAAAATTGAACTGCAATTTCTCGCCGGGGCGAGAAAAATGGCCTGGAAAAGCTCGCCGGGGCGAGCTAGCCTGTTCCATGCAAACTGTGTTCTTTCATCGTTTTGATCGCCACGTCCATTCGTAACATGTTTACGGGCTTTATACGTTTGGACTCCACCTCCATGACTTCTATACTTGATCCAATCTCGTTCCATAGTTCGTGGATCATTCCGTTAAGTCCGTCTTTGAAGGTTTTAGCTCGGGCTCTAGTAACGGGTCCAAGTGGTAATTGCAATGGGTCTTCTCGGGTTGTGTCACGGGTTTCTGGATTATGGATGTCCTCATCATACCTCTCCTCTTGAAGAGGATTTGTCCTCAAATCTTCACTTGCATCAAACGGGCTTAGATCAGAAACATTGAAAGTTGCACTAACAGTATACTCACCGGGTAAGTCCAATTTGTAAGCATTGTTGTTAATGCGTTCAAGCACTTGAAATGGTCCATCTCCTCTTGGAAGTAATTTTGAACGCCTTTGAGCAGGAAATCTTTCCTTACGCATGTGTAGCCATACCCAATCCCCGGGCTCGAAGATTACTTGACGCCGACCCTTGTTGGCCTGTCGAGCATATTGATCCGTCTTCTTCTCAATGTTAAGCCTTGTCTTCTTATGTATCTGCTTAACAAAATCAGCCTTGTTTTTGCCATCCATGTTAGTATACTCAGAAATAGGTAAAGGTGCTAAATCCAATGGTGTTAAAGGATTAAAACCATACACAATTTCAAAAGGTGAGAATTTAGTAGCCGAGTGGACAGACCTATTATAAGCAAACTCAACATGAGGTAAACATTCTTCCCAAAGCTTAATATTCTTATTAATGATAGCCCTCAATAATGCAGATAGAGACCTATTTACTACTTCCGTTTGACCGTCAGTTTGTGGATGACAAGTAGTTGAAAACAACAGTTTAGTTCCTAGTTTACACCACAAAGTTTTCCAAAAGTAGCTCAAGAACTTAGCATCTCTATCCGAGACAATTGTTCGGGGCATGCCATGCAGACGCACAATATCTCTAAAGAATAAATCAGCAATATGGGATGCATCATCAGTTTTATGACATGGAATGAAGTGTGCCATTTTTGAAAACCTATCTACGACCACAAATATAGAATCATGACCATACTTAGATCTAGGTAATCCCAATACAAAATCCATAGACAAATCAATCCAAGGTTCACTAGAAATTGGCAATGGTGTGTATAACCCGTGGGGTTGAACACGAGATTTAGCTTGACGACAGGTAATGCACCTATCACAAATTCGTTCCACATCTCGTTTCATATGGGGCCAGTAGAAATGTTCTTTTAATACAGATAAGGTCTTATCAACACCAAAATGTCCCATCAAACCACCTTCATGTGATTCACGAACCAATAGTTCACGTAAAGAACTTGCAGGTATACACAATCGATTCTCACAAAACAAGAATCCATCCATCTTGAAGTACTTACCTACAACATTCTTTTCACAAATTTTAAACTCTTCACAGAAATCATGGTCATTAACATACAATTCTTTGATTTGTTCAAAACCAAGTAATTTTGTGTCGAGAGTATTTAACAACACATACCTTCTTGAGAGAGCGTCGGCAACGACATTCTCTTTACCTTGCTTATACCGAATGACATATGGGAATGTCTCGATGAACTCCATCCATGGTGCATGTCTCTTGTTCAAATTGTGTTGGCCCTTCAAATATTTCAACGATTCATGATCCGTGTGAATCACAAATTCCTTAGGCCACAGGTAATGTTGCCAAGTCTCCAATGATCGAACCAAAGCATATAATTCCTTGTCATAAGTAGGATAGTTCAAAGCTGCTCCACTCAATTTTTCACTGAAATATGCAACTGGTTTTCCTTCTTGCATTAACACAGCTCCAATGCCTAAACCTGAAGCATCACATTCAATTTCAAAAGTTTTAGTGAAATTAGGCAATACAAGTAAAGGAGCGTTAGTTAATTTTTCTTTAATCAAATTAAACGCTTTTTCCTGTGCATCACCCCACTTGAATCCTACACTCTTTTTGATTACTTCGGTGAGTGGTGCTGTGACTTCGCTAAAATTCCTTACAAACCGTCTATAGAAACTCGCGAGTCCATGAAAGCTACGAACTTGACTGACATTCGTAGGAGTTGGCCATTCTTGGATTGCACGTACCTTTTCTTCGTCAACCTGTACTCCCTGTGCACTAACAACAAAACCAAGAAACACAACTCGATCCGTACAAAACGTGCATTTGTCCATATTAGCATACAATTTTTCTTTTCGAAGTACATCTAGGACAGACTTTATATGCAATGCATGCTCAACTAAATTTTTGCTATAGATCAAGATATCATCAAAGTAGACAACTACAAACTTTCCAATGAAGGAACGCAAAACATGGTTCATCAGTCTCATGAATGTGCTAGGAGCATTAGTTAAACCAAAAGGTAAGACTAACCACTCGTATAATCCATATTTTGTTTTAAAAGCAGTTTTCCATTCATCTCCCTCATGCATCCTAATTTGATGATAACCACTCTTTAAATCTATTTTAGAAAACACACAAGATCCATGCAATTCATCTAACATGTCATCTAACCTAGGGATGGGATGCCGATATTTTACCGTGATGTTATTTACCGCTCGACAATCAATGCACATACGCCACTTCCCATCTTTCTTAGGTACTAAAATAACAGGAACCGCACAAGGACTCATCCTTTCCCTCACAAAACCTTTGTCCATTAGCTCGTCAACTTGCCTTTGCAATTCCTTTGTTTCCTCGGGATTGCTTCGGTATGCCGGACGGTTTGGGATGGTCGCGCCAGGGACAAAGTCAATTTGATGCTCAATTCCTCGAATTGGTGGTAATTCCTGTGGAAGTTCCTCGGGAAATACATCCTGATAATTCTGTAAAAGAGCAGAAACAACACTAGGCAAAGAAGGATTATTAGTGTTAGTATTTAAAAGTGCCTCCTTATACCGAAGTATGATCATTGGCTTTTTAGAATCCAAAGCTCGCCTTACATCACTCCTTTTAGCAAAAATGTTTGTTTTTCTCTCTTCTTTCTTCTTTTCTCTCTCTTTTGTTTTCTTTTCATGGTCTCTCTGTAAGTGTATTTGATCCTCATGCACTTGTTTTGGTGACATAGGACACAAGGTAACTTTTCTTTGCTTGTGAACAAAAGAGTACTCATTAGTAAAACCGTCGTGTTTTACTCGCCGATCGAACTGCCAAGGTCTCCCAAGTAATAAATGACCTGCCTGCATAGGAACTACGTCACATAGGATCTCATCAACATACTTCCCAATTGTAAACGGCACGGATACTTGCTTGGTAACTTTGATGTCGCCGCTGTCATTGAGCCACTGCAATCGGTATGGGTGAGGGTGTTTGGATGTTGTAAGTCCCAATTTCTCTACCATTGTGATGCTCGCTACATTTGTACAGCTCCTACCATCAATTACAACACAACAAATCTTACCATTTACCATGCATCTAGTATGAAACAGATTTTCTCTTTGCTCACTGCTTTCTTCTTTTGCCTGTGTACTAAGCATTCTCCGTGTGACCAACACTTCGCCATGCATAGCAACCTCTCTATCTTCCTCCAATGGTGGCATAGAGTCATGGTCACTATCTTCTCCCTCGGTCTCCAAATCCCCATTATCAAGCAATAACATAGTTCTTTGATTTGGGCATTGATTTGCTATATGTCCCCTGCCTTGACATTTAAAGCATACAATATCTCGATTACGACTAGTAGAAGGTGTATTAGTTTTACCTTGCACTACTTGAGTAGCCGCTCCTTGCTTGATTTCTGGCTTTGGTTTGAAAACATTTGGCTTTTCCTCACGCTTCACATTATTGGCTTTCCATGATGAACTTGTGGTAGGATTTGTTCGTTGGCCACCTCTCCTCTTAAGTTACTTCTCTATTTTGATAGCCATGTGCACCATATCTTCTAATACCACATAATGTTGACGCTCCACCAAATCTGCAATGTCCCAATTGTCGACGCCGGGTTTTTCTCGTCTCTTTTTTCTTTTCCTTTTTTAGCCTTTTGGTTTTGGTGATTTTGGGGAAAAGGTCGGCCTTGATGTCGACGGGGTTTTGAAAGATCGTTTTTTATGATGAGCCAATTAACCAGAGTCGCCAGTTGGTATATTTGAAATGGATGTACCAACTCATCCGAATTTTCGTTTTTTATAAATCGCTGGCTCATGTGTGACTCCGAATTAAATGGTCTGCAAATCGAGATTCATAGAGTTCGGGGGCTGCTTAAGCGAGGGGAAGGTGTTAGGCACCCCCCGACTTCCGTCAAATACGGTTACCGCAATCTTGATGCTTTTCCTATCCTTTAATTCATGAAACGTATATGCGCGCGTGTGTGTGTGTGTGTGTGTGCCTAAATGAAAGTTGTGGTGAGTTTGTATGAAAAATCATTTGGATTTTTTGGGGAAAATCGTGCTTTAATTTGGAGAATGCTTAAAATGTCTTTTCGGTATTTACGAGAAAGCCTTATTTTCTTATTGAGAAAGATTTGATTTTAAATTGACAAAAGCTATGAGATTAAGCGTTTGTTTTGGGTAAAACGTGAGTTTGTTAAACCTTAGCCAAAATAGGAATCGAGATTTATACGTCGCTTTCATAAATGATAGGCAATTTCTAGAATCTCTTTCGCCCTATGTATCAAGGTTTAGTAAACGTTTATTTCCCCTTTATACAACCATTTTTTATGACATTTGGAAACAACTTCCTTTCGGCTTTCTCGTAAAATAGGAATCGACTTCCATTAGCACTTCCAAATTTTAGCCTTGTGATGCTAATATCCTACTTTGATTAATTTTAGCAAAATCTTTATCGTTTTGGCTTTGAAATCCTTTTGTTGGGTGTTACGAATCGAACTAAATATCAAACGCGTAGGGGGCTATTCATGGGCATGTAAGCCATCAAAATATCCCCTAACGCCAACAATCACATATTTTACTATTATGGGGCCTTAAACCCGATTCTCGCTCTAGCGTCGTTTTAAGGCCCAACGATTACATGTTACAACAAAACGAGTACCTTGCATCGATTACATATGTCAAAACGTCCATCATCGGATTTGGACCACGGGGTCGCATTCCTAGGCTCACACCCAAGATTATTACATACCCGCAAAATGAATACTACGAAACTAAACAACACGGATTTGCCTAATACACCATGATATCCGAAAATGATAATCTAAATAAATTACATCCAATAAATCACCATAAATAAGCTAGAAATTTCACCAATTGGATATCCTCGGGTTATTAGGAAGAATTTTGTTCCGATGGAACCCTCACTAATAATCCCTAATCCGTGATTTCACATCAATATTTCAAGAACAACTACATTCAAAATAATTCGGATGACAAAAGCTTGGCAAAAATGCTATAACAAAATGCTAAAACACATGATTTTTCACCTTGCAAATAACCCCCACAATATGTATGGATTTGTGTATTGAGTAGAGTAGAAAATATGAGATGTAATCTCACAAGATGGGTACAATTTCTCACTATTTCTCACTCCTTTCTCTCTTAATTCTTGTTGTTTTGTTGCTGTTTTTTCTTCCTTCCCGAGCTGCTGCTGCTGCTGTCTTTTTTTCTTCCTCTCCCTCTCGTTCCTGTATGCGAAATGGCCTGATAAAGGACTGCCAAGGGCAGCCGCAGATTGATCTGCGGCTGGCCGCAGATTGATCCGCGGCTGGCCCTTGGTTCTCCCCCCAGCCGCGCTCGAGTCCCGTGCACTCGAGTCCCGTGCCGTCTCGAGTTCCGTCCTTGGCCGCGGATTGATCTGCGGCTGACTGTGCTGATTTTCTCATTTTCCGCACCTCGTCTCGATTTTCGTGCCGTACCGTTGATTTCCGTTGAAGGGCTTGCATTCTGCAGTCCAGAAATTGCCGAAAAACGTGCCATGCCGTCCGGGTAAGCGCAGCGATCAGTAACTGACTCCCGACATTTGCGCGTCGTCGTGTCGGCCTCGATCTCGTCCAGTGGAGATGGCTTTGAGTTTCATCTTTATGTCCTCCTTCCATTCTCGTGGGCCGGGTCCGTGGACGAATTTGCCCTCCTGTCAGGGTTAGTATAGGAAGTGCAAAATTTGGGTGTCTACAGCTGCCCCTCTTTATCATGTTTATGAAATGATGAATGAAATGAACAAGATAAAGAATAGACACCTGATGCATGAATGACAATGCACATGGATGACAATACATACGTGATGCTACACATATGCCTTACGATGCAACGTATGATGCAATGGATGCAATTATATTCGCAAAGGGTATCAACGCAATGCGGATGATCGTCTCGTAACCCCCGGTTATCGTCGCCGGCTGGTTATCTTGCCGGAGCCGGTTTTCGTCGCCGGACATCCATCTCGTAATCTCCAGTTATCGTCGCCGGTCGATTGTCTCGTCGGGGCCGGGTATCGTCGCCGGTCACCCATCTCGTAACTCCCGGTTATCGTCGCCGGTTGGTTATCCTGTCGGAGCCGGTTTTCGTCGCCGGACATCCATCTCGTAATCGCCGGTTATCGTCGCCGGTCGATCTTCTCGTCGGGGCCGGGTATCGTCGCCGGTCACTCATCTCGTAACCCCCGGTTATCGTCGCCGGTTGGTTATCTTGCCGGAGCCGGTTTTCGTCGCCGGACATCCATCTCGTAATCTCCGGTTATCGTCGCCGGTCGATTGTCTCGTCGGGGCCGGGTATCGTCGCCGGTCACCCATCTCGTAACCCCCGGTTATCGTCGCCGGTTGGTTATCCTGTCGGAGCCGGTTTTCGTCGCCGGACATCCATCTCGTAATCGCCGATTATCGTCGCCGGTCGATCGTCTTGTCGGGGCCGGGTATCGTCGCCGGTCACCCATTTCGTAATTCATTTTCACTAGACACATCAAACGGTTGCAAGGGAGCCAAGGGGACCCACCAGGGCCAGCCGCAGATGGATCTGCGGCCAGCCGCAGATTGATCTGCAGCCAACCGTAGATAGATCTGCGGCCAAGATCGGGATTCTTAAGCGGCTCGCCGCCTCCAGATCTGTCACTTTCACTTCGTACCCCACATAGATTTTTGAGATTTTGCTCGTTTGCAAAGGCCTTTGTCGATTTCTCCCACTTTTCTGCAAAAACCGCTCCGGTAGGATCGCTCTACGCGCTACAGGTAACACTTTGACCGTTCACTTTTTAATTTCGTCAACGTTTTACTATACATTTGGCTATTTGCATATTTAGAGATAGAAATGTATGCTTACAATGCTATGCTATGTATTATCATATATACATGCTAGGTAGCAATTGTGTGAGTCCTACTTTATGCTCATGATGTGGTCACACATACTGTTATTCCTTTTCTGCAAGAAAATCATGGATTACTGTACTTTACATGCTGTAACTACACATATGAATGCAATTTTGATCTGTTTGAGGCTGGGGTTGATTGAAAACACGTTTGGCTTATGCCTGGGATGTCCATTTTACAAACGGAACTCTGCCGATTTTTTTTTTTTTTTTTTTTTTTACATACCATAAACATGCATCATGTTGCATTAATTATATGATGTGGGTAGGAATTTAGAATATTCGTGACATAATTCAAAAGGGAACTTACCTTCCTCCTTGCCTGTTCTGTTCCAGCTATGGATCCCGACGCTCATAGTAGCTCCTCCGTATCACGGACCTCAGGTGTTCGCCGTCGTAGGGTTGCACCTACCCCCGTTCCTCCTCGGACCCGTCAGGCTCGCCGCTTGGCGGAGGCTGTCATTCGTCCGGCTCATCCGGACGTTGAGGAGGCTGTTCCTCCGGAGGTTGCGGCAGAGGGACCATCCTCCAGCACACCGGCTCCATCTCCTCATAGTGCCCCGTCCGGCGCATCTGTGCAGATCCCCGATCTATTGGGTCGGGATCTCAGTCGTCATCCTTCGGCATCTCTCGTGGCTAACGAGGTATATTCGGTTCTATTCTGATTTTATTCTCAATTTCCCAATTCTCCTTTTATCCGGACTGACCCATTGGTGATTGCCCCAGGTACCCGAGTTTACTCAGCCGAGGGGCAACTGGTTCAACATCTACTCCCTTTACACGGCTTTGCACAGTGACTACCGGGCGGTGGTGGATTCTTGGGGCTTCCGTCACTTCTTTACCATCATTCCCCGCTAGTGCCCCTGGGGCTACATGAGGGCCTTATCAGAGCGCTGGTTTCACCAGACGCAGTCTCTTCACCTTCTTGACTGCGAGGTTGTGCTGACTCCCTGGGATTAGAGATACATTACGGGCATAGAGTTTGCCGGGTCCCGCGTTCCTCTAGATCTCGATATCACTCCTGTGGAGGTTTGGGCCTTATTGGGCTTCGGTGCTGAGGATCGGGTCTTTAAGGCCCGTAGCATTCGATCTGGCGCTCTGGCTGTCGATGCTGTTGGGGGTCTGTACGCACTGCCCATTCCAGCGGATCAGGGCACCAGGGACATTCTGCTACGACGCCTGTTCCTGACCATCATGAGGGGTTGTTTTCTGGGGAACAACTCCTCCACCATTCATTTCAGCGTCGTAGGAGCGGTCAGAGACGTGGACCGCATTGGTGACTATGACTGGGGGTCATTCACCTTTGCCTATTTCCTCCACGGTATGCGTCTACGTTCGGAGGGCCAGACAGATGCTTGGTTGGGGTTCTATCATTTCCTGCTGGTGAGACTTCTTTGCAGAGTATTGGAGGATGGGTGATGTACTTGGGGGAGCGCGCATTCAGATGCGTCACAGGAGAGATCCGGATCCCGCATTCCCTTCCTATCACTACTTCCTGGCCGCTGGACTCTCAGCCTTCAGAGATCATGCTTGCAGGGGAGGACGGCCGGACGCTTTCTACGGGTCCCAGTACGAGTGATGCTTTCCGTACTTGGTGGGTGCCCCGCACCATCGGCCCTCAGACCCGGGCCACATTCTTCCTCGGGGATATGGTCCCCGGCTCGGTGATGATGACCGACTGGGCAGCCTGTGTTCGGAGTCCCACCCACACTGAGCAGATAGACACCCTGACCCGCCAGGTGGAGCAGTTGTCGCTATTTTTTCGGGTGTTAGGCCGGACCCCGGAGGAGGCTTACACCTATGATCCTGATGGTACGGGTTACGATGCGGGGCCGAGCTCATCTGATGCCACCGCGCGGCCATACATCCCCGACATGAACTTTGGGCCTTCGACTTCGGCGACCCCAGGGGACCAGTTTGAGGATCCCGCCTTCATAGATGAGATTGACTTTATCTAGATCAGGATAGGATAGGGCTTTTGTACCTGGACCTATTTAGATTTATTTTTCATTTCATGCACTATGTACTGAACTCATTTATTTATTTACGCACAGTTCTTTATCTTTTATCTCTATAAAATTCATTTGCTTTATTATTGTCTGTACGATGCATGCTTTTTATTCATGGATAGAAAATGACCCATGCACAGTCTTTTTGATACTATTTTTTCACAGATGACGTCCTCAGATGTCGTGGTATGCTTGGATTCCATTCCTCCTACCGGGTTGGTTGGCAGCCTCCTCCGTTGGTTGGACAGTTTATCGCCGGCCGACAGGGTCATCGCGGATGGCCTTTTGGGACACTCTCGGTCCTTGTTAACCTTTCAGGTGCCAGCGGGCTTTGTGGATGGTATTTTGAGATATTGGGTCCCTGCTCGTCAAGTGTTCAGGCTAGGGACAGTAGAGCTGACCCCGACCCTCGAGGAGTATGGTCGCTTCACCGGTTTGCCTTTGGACAGACCCTGTGCCAGGATCACGTCTGGTCCCATGCGCCGTCAGTTCTTGACCTTTACTGGGTTGCGGAGGGCGGTTCTGCTATCGGCGATCACATCAGATCACTTAGTTCCTCTTCACTTTTTGGTTGACCGATTCGGCTCACCTAACAGTTTTCACCACTTCTCTGGGGATTTTTCTGTATCGGAGGAGTGCTGGGGCGTTTTGAGGCTAGACGTTTTGATGGCCTGTATCCTCTCAGTTCTGTACTTGCCCGCGGGACCTGATCATTTGGACATGCGGGTGGTCGCGGCCGTTAGGGCCCTTCAGGAGGATCACACCATTCTTCCCATGATATTGGCGGATACTTACATGTCAGCCTCATACTGTCAGTCCTTCCGAGGCAGAGTATTCCGAGGGAGCTCGACTTTGTTGTATGTGTGGTTCATGAGTCATCTTAGTCCCATCGGCCACCTCCGTCGCCAAGGGTTTTGCTTCACTCATGACATAACCCCGCAGTTTTCATTTCGTCCTGTGAGCTGTACTGATGCGGCCTCCTGGACAGCATTTCTGTCGGTCATCGAGGATCCCTTTCATCTCCTGGTTTATTCGGGTTATTGCTCCTTTATGAGCTTCTTGACTCATGTGCCCGACCTGGACTTCATTCCCATTGCTGGCTTGAGGGTTGTGACGACTTATCATCCCATGGCGGGGATGGGGCAGTTTGATCAGACACAGGATTTCCACCTCTTCACGGGCGCGGCCGACTACCGATTCCCTATATCATCCCAGACAGAGAGAGATCTACTGCGGGTATATGATCTTTGGCCTCGTAGGATCCTGGCCGAGTATAATGATAGTTGCCCCCTCCAGACATTCGCTTATGTGCAATGGCTGCGCGGAGATTCGGATGCGGTTGGTGTGAGTCAGACTGGGACTTTCGATGACTCTGGAGCGACTTTCCCAGACGATACCATATATCACTCGATCTCAGCCGACTCTCTCCCTAGTCAGGACACTGAACATAGCCGGATCCGACTGTCTTTGATGGCTATTGAATCTGAGAGGGATGCTGCTATTCTGGCCAGAGATGCTGCCATAGCTGATAGAGATGCCATTGCTTTTCAGGCCAGGACCGTCATAGATGCACATTCTGGGACTGTCAGCCGAGCCACTGCGTTGTTGGACCGCATCGACATGATGGGACGGCAGATTTCAGGTGATGCTGATGCTTCAGATTTATCCACCACCTTATCCATCCTGCTTCAGTTAGTTGCAGATTTGTAGATTGTTTTATTTCCTGCATAGACTATGTTAATTTCATCGGTTATTGAAAAGGAAATCTTGTAACAAAAGACTTATATATGTAAACAGGTATTTAAATTTAGTCATTTTCCCTCTTTGTTGTATCGTTGCCCTTCATCGGATCATCGTTTTATCCGGTTGATCATGATTTTGACATTTCGCTTTCTTTCTCCTCTCAAGTCTTGATGGAGATCTGACAGACATTGCCGCACCCCTGTTGATTTCATCGGATGGAGTCTTGGATTTTGGCTCATTGTTTGGTTGGGCTAGGTTTAGGCTACTTGGGATGCATTGGGTTGGGGGCTGCTTTCGGGCAGGCTTTTGAGGGTTTAGGAAGGTTTATCTGGCCATCGGGGATTGTTTCTCTTTTGTTTTAGGGAAAGGATTATTTTTTTTATGGATCGGACCGCGCCATGATGGCTGCCTACGTACCCCCACAAGTTGGGAGATCAGGTCCTACGTAGTTCGCTCCTCAAAGGAAAAGGAAATTGATGATTTAAGCGTAGAATCGCTTCACTGAGTCAGAATTTAGGGGTTGTGGAAATGTCTCCCCATCCATTTCTTGCAATATGAGGCAAACTTCCCCTTGGCTTCGTCTTGGCAAGGCATGACTCTCTTTAGCACCAGGTTATTCTCCTTGAATTTCCGAGGTCTTATCCTTTTGTCATATGATCGGGAGATCCTTTGTTGATATAACTGACCGTGCAAAACAGCAGCCACCCTCCTTTCATCAATTAGGGCCAACTGGTCGTATCGATCCTGCATCTAATCCTCCTCGCTTATCTGAGCATCGATCATTATTCTGAGGGACGCCATCTCAACCTCAATTGGCAGGACGGCCTCCATTCCATACACCAAAGCGTAAGGGGTTGCCCCTGTAGAAGTACGCGTTGATGTTCGATATGCCAGCAGGGTGAGGGGTAGCAGATCTGGCCATCCCCGATGATTAGCAGACATTTTTGCCATGATCTTCTTGATGTTCTTATTGGCAGCCTCCACTGCCCCATTCATTTTGGGACGGTAAATGACAGAGTTGAGGTGTTTGATCTTAAACTGGTCACAATCCCTTCATGAGGGCGTTGTTCAAATTCTTAGCATTGTCGGAGACCAAAACCTCAGGTTGCCCGTATCGGCAAATGACATTATTCCTGATGAACCCAACGATAACCTCCTGAGTGACTTTGGGGAAAGAGGCTGCCTCTACCCACTTGGTGAAATAATCGATTATGACGAAAATGAATCGGTGCCCATTGCTTGCTTTGGGCTCTATTGGTCCGATCACGTCCATTCCCCACATTGAGAACGGCCACGGGGAGGTCATACAGTGCAGTTCATTGGGGGGCGTATGGATCACATTACCGTGCGCCTGACATTGGTAACACCGTTTGACATGATCATCACAGTCAGCTTTTAAGGTCAACCAATAATGCCCTGTTCTCAAAATCTTTTTGGCCAGCATCGGTCCACTCATGTGTGGCCCACACACTCCACCATGTATTTCGTTCATAATCCTTTGGGCCTGCGTCTCATCCACGCAATGCAACAGTCCCAAGCCAGCATCCCTCTTGTAGAGTGAATCCCCACTCAAGTAGAACTTCATCGCCATTTTTTGAATTCTCATCCTCTCAGTTCGACTCGCCTGGTCGGGAATGGATCTATCTCTCAGATATTCCCTGATGTTATGATACCAGGGCTGCCTTGTCAACCCCACCTCGTCTGATAACACTGCCACATGTTCCTCATACGCCGGGGCATTCTGTATGGCTATCTCAACCTGCGGAATGTCTTTTCTTTTGATTATGTGGATTAAGGAGGCCAGGGTTGCCAATGCATCTGCAAAATCATTCCGACCCCGGGGGATATGTCGAAAAGCGATATCTTCGAACTCCTGCATCAGCTGGGTAACACAACGATGGTACGGGAGTAACCGAAGCTCTTTAGTGTTGTACACCCCGATTGCCTGTCTGATTACCAATTCTGAATCCCCGAACACTGCTAGCCTATTCACTCCCATGTCGCGGGCCAAGCGGAGTAGTCCCAAGATACATCCCTCGTATTCAGCGGTGTTGTTCGAATTGCCGAAATGCAGTTTAGCGGCCACGGGGTATTGTTCTCCGGTGATAGAGACCAGGACTGCTCCGGCTCCTGCCCCTTCAGCATTCATGGCACCATCAAAATACAGCTTCCAGAACTGTCCCTCGTCATCACATTTCTCGCGTGATACCCAAAATATATCTTCGCCTGGAAGAGGAGTTTCCAAGGGCTCCATCCCTCCTGACGGGGTTTCTGCCAACTGATCTGCAATTCCCTGCCCTTTCATGGCCTTCTGAGTCACGTACACTATGTCGAACTGTTGTAGGATCAACTGCCATCTTGACAACCGACAATTCAGCATGGGCCTTTCAAAAATATATTTCAGGGGATCTATTCTTGATATCAGGTACGTCGTATGCCCATGGAGGTAGTGTTGTAATCTCCCTGTGGCCCAGGCCAGAGCACAACAGGTTTTTTCGATGGGAGTGTAATTTTGTTCACATTGGCTAAATCTTTTGCTGAGGTAATAGATGTCCTGCTCTTTAGCTGCCTCATTCTTTTGTCCCAGCATACATCCCATCGCGATGGCATTGACCGATATATACATAAACAGAGGGATCCTATCCTTCGGGGGTACCAGCACTGGTGCCTCTGCCAGCTGCTTTTTAATGGTTTGAAAAGCCTTCTGACATTGCCCATTCCACTCCTGGGAAGCCCCCTTTCTTAACAGTTTGAAAATGGGCTCACATGTAGTCGTTAAGTGGGATATAAAACGGCTGATAAAGTTTATCCTCCCGAGGAACCCTCTTATCTCCTTTTCTGTGTGAGGCGCCGGCATGTCCACAATGGCCCTAATCTTTGCTGGATCCAACTCAATGCCCCGATCACTAACCAGGAATCCCAAGAGCTTACCCGACTGCACTCCGAAAGCACACTTGGCTGGATTGAGTTTCAAATTATACTTTCTGAGCCGATCGAATAGCTTTTTGAGATGGGTTATATGATCAGCCTCTACCTTCGATTTCACAATAATGTCATCCACGTAGACCTCTATCTCCTTGTGCATCATATCGTATTTAGCAACAAAAAAAAAAAAAAAAAAATCATATCGTGGAATAGGGCCATCATGGCTCTCTGATAAGTAGCCCCCGCATTTGTGAGACCAAAAGCCGATCGTCTGTAGCAGAAAGTGCCCCAAGGGGTGATGAATGCGGTCTTTTCCCGATCTTCTTCCGCCACCATTATCTGATGATATCCCGCGAAGCAATCCACAAAAGAGTACATTTCGTACTGGGCTGTGTTATCCACCAAGATGTGTATGAAAGGCACCGGAAAGTTATCTTTGAGACTGGCCTTGTTTAGATCTCTGTAGTCTACACATACCCTCACCTTTCCTCCAGGCTTAGCCACTGGGACTACATTGGATAGCCATTCCGGGTAAGTGGACACCATAATGATTCTGGCCCTGAATTGTTTAATGATCTCCTCTTTCACTTTTAAGCTCCACTCAGGTTTCAACTTCCTTAGCTTCTGCTTGACAGGCCTGAAACCCTCCTTGATGGGCAACCGGTGGACCACGATGTCGGTGGACAATCCGATCATATCCTCGTGCGACCAGGCAAAGACATCCTCATATTGGCTTAGTAACTCAGCTATTTCTACTTTTTGGCTGGTGGTGAGGTCTATCCCTATCTTGAGTTCTTTTGGCTTGTCTGGGTTCCAATATCAATGGTGATGGTTTGGTCCAAATTGGGTTTGGGTTTATCCTCGACCCATCCTTTGATCTCGTCAGGCGCATCGTCGTAATCTGTCTCGTCTTGCTCAATGCCCATCAAATCGAAATCCAGCTCAATGTCAAAATCATAATCATCATTCAAATTTGAAAGATCGTTTGTTAGGCAAGGATTACTCAATTTGGTACACCTGACATGAAACAAAATACTTGTCATATATAAATCATTTTCCACGATGATCGCCATTTTCAAATAACACGAAGGAACGACATAATCATGCAGAAATAAGACAACAACAAAAATAGAACTTCTTCATTCCCCCATCCTCTGGGGTCTACCACCCTGACGTCGGATTTACCCTTGTTTGGATATTATTGGCCTCACGGTCCAATTGTCGAGGGTCAGGTCAGACGATATGTGCTTGATGAGAGGTGGCTTTATACCGGACACTTCCCCGATGACCATGGCCACATCGCCCGAGTCTCCCTTCATACCTTCCTTAGGCATAATCAACCCTGCCCAATCGATGATAGGCACACTTTGTTGGGCTCCTGGTGTGGCAACATTCGTCCCCTCTTCATTGCTTATTAATTGTCCGGGGATATAGCACTGGGTTTCGAACTCTTCCGCGATCTCCTGTAGGAAACTTTCCTTTTTGGCCAATTCATTATTTGTGGGGGCCAAATCTTCACCCCCTGCTCTAGTCACAGGCTCGCTAGTCCCCTGTTTATTGTTGACCGGGGTCACCGGGCTGCCAATCAATCGAATCGGGGCCATGCCCTGACGGCCTCTCCCTGCTATACCTCCATGATATCCCAAACCTGCCTTGCCTACCTGATGGGGTAGTTGAATGGGCTTGGTGATTCCTTGACTGCTTCTTCCTAACCCTTGTCCAGGCTGGAACTTCATCCTTATCATTTCCTTTGCAACAAAAGTAAGTTCTGGAGAGACCCTTGACTTCACGGCTGGAGCCCCCAAGCATCTGTATTGGGGTATAGGAGTGCTAATCTCTAGTGCCTGAAAACTGACTGGTGTGCCGCCGACTCATCCACATTGATCACTGGTAGGCCACCCCTGGGAGGAGAAATGGTCATCACATTCGGCCGAGATTGTTACCAGATTCCCATTGATGATTAGCTTGATTTGTTGATGGAGCGTAGAAGGCACTGCCCCGGCCATGTGTATCCACGGCCCTCCCCAGTAACAGGTTATAACTGGCGGTGATGTCTAGAACCTGGAACGAAATATCAAAAGTACAGGGACCTATTTCCACTGGTAATTCTATTTCCCCAATTGTATCCCTTCGGGAACCATCGAAAGCTCGCACCACCACGTGACTGGCCCGTAGGCGCTTGGGATTAATGTTCATCTTCTGCAATGTGCTGAGGGGACAAATATTCAATGCCGATCCCCCATCAATCAATACCCCATTCATGATATACCCCGAGGAGATTACCGCAATATGTAGCGGTTTCCGGTGTCCCCTTCCTTCCTTGGGTATGTCCTCATCTGCAAAGGATATCACGTCGCTCTCCATCAAATGGCCCACCAGCTGGCCGAAACCTTCCTCACTAATTTCCTTGGGCACGTATGCCTCCTCCAGAACCTTCGTCAAAGTTTTGCAATGCCTACTGGATGACAACACCAGGTCCATGACTGATGTTAAGGTTGACTCCTCATTTAAAATCTGAATCCCCCTCGTTTCCGGATGATCCATCCTTCTCAAGAATTCTATGGCCCTGTCCTCGGAAATCTCTTCATTTTTTTTCTTTTGGCTTTCAAGGACTCGCCCGGGAAGATATAAGGGGTTCCCCTTTGTCGTCACAGAAGCACAACTGGCCGCTTCCTCTGGCGTTCCCCCATAATTCCAGGGTACCGTCTTTAGACTACTGATAGGGATTTGCGGCCTCGCGGCAAGGAGGCCTCGCCTCGGAGCTGTCAACTTGACAGGTCCCTCCGTGCTATTCGGACTCACCCCTATCAATCTGATGGGCACTCCCCGTGCACTCCCATGCTCATGTATCACGTTGATCATCCCCTCAATTTCCTGCACATAGTTTAACCTCGGCGGCCCTCCAGCTTCACTGTCATCCGTCACATTGACCCCCCCTCCATCATGTCTTGGCAGGGGATTTGCTTTAACATTCGGGGAGTCTGGCTGTTCCACCACAATTTCCCCACTGTCAATCAGGTTTTGGATTCGATGCTTCAACGTCCAACAGTCTTGTGTATCATGGCCAGGGGAACTGGAGTGGTACGCACATCGCTTGCTCGGGTCAAACCTTCTACCCTTTGGGTCACTCGGTGGTGCCAAACCAACTATCTTCTTTTGGGCTACTAATACCGCTAATACTCGTTCAAGCGGTTCCCCGAGCGGGGTGAAATACTCGATTTTGCGAGGCCTCATATCTCCTTCGTCCCTCTGCTCTTTGATCTGCGAAGTTGGGCTGCCGGGATGGCCCTACCCTCTGCACCTGTACCGGAAGATGGCTTTCTGCCTTTTTGGACGAGCCCTGAAGGATGAGGGAAACGTCCTCCTCCTTTTTCTTTTGCACCCTTCGGGAAGTGCTGCCGTAATTACCGCTTTGGATCTGTTCTGCCGCCGTTTCCAAAGCCGTGAGATCCCGAATTTTGCCGGATTTCAAACCCAGGTCCACCATTTTTCCGTGTTTTAACATTTCGGCGAAAGGTCTACCAATCCCTGATATGACTCGTTCATAATACGGTGCCTCTTGAATGTCTACAAAAGTCATCACCATCTCCGATTCGCTCATCAGAGGGTTCACTTGCGCGGCCATGCCCCTCCATCGTTGCGCATATTCCCTGAAGGATTCCCTAGGCTGCTTCTTAACTTTTGTCATTTGGTACCTGTCAGGGGCCATCTGGGCCTGAAAGCTGTATTGGGTTAAGAAAGTATGGGCCAATTCCTCCCAGTTGTGGATTCGGGCGTTGTCAAGGCGGGCATACCAGATCCTCGCCTCCCCTGTTAAGCTTTTCTGGAATAGCTGCATCCTCAACCCCTCGTCCTCGGCATAAGACCCGAGTTCTCCAATGTATATTTTCAAATGCGTGTAGGGGTCTCCCTTTCCATTGTATTTTTCAAACTCGGGGACTTTGAACTTTTCTGGGTATCTGGCTCCGGGGAAAACACACAGATCCGAGTAATTAACCCTACCCAGGGAGCCTATGCCTCGCAGAGATTGGATGGCCTCCTCCATGTGTCTCATTTTTTTCCGAAGGTCGTCAGTGTCCCCCTCCTCTGGGATAGTAATCACTGTCTTGTTCGGTATGGGAACGACCCTTGGAATGACTGGCTCGTCCTTGAGTTGGGGTTGGTCATCCTTACCCAGGTTTGCAATATTTTTAGGAGGATTCTGGTCACCCCCTGGTGGTGGAATATTATGTGGTCCTTGGCTTGGCGGATCCTGTCTGAGTAGGAACTGCTCCTTTAGCATCGTGGCCATTTCCATCATCTGTTTTTTGAAGTCATCAAACTCTTCCCGAGATATGGAACCATGATTAGGAAGATCAGCCATTTCAGATGTAGAATTTTGGGCTTTCTTAGACTTGCGAACGGGTTTGAGGAGCAATCCTACAAAACAACGGTTCGAAGTTTAGTCCGGGGAAATGAAAGGATATGGATGCATGCAAAAGCTGTAACTTTTTGTGCTTTCGGTTTTTTAATCTTTCCCTGTAAAACAGAAAGTTAGTAGTCCCTTAATGCAATAACCAACGCTAAGCATGTTTTATTATGCTTCCCCAACTATTCCCTGCAATTCACAGAGTTTAGTAATCTCTTTTGACACAGGAAAGGGATATATGAATATTGAATGAGATCATGACATTTAGACATATAAACGTAAAAAGGCATGAAGAGACTTTTCCTGCGTTGGGTTAATCTGAGGATGACCTATCCTAGGGTTACTCTCACTGGCTTTTCGGCATGAAGGTCCCCAAATCTTCGCAATCTACTCGTTTGAGCCCTTTCGATTGGAGCGGATTTGGGTGGTGCGTTTCCTGAGCCATCTCCGGGGAGCAGCCCCTTCGAGTCCAGTAATAAGCAACCGACAGGTTCGCCTCAGGAGGAGGTACTCTCTCAACATACATTCACATTCATCGTCCTCACCGTATGCAAATGATTACTTAAGAGTAAAGCAATTCCATTCAATCATTCATCTATTTGGACAAACACACAATCACACAACAAAAGAAACAAAAAAATCAAAATATCGCATGCACACACATTTTTATGAATTTTAAAGGATAGGATAGTATCAAGATTTAAATGCGGCTTAAACCCTCTAAAGTTCCCCAGCAGAGTCGCCAGCTGTCGACGCCGGGTTTTTCTCGTCTCTTTTTTCTTTTCCTTTTTTAGCCTTTTGGTTTTGGTGATTTTGGGGAAAAGGTCGGCCTTGATGTCGACGGGGTTTTGAAAGATCGTTTTTTTATGATGAGCCAATTAACCAGAGTCGCCAGTTGGTATATTTGAAATGGATGTACCAACTCATCCGAATTTTTGTTTTTTATAAATCGCTGGCTCATGTGTGACTCCGAATTAAATGGTCTGCAAATCGAGATTCATAGAGTTCGGGGGCTTGCTTAAGCGAGGGGAAGGTGTTAGGCACCCCCCGACTTCCGTCAAATACGGTTACCGCAATCTTGATGCTTTTCCTATCCTTTAATTCATGAAACGTATATGCGCGCGTGTGTGTGTGTGTGTGTGTGTGCCTAAATGAAAGTTGTGGTGAGTTTGTATGAAAGAATCATTTGGATTTTTTGGGGAAAATCGTGCTTTAATTTGGAGAATGCTTAAAATGTCTTTTCGGTATTTACGAGAAAGCCTTATTTTCTTATTGAGAAAGATTTGATTTTAAATTGACAAAAGCTATGAGATTAAGCGTTTGTTTTGGGTAAAACGTGAGTTTGTTAAACCTTAGCCAAAATAGGAATCGAGATTTATACGTCGCTTTCATAAATGATAGGCAATTTCTGGAATCTCTTTCGCCCTATGTATCAAGGTTTAGTAAACGTTTATTTCCCCTTTATACAACCATTTTTTATGACATTTGGAAACAACTTCCTTTCGGCTTTCTCGTAAAATAGGAATCGACTTCCATTAGCACTTCCAAATTTTAGCCTTGTGATGCTAATATCCTACTTTGATTAATTTTAGCAAAATCTTTATCGTTTTGGCTTTGAAATCCTTTTGTTGGGTGTTACGAATCGAACTAAATATCAAACGCGTAGGGGGCTATTCATGGGCATGTGAGCCATCAAAAATATCCCCTAACGCCAACAATCACATATTTTACTATTATGGGGCCTTAAACCCGATTCTCGCTCTAGCGTCGTTTTAAGGCCCAACGATTACATGTTACAACAAAACGAGTACCTTGCATCGATTACATATGTCAAAACGTCCATCATCGGATTTGGACCACGGGGTCGCATTCCTAGGCTCACACCCAAGATTATTACATACCCGCAAAATGAATACTACGAAACTAAACAACACGGATTTGCCTAATACACCATGATATCCGAAAATGATAATCTAAATAAATTACATCCAATAAATCACCATAAATAAGCTAGAAATTTCACCAATTGGATATCCTCGGGTTATTAGGAAGAATTTTGTTCCGATGGAACCCTCACTAATAATCCCTAATCCGTGATTTCACATCAATATTTCAAGAACAACTACATTCAAAATAATTCGGATGACAAAAGCTTGGCAAAAATGCTATTATACAAAATGCTAAAACACATGATTTTTCACCTTGCAAATAACCCCCACAATATGTATGGATTTGTGTATTGAGTAGAGTAGAAAATATGAGATGTAATCTCACAAGATGGGTACAATTTCTCACTATTTCTCACTCCTTTCTCTCTTAATTCTTGTTGTTTTGTTGCTGTTTTTTCTTCCTTCCCGAGCTGCTGCTGCTGCTGTCTTTTTTTCTTCCTCTCCCTCTCGTTCCTATATGCGAAATGGCCTGATAAAGGACTGCCAAGGGCAGCCGCAGATTGATCTGCGGCTGGCCGCAGATTGATCCGCGGCTGGCCCTTGGTTCTCCCCCCAGCCGCGCTCGAGTCCCGTGCCGTCTCGAGTTCCGTCCTTGGCCGCGGATTGATCTGCGGCTGACTGTGCTGATTTTCTCATTTTCCGCACCTCGTCTCGATTTCCGTGCTGTACCGTTGATTTTCGTTGAAGGGCTTGCATTCTGCAGTCCAGAAATTGCCAAAAAACGTGCCATGCCGTCCGGGTAAGCGCAGCGATCAGTAACTGACTCCCGACATTTGCGCGTCGTCGTGTCGGGCTCGATCTCGTCCAGTGGAGATGGCTTTGAGTTTCATCTTTATGTCCTCCTTCCATTCTCGTGGGCCGGGTCCGTGGACGAATTTGCCCTCCTGTCAGGGTTAGTATAGGAAGTGCAAAATTTGGGTGTCTACACCAATTTAAACCTGCTGAAAATCGGGCCATGGTTGCCTCATTATCCTCGTCGATGTCAGCTCTAGACATTAGCATCTCCATTTCCTTGAAATAGTCCTCTACACTTTTGTTTCCCTGTCTCAAATTTTGTAAGTTTCGAAATAGATCTCGATAATAGTGGCTTGGGACAAACCTCTTTTTCATTACAGCTTTCATTTCTGCCCAAGTCTCGATTGGACGTTCTCTGCACCTCCTTCGGCTGATCATCAATTGATCCCACCAAGTAACTGCATAGTCTGAAAATTCGGTAGCTGCAATTCTAACTTTCTTGAGATCCGAGTAGTTGTGACAGTCAAAGATCCACTCCATTTTCCTTTCCCATTCTAAATATGCCTCGGGATCACTTCTGCCTTGGAATGTGGGAATTTTCATTTTGATGCTATCAAGATTGTTGTCCTCTCGATGTCGGCCGCCTCTATCCTTTGCAAAATGTCTCCTAGGGATAAAGTCAGTTTCTCGATCCTCTTCCTCACTAAACCTTTCATTATAGTAATTTGCCTCCTCTAGCCTTGCTTCCTTTTGTTGGGTCTTTCCCTTTGGGCGCCCACCCGGAGGGATTTGAGTTCGTTCCCCTCGAGTGTCACTCAATTGATCGATGCGATCATGCACTTGCTCCATAGCCATCCCTAATTGTCTAGAAAATTCTTTCATCATAGCCTCCATCATGAGTTTTGGGTCAAAATTCGATGTGGAAGGTTCATTTTCAATTGTTTTATCTCTTGTGTTAGACATATTTCCTGCAAAACAAAGATTAGTAGAAAAATAGTTCCTCACCACTCCCTTACGTGTATCACTCAAACAATATATCACACAAATAGGAAACGCTCGTGTATCACACAATTAGGCTTTTATCCTCAATTAAACTTACTACTCTTGCCTTTTTCCGCTCGTAGTTCTCACTAATAGGTTCTTTTTGAATTCTCACAAATATTACCTCAATTCTTTAATTACAATCCAATAATAACTTATCAAGAACACAATATAGAAAGTACGACTCTTCACAAGACTTCCAACCGCGCCAAATATGATTCTTGTAAATGAAAATCCCTAAGGGTAGCAATTCACAATGCAAATTTTCTGCTATATATTTTATGCAGTTTTTTTTTTTTGACTAGAATTCAACAACAAAAGTAAAGATAAGTAACTTGATAGGAAACTTAGCTTTGATACCAAATGATAGACTCCACGGCACGCTTGCGTGAGGTGGTCGTCGCCCGGATCGTTTCTAACAAGTTGATAGGATGGATAGCTTGCAACACCTTAACCCTTCGCCTATATGTAGACGGTAATCTTGGTACAATTGCTTGCTTAGGAAGTTTGCGTAGGATGAACACCAACGAAACCTCGACCCCTCGCTTATGTTGAAGCGGTAATCTTGGTACAATCGACGATTGATGTGGTAGAAGACGCCACACACAACTATGATTGGTTGTATGATAAGTCGAATATGAATCTCAAAGAAAATTAAGGAATACTTAGGAATTCTCAAGAACCACAAGTAGAGAAATAAACTCACAATAGTATTGATAATCTGAATATTAATGAATGATTTCAAGTTTACAATAGCACCTATTTATACTAGTTTTAGAAACAAACTAGAAGCTTCTAGAAGCACACACTCTTTGAAATACAAGCACACAAATATGGAAATGTTACAATCAGAACACATGTAATTGATCCTAAATACTGATATCATGTTTTGGATGAAAGAAGGTTCGAAAATCAAGAAAGTCAAAAAATAACAAATTGCATCCAGGAGGTTCTCGCCGGGGCGAGCAAAATGAACTGGAGCTTCTCGCCGGGGCGAGAAAATTGAACTGTAATTTCTCGCCGGGGCGAGAAAAATGGCCTGGAAAAGCTTGCCGGGGCGAGCTAGCCTGTTCCATGCAAACTGTGTTCTTTCATCGTTTTGATCGCCACGTCCATTCGTAACATGTTTACGGGCTTCATACGTTTGGACTCCACCTCCATGACTTCTATACTTGATCCAATCTCGTTCCATAGTTCGTGGATCATTCCGTTAAGTCCGTCTTTGAAGGTTTTAGCTCGGGCTCTAGTAACGGGTCCAAGTGGTAATTGCAATGGGTCTTCTCGGGTTGTGTCACGGGTTTTTGGATTATGGATGTCCTCATCATTAAGCACATAAGCATGTAGTCACATTAGCACATAAACATATAATCATTTAGACAGTTAAGCACATAAGCATTTAGTCACATTAGCACATAAACATGTAATCATTTAGACCATCAAGATAGTCATCATCAAATCAAACAACCTTCAACATCAAGGTATGCAAGTTTTTTAAAAGAACTGTGCAGTAACAAAAGAAAATTGAAAGATGATGAAAGAGTCATTGTTGGTAAGAATGTATAGCAATTCTTCAAAGAAAAATGCCCCCTAAATGTAAGGATCCAGGCATGTTCACAATTCCATGTAGAATAGGTAATACCAGGTTTAAAAAAGATATTCTAGATTGAGGAGCGTCAATTAATGTTATGCCATTATCTGTTTATGCTTCTTTAAATTTAGGCCCTTCGAAACAAACTGGTGTTATTATTTAATTGGCTGATCGTACTAACACTTACACTCAAGGGGTGATTGAAGATGTCTTGGTGCAGGTGAATGAACTAATCTTTCCTGCAGATTTTTACATTGTGGATATGGATGATGATACATCTCCATATCCTTCACATATTTTGTTAGGGAGACCATTCTTGAAAACAGCAAGGACAATGATTAATGTGCATAATGGGACCTTGACCATGGAGTTCGATGGTGAAAAAATTTAATTTAATATATATGAGGCCATAAGGTACCCTAGTGATATTAATCCTATGTTTGCCATTGATGTTATTGACTCTTTAGTACAGGGATCTTTTGAACAAATACATAAGAAAAGCTTGGAGGTTGCTATCACTAACAGTTTGGAATTAGATAAAGAAAAAGAGATGGAAAAGAATCAGGAATTGAAAGAGGTTGTGGTTGCATTGCATTCTTTGCCTAAAAGTTCAGATAAGTATGCAGTTAATTTCATTCAATTACCTGCTTCTCACAAAAAAACTATTACCATCTGTTGTGCAGGCTCCAACCTTAGAACTGAAACCATTATCTACACATTTGAAGTATGCATACCTAGGGAAGGAGGACACACTACTTGTGATCATTGTCAATAATCTAACCAAAGTACAAGAGGACAAATTGCTAAGAGTCCCAAGGGACCACATAACAGTTTTTGGTTAGACAATTGCAGATATCAAGGGTATAAGTCATTTTATATGTATGCATAGGATTCTTTTAGAAGATGGAGCCAAACCCACTAGACACACACAAAGAAGACTGAATCCACCCATGATGGAGATAGTGAAGAAAGAGGTTATCAAATTACTTGATGCAGATATTATCTACCCAATTTTAGACAGTCATTGAGTGAGTCCAGTGCAGGTGTTCCAAAGAAATCTGGAATCACAGTCATCAAGAATGATAACAATGAGTTAGTGCCCACAAGAATGCAAACAGAATGGAGAGTGTGTATTTATTATAGGAAATTGAATGTTGTAACTAAAAGATATCACTTTCCTCTTCCTTTTATTGATCAAATGTTAGAAAGATTAGCTGGGCATGCTTATTACTATTTTCTAGATGGTTTTTTAGGTTATAACCAAATCGTGATTGCACCCGAAGATCATGAAAAGACCACATTTACATGTCCATGTGGTACATTTGCATATCGTAAAATGTCTTTTGGACTTTGTAATGCACCCGGTACTTTTCAAAGATGTATGGTGAGTATTTTTTCTGATCTTTTAAAAAATTGCATAGAGGTCTTTATGGATGATTTCACAATTCATGATGATTCTTTGGATAAATGCTTAAATAATTTAATTAGGGTGCTTAATAGATGCTTGGAAACTAATCTTGTTCTTAATTGGGAAAAATGTCATTTTATGGTAGAACAAGGTATAGTACTTGGCCATGTAGTTTCAGCTAAAGGATTAGAAGTTGATAAAGCGAAGATAGAAATTATTACTGCTTTGCCTTACCCCACAAGTGTGCGGGAGATTCGTTCTTTTCTTGGACATGCAGGTTTCTATCGCATATTTATCAAGGACTTCTCGAAGATAGCTTTGCCATTGTGTAAGTTACTACAAAAGGATGTGGAATTCCAGTTTGATGACGAGTGCAAGGAAGCATTTGACAAGTTGAAAAAGCTATTAACCTCAGCACTGGTGATTCAGCCACCAAATTGGAGTTTGCCGTTTGAGATCATATGTGATGTTAGCAACTATGCGGTAGGAGCTGTCTTGGGACAAAGAGTTGATAAAGTTGTTCATACCATCTGATATGCCTCTAGAACGTTGCATGTTGCTCAGATTAACTATTCTACAACTGAAAAAGAACTTTTATCTGTTGTTTTTTGCTTTAGACAAGTTTAGATCTTATCTGCTTGGTACTAAAGTTGTAGTTTATTCTGACCATGCTGCTCTCAGGTATTTGTTGACGAAGAAGGAATCCAAACCAAGAATCATTAAATGGATTCTGTTGCTACAAGAATTTCACTTGGAGATCAAGGATAAGAAGGGAGCGGACAACTTGGTGGCGGATCACTTGAGCAGGCTGATTAAGGATGAAGAGGCATTACCATTGCATGATTCTTTTCCAAATGAGCATTTATTTTCCATTAATGAGATTATACCTTAGTATGCTAATATTGTGAATTACTTAGTGAGTGCCTATATTCCTAGTGAATTCTCTAAATCCCAAAAAGAAAAACTTATGAGTGATGCCAAACACTATGTATGGAATGACCCGTATTTGTGGAAATTTTGTACTGACCAGATAGTTAGAAGATGTGTGCCTAATAGTGAATTTTTGTTTATTCTAACTTTCTGTCACTCTTATGCTTGTGGAGGTCACTTTGGACCAAAAAGAATAGCCCATAAGGTTTTGGAATGTGGTTTCTATTGGCCAACAATTTTTAAAGACTCTAATCTGTTTTGCAAATCATGTGAAAATTGTCAAAGGTCGGGAAATATATCAAGTAAGAATCAAATGCCACAAACTCCCATCTTAATTGTTGAAATTTTTGATGTTTGGGGTATTGATTTTATGGGACCTTTTTCCGCTTCTAATGGTAATATTTACATTCTTTTGGCTGTTGATTATGTTTCTAAATGGGTGGAACCTAAAGCCACCTAGACTAATGACTCTAGAGTTGTTGCAGATTTTGTCAAGTTTAACATAATTGTCAGGTTTGAAGTCCCAAGAGCCATTATCAGTGATAAAGGAACACACTTTTACAATAGGGTGTTAACAACACTGTTCAAGAAGTACAATATGATACATAAAGTTTCTACGTCCTACCATCCGTAGAGTAATGGCCAAGCTGAGTTCTCCAACTGTGAGGTCAAGTCCATTTTGGAAAAGGAAGTCAACCCGAACAGAAAATATTGGAGTCTGAGGTTAGAGGATGCACTTTGGGCTTATAGAACAGCGTATAAGACTCTCATTGGTATGTCACCATATAGGATAGTGTATGGGAAACTATGTCACCTTCCTGTGGAGTTAGAACACAAGACTTTCTGGGCAATTAAGCAATGCAACATGAGTTTGGATCAAGTTGGGAGTCATAGAAAGTTACAGTTATAAGAGCTTGAGGAATTGAAGAATGAGGCATATGAGAGTTCAAGACTATACAAGGAAAAGACCAAGGCTTACCATGAAAATCGAATTTTGAAGAAGACTTTTACTATTAGACAAAAAGTTCTCCTTTACAATTCAAGGCTAAAATTATTTTCAGATAAGTTGCGTTCTTGTTAGGTCCATTTGTTATTACTCACATTTTTTCTCACGGTGCCATAGATATTCAAAATCCAAAAACAGGGAAGATATTCGAGGTGAATGGTCACATGCTTAAACCTTTCTATGAAGGATATTCGTTGGAGGATGTTGAGGCAGTTGTGTTGGTGGATCCGATTTATGGAGATTGAGAGGATTGATGTCGAGCAAACGACATAAAACAAATGCGCTGCTTGGGAGGCAACCCAAGAATTCAAATTTGTTTTTCTATCCCTTTTTACTTATTAGTTGCATGTTATTTAGTTATCTCGTCTTTGCACGATTGTCTTACATTGGGGACGATGTAAGGTTTGAGTGTGGGGGAGGGGTTTAGGGTAGCTTAGGTTAGCTTGTGCCTGACTTGCTCTTAAAATTTTTGCTCTGCGATTTTATTTAGCTAAGCTTTTAAAGTTTTGGCTATTGAATAAAAGTTTATGCTAATTAATAAAGTTTGTTTGATGTTTAATTAATTAAGGAATGATAATTGAGTGAGGATCCACAGTTGACTGATCATAAATTGAATTTGTCTGCATGAGTATTTGAATATGAGATACATATTTATTTGACTGAGTTTTATGTGGAGTCTGACTATATGCACTGATTTTATGAGTTAGGACTTGCTTAACATGTTTTTTTGTTTACAGAACCATGTTGAAATAATATTGCAAAAAAAAGGAAAATTGTGAAAAGAAAAATGAAAAAAAGAGTTAAAAAAAATGTGCAAAATTATGTGGTGGGCTGGGAAGGAGCGTAAAATACACTCTCCCATAAACACATGCAATAAGTGAGAAGGAGCGTAAAATGCACTCTCTTGCATGAGAAAAGAATGTGAATGATGTGAGATGGAGCATAAAATGCACTCACCTATCAGAATATTTAGAATTACAGGTTCTGAAACTGTGTTATTTTGTTAGCAGAAAAGTTATGTTTTGAATTTTAAGTCAATTGTGCATAGTTATTATTCCATGAGAACTAGGTTGGGTGTTCATGTTGATCATAAGAAGGGTGTTTGTGTGGATAAAATTGATTTTAGAGAAGTTCTGTGGGAATGGCAAGGTTATTATTGTGAGTTGATTGATGAAGTGTTGATCAGATCTCTGTTGATTAGTACTAATATTCATAATTGAGAATTGAGTTGAAACCTTTGAAAAGTTTGGTTGAATAGAATTTAGATGAATTTCAATATTACCTTTGTTTGGTTTACATGAGGACGTGTAAAGACTAAGTGTGGAGAAATTTGATGAGTGCATAATATTTTATGATTTTGATTCCTTTATGTTTAGTTTTATTACATGTTTTATGTGTATATGAGCTTATTAAGGTGTTTATTGATTTCAAGAGGAATTGGAGTTGAAAAGAAAAAAAAGGATTAAAATGGGCACGCAAGGAGTAAAAAGAGAAAAGTGGCAGAATGAAGAAAGCTGCGGCGCTCAAAAGGTTAAGCCGCGGCACTAGAACCTGGGTCGCAGCGCTCTAAAGGCCATGTTGCGGCACTTGGGACTTTCCGCGGGCACGTCAGGCGCATAGCAGATCGGCGAATTTTCCCAACTTTGTTATTTTTAGTGGAATTTGACTGGAACTTGGATTGTTACCTATTAGAGCTTTAAGATTTTGTTTTAATGATAAATATAAGTTCTTAGTCACGTTTTAAGGATTCTTAGCTACACTACAATTGTAAATCCTAGCTTTGGAGATTGAAGATTGAAGGCATGTCAGGCTAAATTTTCTATTTCAGTTCTAAGAGATGTTGAACCTTCTTTACAATTAATGGTTTGATTAAGTTTACATTATTTATTTTTTTTTTTGCTAAATTTGTTTGATTGTATTGCAAAAAACAATAAGTACAATGGCTAAGGGGCATACCCCTGGCTATAGCTAGGTCCTCTAGTGACAACACAAAAGAGGAAATAGCTATAGAAAGCTATAGAAAGCAAAAAACACCAATCACCAATTACCAATTACAGAGGCCAGTTACAAAAGCCAATTACAATAATAGTGACAAAAATTGGTAGCTTTAATAAAGGAACCACGTTTAGATAACCTAGATTTAATGATATTACTAACATCCCTTGATAGGCTTGTCGGAGGAATAAGAGTATCAGTGTGAAGCATTGAATTCCTAGCTTCCCATATCTTGTAAAATGAAACAGCAACCGTGAGGTACAGTATATTCTTGGAGAGTGTGGACCCTTGAAATGAAAGTAGGAAGGAAATCAAGCTATTCCAATCCATAGGAAGGTTGTGCCAATCGCCCAAAGAGAGAGCAGCCCCAAGAATGATCCTTGAGTAATCACATTCAAAAAAAAGGTGGCCAAAAGATTCAGTTTGCAACTGACAAAGAGGGCACATGAAGGATCTGCCAGTATAATGCACAGTACGGTCATTTGTTTGGAGCCTCTTCATGAAACCTAGCCAGAGGATGAACGAATATCTAGGCACATGGAGGTTGTTCCAAATGATTTTGTACCAATCCACCTCTTGTTGCCGGTGTCGAATACTGTCCCAAATATGCCCTGCCTTAACCGAATTGATGTTGGTGGTACCCCATAAAATACAGTCATCAGAAATTGCAGGAGTGGGGATACCCTCAACGAGCCGACGAAAGGAGATAACCTCATGATGGTTGCTTAGAGGAAGGACCCAAGAGGAGTCATGTAAAATTTCCCTTACCATTGTTGTGCTAGGAATTCCAGAATTGGATAGCAGATCATGATTAGGGTGAATCGCCCGACCATTGATCCAAGGGTCATACTATAAGGAAATTTGATCACCACGACCCACTCTGTAATGAATATACTGTAATGCAAGGGGTCTTAGTTTTAGGACCTGTTTCCATATCCAGGAGCAGTCAGAGGGGATTGGTTTCTGCCATACAGATTGGCCTTTGAGTATAGTAGCTTTGACCCAAGAAGCCCAAAGCGATTTAGTGGTGAACTGCAAGACATGCATAAGGTGGAGCATGATGAGGGATTTTATTCCAATCCAGAATGTTCTTTGATCCCCAGTCCTCCTTCAGATTTAGGGAGGGTGATGGGAGTGCCAGGCGACCTTCGCTCCATATTTTGGCAAGAGAGCTGCCTTTCCAAAGGAAACGACATAGAATGGACTGAATTGATCTAATAACTGCTTTAGGAAGTAAAAAATGGCTGCACCAAAAGGATTGCATAGAGAAGAGGACAGATTGAATTAATTGTAACCTACCGGCATAAGCAAGAACGCATGAGGTCCAAGAAGTGACACGATGCGTAATCCTGTGAATTAAAGGAATGCAATCTTGGTATGAAAGTTTGGAGGAGATAAGGGGAACTCCTAAAAATTTAGTAGGGAGATTTCCTAGAGAAAACCCAAGAAGGTCAAGAATGCTTAGAGATGATGCTGGGTCAGTGCTAGCAAGGAAGCACTGACTTTTGTGGACATTTGGAATAAGGCCCGAAAATAGAGAGAATGAGTGAATGCAAGAATGAATAATCGAGACAGAGGGCAGGCTTGCATGACAAAAGGTAATAATGTCGTCTGCAAAGAACAGATGGGTAATCTTACAATCTTTTGTCCTCCAATGGTGCTTGAACCCCTGCTGCAAAGTACCATGATTGAGCTTCAAAGAGAGCATATCCATGACAAGCACAAACAGATATGGTGAAAGGGGGTCTCCTTGCCGAATACCTCTGGTACTAGGAAAATAACCAGCTAGTGCTCCATTAATTTTTACAGAGAACATAGGAGTTGTGACACAAGCTCTGATCCATTCAATAAACCCAGAAGGAAAATGAAAGAACTGAAGAGTTTCAAAGATAGATTCCCACCGAATAGTATCAAATGCTTTGCTTAAGTCAATTTTGAGAGCACAACGGGGAGGGCCAGTGGCTCTATGGTAGTTCCTAAGCAATTCCTGGGCAAGCAAAATGTTGTCACTGATTGATCTGCCTCTAATAAAAGCTGATTGAGCCTTGTCAATAATGAACGGCAAAACTTCCTTTAGCCTGTTAGAAAGTATCTTGGCAATGCATTTATTTTTTTTTTGCTAAATTTGTTTGTGTATTAAAAGATCAAAAATACAATGGCAAAGGGGCATACCCCAGAGAAAGAAAGTCATCATGAGACATGCCTCATGAGAAACATATAAAATAACTATTTAACAAAGTTAATAGAACCAAAGCATAAAAGCAACCAAACCACGAGTTACAACCACTAACAACCAATTACAACATTTTACAGCCAGTTATGAAATGTATGACATTTGTGAACAGCCTGGTGAAACTTTGTAGAGCTTGAAAGCCGAGCTTTAATCAAATTGATGATCTCCTTAGTTAGAGCATGAGGAGGCAGCGTAGACCCATCATGGAGCATAGAGTTCCGGGATCCCCAAATTTTATAAAGGGAAGTGGCTAGAATGAGTTTCAAAATATCAGAATGCATTTTTCTACCTTGGAACTGCTGAATATAGGTAATCAGATTATCCCAATCGATTGGAATGTTGGACCAATTTCCTACTGCCAAGACATTTGAAATCACAGCATTGGAATAAGGACAGTTAAAAAAAAGGTGATTAAATGTTTCGTTGGCAGAAGAACACAAGGGACACCTCATCGGGGTGAAACTAGAGAAAGCCATGAAAGCATCATTAGTTGGAAATCTTTTATGCAATGCAAGCCAAAGAAAGAAAGAGTACCGAGGAACATAATGCTTGTGCCAGAGGATATTGGCCCAAGAGACAGCACTACCTCGGTGACGGATGGAGTCCCAAATTTTGTTCGCTTTTAAGTGTCGGATATCAACCGAATCCCAAGTGATAGAATCATCATTTGCAGATGGAGATGGCGCAGTTGTAAAAAGGCTACGGAACTGAACAACATCGTGATGGTTACTCTGGGGTAGCACCCAATTTGAGTGGGAGATAATGGTAGAAAGGAGAGCAAACTTTGGGATCCCCGAGTTAGACAACAGAAAATCATTTGGAGATAAGGATTGGCCATGCAGCCAAGGATCATACCAGAGGCTAAAGTGGTTCCCCCGACCAATTCGATATGAGAGAAAACGCTGAGCTAGGGGGCGGAGCTTAAGTACTTTTCGCCAGATCCAAGAGCAGTCAGTGGGAATATTGATATGCCAAAAATTTTTTTGTTTGAGAACTGTGGCCTGGATCCAAGAAGCCCAGAGGGAAGAGGGTTTACATTGGATAACCTTGGTTAGGTGTTGGATAATGAGAGCCTTATTCCAGTCCTCGAGGTCCTTAACCCCCAAACCACCTTCACTATATGGCAAAGAAATTATCTTCCAAGAGATTTTAGCCCCATGTTTCCCAAGAGAAGGCCCCTTCCAAAGAAATCTAGTGAAAATAGACTGCATTGTTCTAAGAACTGATTTGGGCAGAATGAAATGAGCTGACCAAAAAGACTGAATAGAAATAAGCACGGATTTGATCAACTGCAATCTGCCAGAATAGGAGAGGAACTTAGCAGTCCAAGAGGAGATCCGCGAAGTTATCCTTTGGATTAGAGGCATGCAATCATTGTGGGAAAGCTTTGAGGATATTAGAGGGACACCTAGGAATCGGATGGGCAGGGTGCCGACCTGAAACCCAAGTAAGTCGAAGATAGCATGTTGACAAGTTTCGTCAACGTTGGAGAAGAAACACTGACTCTTCTGAGCATTAGGGATGAGGCCTGAGAATAAGGAAAAAGACTGAATGCAAGAATGTACAATCTTTACAGAGGCCAGAGTACCATGGCAAAAAATCAGAAGATCATCAGCAAAGCATAGGTGAGTAAGATTGCAGTCCTTGGCCCTCCAGTGATGTTTAAAGTCAGAATGAAGAGTTTCTTTATGAAGAATTAAGGATAACACTTCCATGGTCAATACAAATAAATAAGGAGACAGAGGGTCCCCCTGCCTTAGGCCGCGAGCACCCTTAAAGTATCCAACCAGAGAACCATTAATTTTAACTGAGAACATGGCAGTAGTAATACAAGCACGAACCCAATTAATAAATCTGTTTGGGAACTTAAAGAGTTGAAGAAGGTCGAAAAGGAAATCCCAATTAACAGTGTCAAAAGCCTTCCTGATATCAATCTTTAGGGCACATCTAGCGGATCCAGAGTTTCTATGATAATTCCTCAAAAGCTCTTGGGCTAGAAGAATGTTGTCAATGATGCTACGACCAGAGATGAAGGCTGATTGAGCTCTGTCAATAAAGAGAAGGAAGGACCATCTTAAGACGATTTGCAAGAAGTTTAGAGATACACTTGTAGAGAGTGTTGCAGCAAGATATAGGTCTAAAGTCAGACATGGAGGAAGGGTTTTCCGTCTTAGGAATAAGCGCAATGGCAGTGGCATTAATCCCGCAAGGGAGATGACAAGTAGAAAAGAAGTAGAGAACAGCAGCAGTGAAGTCAGCACCAATAATGTCCCAACAATGAAGAAAAAAATTAACATTGAAGCCATCAGGACCAGGACTCTTATTCTTCTTCATAGATTTGAGCACCGAATAGATTTCAACATCAAGAATAGGGGCTTCCAGAGCAGCAGCATGCAAAGGGTTGATGTGCTTTGAGATATAAATGGAAAGATCCTCATGACCAGGATAATCATTGTCTGGGCTGCCCAAAAGATCCTGAAAAAAATCCACAGCCACTTGCTGAATAGAAGATTGGTCCTCCACTAACTCACCATTGCTATTATTGATAGCCATGATTTTGTTGTGGTTCCATCTACTATTGATAATATTGGCAAAATACTTCGAGTTTTTGTCAGCTTGAGAGATCCATAGAGCCCTAGACTTTTGTTGCAGCAGAGATTCCTCCAAGGATAAAGCCCTCCATAAAGAATTCGAGCAAGAAGATTCTTGGCTTCTCAAGGAGGCATTATGGGGGTCAGAATGAAGGGACGTCTGAATAGAATGGAGTTGACCTTGGAGAGCTTTAACATTTGACATGAGATTCCCATTAGAGGCATTAAGAGAGATAAGAGCCTTCTTTAAAATCCTCAACTTTTCAGCAAGGATAAACATAGGATTCCCCGAGACTGGAGAGTTCCAAGATTCCTGTACAGTAGCAGTAAACCCTTCCAAATCAAGCATATAATTGAAGAATTGAAAAGGCTTTGGAAATCTTTGGGCATGAATGCCCGTTTTCAAAATAATAGGGCAATGATCAGACAGACCTCGAGGTTTAAAGCAAGCTTGGGAATCAGTCATGCTACTAAACCAAGCATGGTTACCCAGGCACCTGTCCAGCTTTCTATATATGGGGTTTTGCATCTGACAGTTCCACCAAGTGAAAACAGGACCAGTAGCACGGATGTCATCAACTCCAAGAGACTCAAGATATTCATTAAAATCAGTGATGCCATTGTCCCATGAGTTATTACCACCTTCAGCTTCATGAATGCCCCTGATAGAATTAAAGTCACCAAGGATACACCAAGCAGAGTCAGATGAACAAAGAAGAAGGTCATTCCAAAGAGGCCTTCTTTCAGATACAGAGTTCATACCATAAACAATAGATACAAGAAATGAAGAATTGCAATCAATTAGGAGTAGTTTACAATGTATAATCTGAGAGGACCGGAATAAAATATCAACCTTCCAGATTCTAGGATCCCACCCCACCCAAATTCTACCATTGGAGTGATACTCATAGTTGAATTTCCATTCCCAATTCCTACAAATTGCACGGGAGATTCTCGCTGCCTTATGGGCTTTAACTCTAGTTTCAATCAGACCAACAAAAGAAACATTGTTGCAATTCAGAAGATTACGGACAAAAGCCTGCTTTGGCTTTTTATTAAGACCACGAACATTATAGGAACATAAACTGATCATAACAAGATGGCAATGCATTTATACAATGTATTACAACATGAAATGGGCCTGAAATCAGCCATGGTGGAAGGGTTCCCATTTTTAGGGACCAGAGCAATGGATGTAGAGTTTAACCCTTTTGTTAACCTGCTAGAGGAGAAGAAATATTTAACTGCATTCAAAAAATCCTCCCCAACAACGCCCCAGCAGTGAATGAAAAAATTTACATTGAAACCATCCGGGCCTGGGCTCTTGTTCCTCTTCATGGATTTTAGCACTTGAAGAATTTCTGTGTCCGAGACAGGGGCAGTGAGGAAAGTAGCTTGAGCAGGGCTAACGACACCATTAGGAGTAAGAGCCAAATCCCCAATGCTAGTGAAAGGAGCAAGAGAAGAAGGCGAGAACATATGCTTGAAATAGTCAACTGCCACATTTTCCACAGCCTCTTGACCATACACAATATCTCCATTTGCATTTTGAATGGAAAGAATTTTATTGGAGTTCCATCTGTTTTTCACCACATTTGAGAAGTAGCTGGAATTTCTATCACCAAGTGCTAACCAAGTTGCTCTGGATTTCTGCTGGAGAAGGGTTTCCTCATTGTTCATGGCAATCCATAATTTTAGGAGACAACTCTTTTCCTTATCCATCAGCTCCTTGTCAGCAGGACTAGAATGAAGGGTCGTTTGAATGTTATGCAGCTCAGCTGATGCCAACTTGACAGAGGTATTTAGGTGCCCAGCAGCTTTATTAAAGGTGACCAAAGCCTTCTTGGTACGTTTGAGTTTTTCAGTAAACACATAGTAAGGATTACCATGTACATGAGGACACCAGGCAGTTTGAACACAATCACTGAAGCCCTCCATTTCCAGCATATGGTTAAAGAATTGAAATGGCTTTCTATTGTTAACAAGGGGGATACTAGTGTTGAGAATGATAGTAGAATGGTCAGACAAGCCTCTGGGGGCAAAAGTGGCTTGAGCATGCGGAAAATGAGAAAACCAGGCTGCATTACCCATAGCTCTATCAAGTTTCTTGTGGATGGGTCGATTAGTTTGGGAGTTCCACCAAGTAAAGAGAGGCCCAATACCACGAATGTCATCCGCCCCAATAGAAATAAGACATTCCTTGAAATCTTCCATACCAGCGTTCCAAGAGTCCCCCTCATTATCAGTTTCATCAAGGCTTTTTATAGTATTTAGATCACCCAAAAAGGTCCAGCTATCTGAAGAAGAGAGGGTGACAAAATCCCTCCAGAGTTCTCTCCTTTCAATAATAGAATTCATACCATAAACAAAGGATACCAAAAAATATGGATTATTACTATTAGCCTGCTGGACTTTACAATGGATCAACTGGGAAGAAACAAAAATGATATCAACATTCCAAAAAAAGGGATTCCATCCAACCCAAATACGACCATTGTAGTGAGCATCATAGTTGAACACCCAATTCCAGTTTCTGCATAAAGCTCTAGAAATTCTGTTGGCTTTATGCTCTTTAACCCGAGTTTCGAGTAAGCCAACAAGAGAAATACTGTTATCAATAATAAATTGTTTAACATAAGCCTGCTTTGGCTTTTTATTAAGGCCTCTAACATTATACGAAGCTAACATAAACAGAAGTTAGTGAGGAGAGTTACTACCATGGCCCTTGCCCTTATTCCTTCTCTTGGCATTCTGAAGCAGGTCACTCCTTTTCAGAAGTTTATGCTTTAAGTCCTTACCCTCTTTTTCATCAATCACTTTAAGCTTGGAGACCAAAGGGTGATCAACAGGAGGGGAATCATTGTCCGACATAGGCTGAGCACCAGCTGAGGCAATAGGGGAAAAGGAATTAGAAGTTTGCATGGGGGATTTATGAGTCGAAAGATCCTGTCCAATCTTAGCGCCTCTAGAGACAGTAACCCAACCAGAAGGAGCAGGAGTGGCAGAGGTATGGGCTGGCAAGGGACCAATGGGATCTAGGCCCAGATTTGAAGGACCAGCGAGAAGCATCCCATCAGTAGGGGGGCAGTAGGAGACTGAGCCTTGGGAACCCATTTGAAATTGGACTTAGGACATTTGAGAGGAGAATGCCCAAAGACTTTGCAAACCGGGCAGGAGGGTGGCCTACTTTGGTATTCAACCTCAATAGGGACAATTATATCCTCAGAAGTTTCTTCGTTCAAGACTGTCACATTTATTGAAGGAGGGAAATGAAAAGAGGCATTCACTTCAATGCAAACTCTAGCATAATTTAAGAGGTCATACTTGGATGTTAGACTATCAGTAACAAGGGGCTTTCCTATACCACTTGCAATATAGCTGATACCTTCAGCCGACCAGTAAGAGAGAGGGATATTGCTCAATTTTACCCAGATGGGAAACTTTTCACAATCAGCTTTAGAGAATTCAATCCCTTCTTTCCAAGGTTGGAGAACAATAACTTTAGAAGCAAAGTGCCATGGACCGGAAGCCAGAATATTATCTCTATCAGCAATAGTTTGAAATTTAAAGATGTAATAACCTTTGCTATGAAGAAGGACCTTTGAGAGGCCCATGCAGCCCCAAAGACGCCTTGCAATAGGCTCCACAACTTTAAAAGGAAGTTTAGAGTGGAGGAAGTACCCCACTAAACTAGCAGACCAAATTTGGTTTCCACGTCTCAGTACATCAACTGGAGGTTTAATGAGAATATTACCATCCTTTAGAGTAGGAGGAAAATAAGAGAGAGACATAGCCTTGGTTGATTCCACTGATTTGTTGGAAACAATAGCACTCCAGGATTTGGGGGCCCCAACAGGCTGACTAGCGCTAACATCAGCTGCGACAGACGCAGGCACAGCATTGACCAACTCAACAGGAGGAGAAGGGAGGGACTGGGGAACACACTCCAGCTGAGGGTCTTCACCCACACACGAGACGGTTTGGAGCTGACCACCCAAGGAATTGCAGAAGGGGGGGGAGAGCCGGGACTCAGAAGGGTCGCTCACGCCACAAGGACTTTTAACAAACACCTGGGGGGCATCTCCCCCATTTGCAGTTTTGCCCTCAGAAACATATAAGTTTACATCATTCAAAGAGAAACCATGATCAGTGATGAAATTTATAAGCTGAAGGTTTTTCCTCCTTTCGACAAGGGCTTCATCTCTATCCTTACTGGAAAAATAATGAGCGGCTTTGAAGATGTCCTGGGCTTCAGCACTCAGAGCAGGGCCAACATCGAATTCCATGACTTTATCCAAAGAAGTGGATTCATCAGAACTAATGGTAACTTCTTCTTTGGGATTTGCGTCTGATTCCACCATGTCCTCGCAACTCAGTACCAGAGGGGAGGAGATAGATGGAGAAGTTGGCCTAGAAATGCCGAACTCAGTAAATAGGTCCCTGGATTGGGAGCTAACAGAGTTGCCGGCGGAGAGGTGTGAATGGCTGACCATGGTAGCGAGGAGAAAAGAGATTCAGACAAGACCGGTGAAGAGGAGGCCGGCGAGGAGCTAAACGGTAGCAGGGAGCTGGAAGTGGGGTTTCCAAAACGGGTAAACAGAAAAAGTTGGTAAGGATGGAAAAGGTAGGAGGGGATGGGCGGGAAACTAAAAGAGGAAAGAAGGGAGTTAACGGTAGAAAAGAATAGACAGGAGGGAAGAAAGTTGGTCAAAAAAGCTAGAGAGAAGGGAGAGCAAAATTCTAGAGAGAGAAGCCATCCTTCCGTGAATTCGTGTTATTTATTCCTTCTTACATGAGATTTATTCTTGATAATCTATTTTATCTGATTGCATGCTATTTGATTGGATTGATTTAATATGGCCAATTGGATTAATCTGATTTATATCATCTGCTAGATTAAGGTACAGTATTAAGCAAACGATATTGTATCTGATCATAAGTAGCGATTAGTAATACATGATTGTGGACAAGCTATTGAGTATTGCTATGATTATCAGAAGACAAAATAAATAATTTCTGATTGTGTGATTGTTGCTTGGAATAACCTAATTCTCTAATCCTTAATGCTACTGTTATATTAAACTTAGACTGATAGTTCTAGGTTGTATAAAAGTTAGGGTCTAATGGGGCAATTATTACATTAGATTTAAAACCTAAGGGGAATTTCAGGTAATTAGCGATTGCGGTTACTTAGGGTTATTAGTTTTACTGAAGGAAGGAATAGTGTCATACTTAGTTATCCTATTATTGTGAACGGGTGATACTGAAGTGAAGAACTGAAGCTTTAATTCATTTGTTGTTTAAATCATTTTAATTTTTGTTTTTATTAATTCGTTAATTAAACTCAAAACCCCTCATTTTATTCATTGTTAGAATTATTAGAATAAATAAAAGACAACATCACTCTCTGTGGGATCGACCTTTACTTGTCGGTATACTGAATTTTGTGTTCGTAGAGTAAAAGTAAGGATTTAATTTTGGAGTGTTAATGACGGCTTCCATAGATTGATTAAATACTCTTGCAATTGAAAGTTCGTTTATAGAGAGAATATGTATTTGGGTTTGAATGGTTGAGTTCGATTTGAAGTGTGAGATTTAAGGAATTAGAAGTTGTTTTGGATTGTGATTAGGAAGAAATTTGATTTGGAAAAGAAGTAGAGAGATTTGCATAGTTAGACTTTGATTTGGTTTAGGAATTGAAGGTTTTGGGATAGGAAGAGTTCGAATGGAAGAATAAGAAGTGGAGAGGTAAAACTGCCGATCGAAACTGAATTAAAACGTGGTCTGGCCATGTGGCACGGCCGCACCGCTTGCAGGCATAATCTTAGCATTGTCGCGCTAACCTGGCTAGGTCACCCAAATATCCTAGATTAATATTTAGTGATAAGGGGATCCCACTTTTTGGCTAGCGAGGATTTCTCATGAATAGAATCTCCTTATAGCCAATCTGGGATATATTTTCGATTAGATCTCAATACGTTATTTTCTAGATCTATGAAATCTTAAATCTAAGGATTTCATTCCCTAGATTCTAAGTTCCTTTAATAGATCTCGTCGATATATGATAGATCCTAGCGATTTCGATAGTAGTTGATGATATTCGATTCCTACAATATAGTTAAACGATATAATTGCAATGATATTGATTTGTTGTGTGATCTATGGATTTAGGGTGCATGGAAGTTCTTTCCTAAACTCTTTTTTTTTGTTAACCGTGGGTGGACCCGGACGCATCCGGACTAATCCCTACGAACCCGGGTCAGCCTTTTCATACGGGCTTGCACCCACGTCCCCGTGGCCACAGCGGAGCATTATTAGTGCCCCTCCAAGGGTTGCTAGTGGGAGTCGATCCTGAGTCGTCCGGGTTTACGGTTCGTTCCCAAGGTGGCTTGCACCACTGCGCCACTTGTTGTGGTTTTCTTTCCTAAACTCTAAACTCTGTTTATAGATCATGATGCGTTGTTGGGTATGATTATGAATTATGTGAGCCTATGAATGAATTCAAGGCCCTTAAACATTATGTTTAACAGGAATTGAAGGATATTCCCAAGATGAACATAGTTAACGATTGTAATTTTTGTGATTTGATATTTGTAAATATAATTTGGGTCTTAAAACGATATCGAGGGTTTAATCCGACGAAAATTGGATTTAAGGTCTCTTGATAGTGAATTTTATTATTGTGAGGTGCTTAGAGTTATTAGGATGGCTTACATGCCCACGAGTAGCTCCAACCCTATTTTCGATGCTTGATTTTAACTTTCGACATACGAAAATTCTTTTCAAATGAAATTGCAAAGATCTTTTAAAATTGAATCAAACTAGGTTATTAGATTAATTATAGGCTAAAATGGAAGTACTAGAGAACATCGATTCCTATTTGACGACGGGTTTGTAAAATAATATTTTCCTTAAACGACACCCTAAATTTCATGACTTAACCTCAGGAGATGACCCTTAGGTTATTTACATCTTATTACTTGATTCTAGAAGATGACACTCTATATTCCACGACTTGACCTTAGGTAACGACCCCTAAGTTATTTACATTTCATGACTTGACTCTAGGAGGCGATATCCTAGATTTCGACTTAGCGCCATAAGAGATGATACCTTATGTTTCACGATTAAATTCAAATTAACTCTAAGAGACGATATCGTAGGCATTCCCCAATGACACAATTCATATAGGCACAGAACCCAAAGACACACACTTCACGTTTCTTAAGATAATCCATTTAATCTTTTAAGAAAAATATTTAGAAAGTGGTAACTGTGTTTCACGAAAGTTGGGGGTGCCTAACACTTTTTCCTCATAAGCAAGCCCCCAAACTTTATTAATCTCAGTTGCGAACCAATTTTACGGAGTCACACGATGGGCCATATTGATTATTAAAAGCAAAAAATTTGGATGAGTCGTTACATCCATTTAAATCTTTACCAACTGGCGACTCTGTCTGATTGGCCCCCAATAAAATTAAACTTTTAAACCCCGTCGACATTTATATCAGTTTTTCTCAAAATACCCTTGAAATCCACAACATGTAATAAAAATAACCATAAGAGAAAAAATCCCGACGTCGACAACATGTTCCGGATATCCATCTTAATTTGATCTCTACTGGTAATGTAATATCCCGAATGTTTATGAGTTAGTAAATCATGATATTAAATTATTATGATGATTGTGGCATACAATGATCCTTAGAAAAGGAAATTGATGGGTTAAACATAGGATAATACTCAGAGTATGATTGAGTTAATAAAGGTTATAGAATAAAACCTACAAGAACCTGTTAAGGAAGTGGATTAAATAGGCGATGTAAAACCTATGATATAGTAATACGTTGGAATAATTCAACGACAAAATTTTGGAAGAAGGTTTACACAAACCGAGTAAGAGAGGTTTAATATTTGTGATTCCGAGGACGGAATCCTTATAAGGAGGGAAGGATGTGACAACCCGAATTTTCGAGAATAATTATAATAAGAATTTAATATAAAATAATTCTTATTGTGAGACGTGTTGAGTTCGAACTTATTTGGTGAGCTTAATATGTATATATATAATGTGAAATATATACATAGATTTAGAATGAATTAGTTACTAGTTAATAATTGTAACGATCGTGAGCCGTAGGTAGCTTGGTAATTCGAGCTTATGGATATTATTGAATAAAATAGACTTTTATTAATAATATTATGTGTTAAGCGTTTAAAGGTTATATTATGACCTAGATTATGTGTAGGCGATGATTAGTAAGTATGAAAGTGTTCATATAAGCTAATTTGGCGGTTTCGAGATCTATTGCTAGAGTACTATTTATTGGATTAAATAAATAGTTGATGGATAATATTATTGAACGAGTTATTTGTTGTAAAGACGCTAACCCGAATTATGGGCGAGATATATGTGCGATGATGTATATGATTATGGGGAGTTAATCGTGAAGAGCAGCGATCGCGAATCGTGAATACCCTTGTAATTTGGGTTTATTAATATTATTAAATAGATTAAATATTATTTTCTTATGTGACGTATTTTAAGGTTATTTTATAACCTGGATGATGTCAATGTATAAAGTTTTATGCGTGGTTGAACCGTATGAGTGAATAATTGATTTTACAAAAGATCGCAAAATCACTATTCACGGGGAACGTTTCCCGAGACACTATTCACGCCCAAATATTTTTACGTTATTTTTGATTTCTATTAATTTTTTTAAGACGTGTACGCGAAGGAATAATTTTTCCAAGTGTCAGGAATTTTATTTGAGCTGATACGTGATTTTATCCGTATCCGAAATGTATTATATGGGTGTTCTGAACATATGGACAAATCCCATAATAATTATTTTCACCCATCTCAATAATTTATGGGATAATCCATTTTAATTTTGGGTTGAGTTATTTACCAAATTGGGTACGAAAGTGGGAGCATTCGGATATATTTTTGCGTATATGGGTATTTATTTTGCTTGTTACTCCAAGAGGGAACCAACTTCCCATTTTGGACCAATGAGAATTGAGGAAGGAGCGAGTGGTCGGGCAAGCCTAGCAATTGTTGGACAAATTGCATTGAGCAACCAAATGCTCCAACCATTTGTCCCACCTGAAGCCTCATTCAAGCCTCCATGTCTCCTCTTCATTTTCTTTCCTAGTCCAATTGCAGATAGATAGACAGAGTGAGGGTGAGAGAGCTCCAGATGGAGAGAGAGAGAAAGCATTGAAGAAAAGAAGAAGAAGAAGAAGAAGAAGAAGAAGAAGAAGAAAAAGAAAAAGGGTTCGGGTGGAGGAGAAGAGAAGAAGAAGGAAGTGCGGGAGCTCAAGGGAGGAAGTAGAACCTCCAAGCAAGCTCTAGTTCATCTTCTCTAACTTTTGAACGAATTAACAAGAGGTAAAATCCCAACCTCAAGCTCATTTCCTCCATTTTTGAGTTTTTCAAGCTTTTGTGATGGGTTTTGATTTTTTGGAAATTTTCTATTGTTGTTGTTGCTTATGATGGTTTGTAAATATTGTTAAGAGACTATATAAACCATTAATAACATGAAAGTCGAACAAAAACGAAGAAAAATCTGTACCTATGCTTAAGAAGGATGAAGAACATGAAAAACAATGAACTTTGGACAAATGGACCATTCGGACAAATTTTAGAGGACATGTAGATTTCGTATTTGTTTAATTTGTTTGTTGGTATGATGTTGTACTTCCATGGGTTACGAAGCTAAATCAACTAGAACGGATTAAAAAGAAGTTAAAACAAAGATTTGGTGATGATTTTAGTGAAGAACACCAAGAACACCAAGAACACGAAAATATAACATGAGTTGATACTTTGGCCTAAGATTTGGCCATGTTAATGTTAACAGGTAGCTCTAAATTTTTGAAATGTTGTAGTTCTATGTCTTAGGAGTCCATAGAGTCCGAAACGGACTAATTTGAACATGTATAGAGGGAGTTATGGTGGTTGGAAGCAAGATAGGTTAAGAAAACCAAAAATAGAGCATGAAACCGAGTTTGGGCATATAGGCGCCGGCTTTACACCGGAGCTACTGACTTGGGCGTATATACGCCGGTCATAGGCAAATTTTGGGCGTATATACACTGGGCCAAAGTTAGGCAAGAGTCAGCTTTGACCTCCTGTAGTAAAATAGGCATAACTTTCTCATACAAACTCGAATTGAGGTGATTCAAGATGATTCGGAAAGAGAAAGAGTAGACCTACAACTTTATTTTAATAAGTTTTAATATTTAAGGTCGGGATCAATTCTCAAATTGGCCATTTTTAGGACTGATGTGCAGTTGGAGACAATCGGAGGGCGTCAGACATGCGCGTGTGCAACGTGCGATGTTTTTGACACTATGTTATGATGTTCTAAGTTCTAAAACATGAATGTTATAAATGATAATGATATTTAGCATTATTCAATGAGTATTAGATAAGTCGAATGAGTGTGCTAAGCATACACAAGTCCATGTCGCTTAGGCGTTCGAGTAGACAAGTTTAGCGCATGGGCGTGCAAGCGTCGTAACGCCATGACAAGTGTGTATAACTTTGTTTAATATTTTGTTTCTAATAATAATAAAATATGATAGTGTGTTATAACCCAATGTATGAGCATGCTAAGCACATGCAAACGAGGCAAATTAGGTGTGTGACGTGTAAACGTCGAAACGCCGCGTAAAGTGTTAAAGAACTTAAATAGTGTTTCGATTCAAATGAAATGAACATTATAAGATATAGTGGAGTTAATATAAACCAATAAGGATTAATAGTGATGAGGGTCGTAACGTTTTCAAACGACGCTATGCCGAGAAATGTTTTAGAGTTAATCGCGTTAATTGTCTATAATAAGCGAACAATAGGAGATAAGAATTATTTTAATATAAGCCATTATATGAAGCCTTTTTAGTGGCTAATTGGTATTTTATTGTTAAATAAATTGTGTAGGATATTTGAAGGACGAGCCATCATAATTTGGCAAGGAACACTTAAAGACAAGTTCTTTCAGTAACTTGTTAACTTGTTTAAATGTATTGATGTACATGACTTGATTACTAAATCTTTCACTATTATGTGGATTATATGTGAGCATGATTAAAGTGTGCATAATGTGTAATTATGTGACTATATTGTTCTATGTGAAATTTGAATTATTGTAAATATACAATGTGAGATGCATGAAGTATGCTATGAGATTCATGATGCATATATATAGATGAATTGCATAAGATTTATAATGTATGAGTAAGATGCATAGTATGAGAATCATGATGCATGGATAAATGCAAATTTATGTGTTACGTGAAGCATGAAATGTGAAAACTGTTAGTTCTTGCTGAGCCGTCGTGCTCATTCTTGCAAAAATAAAACTTTTGCAGATTTACGATGCAATGCAATTATCTTAATATCGTGATGATAAGGATTAGAGGCGCATGGATACAGGAAGGTTGATAAATGTTTATTTATTCTAATTATTTAGCTATGATGACGGTATATGATGTACGGGATTTTGACAATGTAAACCTTGAGTTAAATAAATGAAGGTTATCCGTTATAGTAGTCAAGACATGATTATGTTAGTTGTTATAATAAACTAGAAGGATGACAATGATGTACAAAGGACATTTTTATAACGAATGTATACTTGTTGAACAACTTGTGATTATTCAGGGATTGAAATAAAGTCAGGATCTGAACCTTGTGTTCATATAGGAGTTTTTGTAAATGATCAATGGTATTTATTAAACCTTGATCATAAGTGTTTGAGTTAAATGTTATGAAACTTGAGATAGAGAGAAGAGTTTGAGGTAATAATTGTTAATGCTTGTATTGATATGGACTGCTATATATAGCGGGAATAGAATTACATTTGTAATGATTATCAAATGATGTATTAGTTAAGGTCTTCGTTCCTGAGATTAGATGGGAACATGTTGTAATAATCTTGTAATTACATTCGTGTAGTAAGATCATATTTTAGTTATGGTTTCGAGGCTTGGGACGATAATATTTATATTATGTCAAATATGTTATTATTTCGCATTAAATTATTGATAGTATGTTGTACGAGTTGCACAGTGATGCACCGAATTCGTGGATAAGGTAACTAGGATTTAGGGGCGTCACAGGTAAATATGATGAGAATGGTTATAACAGTTACTTTGGTGAAAGTCAGTGGAAGCTCACTAAAGGGTCTTTAGTGGTGACTAGAGGTAAGAATGTAGACACTCTTTACACGATGCAGGCGCATGTGAGATATGTTGAAGATGGGGAGTTAGGCACAAAAAGATGTGGTAAAACCATGCGAGATGGCAGAAAAGCTTTAAAAGTAGTATGCACACAAGCCAATCATATTTGATATAATGTAGCATATAATTTGTAATCTTATTCGATTATTAAAGGTATTTTCATTATCTACATAATGTTATTATATGAATATGTGATAAACCCATAGTTTTAAGCAATACTTTTACAATCATGATGATGATCATGCTAATGAGATCTAAATTCTTAGAAAGCTTACGACTAAAATCGTTCATAATCGTTGGATTACTAAAAAGGAGATTAGTGAATCCGGATAGATTAGTACATACGTTGCTTGCTCTTAAAAAAAGGATGATCGATCTCATAATCATTAGTGTGGAGACACTAAAGCAAGTATGTAGGTGCTTATTGGAGAATAAGTTCACTGAACGTGACTCACTGAAGGAATACATAATGGAGTTTTACTCGCCTGTTCATAGGAATTCCTCTAGTTATAGTAGTACAAGTGATCCTAAGACTTGAGATCATCATAGTATCTTTTGTATAATGAGTTATACTTTGACATGTCCCTTAAGAACTTTAGGGTATATCAAAGGGTATGATTGGGTATAATAAGTTGTACATGGAGATAGGTGAATGATCAACAAAGAATCTACCACATCTAGTAAAAGATGTGAATGTCCTATGTGATTCGATAAATGACAACTCAGTAGTCCTTGGCCAAGGCATAATAAAATTAGAAAGGAGTTTCTAATTTACATTATTTAGAGTTGTACATTTAAGAATCGAAATGCATATAATTAAATAAAATAAGACTTGATAGTAATTCCATGTCCTATATTTAATTGGGACATTGTATGGTAGAAGGATTGAATTGTACGGTAACTATTCACTGAAAGGTTCTTTTGTGATTAATGTTGAAATCTATATTATCTGAAAAGTTGTTGATCGCTAAGGGGGCTTACCCTTATTGTAGAATAAATGTTATTTATTTAAATGAATTAAATAGTTTAATTTATTTATTTAAATAAGATTAGAATTGTTCTAATTGATTTATTAACAACCGGTTTAATATGAAAAACCTAAAGGGTCACATCGCAAAAGGAAAATATTTATTTAAGAAGTAAATAGCATAATTGTAATAATAAGTTAAGTGTATTTAATTTAGTCTATGGAGATAGAATAAATTAAATAGATTGATATTTATTATTGAATATTTTAAAAATATTAAATATAAATTAATAAGAGGAGTCTTATTATTATTATTACTATTACTATTATTTAAATCCTAATAGGGATTGAGAATTAATTAATAGAAGTACTCTCTTATGAATTCCTAATTAGATTAGGAGTTTAATTTAATTAAAGGAGTTTAATTAGAATTGAAACATTAATCCTAAATAATTTAGGGGAGGGTTTTCCTACATCTGATGAGTGTGTTTTATACACACAATTTGGGTACTTTTGGCCTTGATAATTTGTAAGTCTTTGGGTACTTTATGTGGTTTTATTGTATTTTTATCTTATTTTTAGATATTGTAGTTTTATATTGCTTTTATATGTTTTGTATTATTTTTATATGTTTTTACTTTATTTTGTAGGAATTTGAATAAAAGCTATTTGGTTCAATGTTTGGAAGTACTTTGTTTGCCATTTTTAGCGCAACATTGACATAGCAGCTGCTTCTCGCCCAATTTTGCCCATGATCCAGCCATTATCTCTTAGAACTCAAAGAATGAAAGTTGTAGAGCTATCTCTTAGCTTTCCGTAGCCTTTTGAATCGCCTCGATCCGAGTTCGGACGAAGAAGTTATGACATTTTTTCCAACTGACATCAATGCTGCATTTTCCAAACAGGGCAGCGGGGCCTCGCCACAAACCAGCGGGGCCTTGCCAGGGCATACAGAGAGTTGCAGCAGGCCAGCGGGGCCTCGTCACAAACCAGCGGGGCCTCGCCAGACAGGCACGGAGGCCTCGCCAGGGCATACAAGGAGTTGCAGCAGGCCAGCGGGGCCTCGCCACAAACCAGCGGGGCTGCGCCAATTCGCATTGAGTGCGATCTGTGCGGGTTTTTGGGTCCAAATTCGAGTGGAGGCTAGGATTTTCATGGGAACATTATAAGTAAAACATGTAGCCTCCATTTTCATGAGACTTAGACAGACTTAGATTATCCTAGAGTTCCAAAATCAGATTCATCCAACAACAATGGGGAAACCATCCTTTATCTTTCTTTTTCTTTTTCCTCTATGTAATTAGTTTTTAATCTAAGATTGTAATTGAACCCATTGCTTAATTTGAATTGATTTTCTCTTCCAATTGATTATTGTTGCTCATATGAATTGGTTATCATAACCTATGCTTATAGATTAATTGCTTGGCTAGTAATTACCTTGGGAACCTATATGAACTTGACAAACGGATTATAGTGTTGAGACCTAGTTATGATATCATGCGAAAGTTAAAGATTGTTGTGGGTGATTAATAAAGATTTAGTGACGTGTGTCTTGTTGATTATCCTCAATGATAGGTAACTTGATAGTATTTAGGATAGACATATACCTAGATACCGTGTGCAACCAATTGAGAATCTAATCTTAATGACTTCCTATGTGAAAGTTGGTAATTGAAAGGGTGGTAGCTCTACAACTTTCATGGGCGATTCAAAAGGCTACGGAAAGCTAAGAGATAGCTCTACAACTTTCATTCTTTGAGTTCTAAGAGATAATGGCTGGATCATGGGCAAAATTGGGCGAGAAGCAGCTGTTATGTCAATGTTGCGCTAAAAATGGCAAACAAAGCACTTCCAAACATTGAACCAAATCGCTTTTATTCAAATTCCTATAAAACAAAGTAAAAACACATAAAAATAATACAAAACATATAAAAGCAATATAAAACCACAATATCTAAAAATAAGATAAAAATACAATAAAACCACATAAAGTACCCAAAGACTTACAAATTATCAAGGCCAAAAGTACTCAAATTGTATGTATAAAACACACTCATCAAATACCCCCAAACTTAAATCTTCGTTTGTCCTCAAGCAAAACAAGCCTAAACTAAACAATTCAAAAACTTCTAATATAACCTAACTTGAGTAATGAATTAATAAGCCGGCGATGGTCTCAAAGGCGGCAACACATGGAACTCAAGAAAACAAATAAAGCGTTGCAAGTCGTAAAATTTCAATTAGCTAGTCATATTTTGCTTTAGGTCCCTTCGTGTATGTGTGTGTGTGAGTACCAAATAGCACTAAACCAATCAAGCTCGGATGAACATATGCAACCATATTACCTTATGAAAGAAATCAAAATAAACCCCAAATCAATATGCTTAACACATCACTCAATACAAAGGTATACAAATCACAATTCCAAAAATTTTGAGACCCAAGGGCTCTAGGTGAGTGCATTTTATGCTCCATCTCAACCTTAAGCATGCTCATATAGGCGAGTGCGTTTTACGCTCTATCTCAACCCCCTGCAAGATTTGCAATACAACATTTTCTTTCTTTTGTCACAAAAATAAGAGAATGTGTTTTACGCTCTATCTCTCCTAAGCATGTGTCCATGAGTGAGTGCGTTTTACACTCCATCTCAACTCACCATATGACCAACAAATTCAACACAACAAATTTGGATACCCTGCTTCGAGTGATGTTGAAACGAGTTTTAGAGCTTATAGATATCTCCCACAAGCATTCGGTAATATAAGCCATCCAATGCATACAACTAGTTCATTACACATAGGTAAGTGCGAAAAAAGTGGAAGGACTCATAAGCAAAGCAATAACCAACAACAAAATTAAGCACAACGACTAAGCAACATATATCCCTTTTTCGTGAATTAGAATCTATTCAATCAAGCTATTATCATTGACCATGAATTATAGTTCAAATCAAATTAAAACAATGCTCAAGAGAGACATGTTCTAGAAAAAAAATTAAATTTTTTTTTGAAAAATTCACTGAAAACACACGAATACTAAATTAAAAACACAAATACTAAATTAAAAACACACAAATACTATATACTACCCCAAACTTAAACTTGGGTTTTCCTACATCTATAAATAAGAGAAGTCGTATCATAGATTGGGATTACACACTTTTTCATAAGAATTGGAAAGAGAGTACTTACAATTTCTATAAAGATAGAAACTAGGGTTTTGCCAAATACCCATCTTCTTGAATATGTATTATTCCTTGGTGGATCACCTCTAGAGGCAAAACACTTGGGTGGCTAACGTTGATCAAAGGAAAGAATCTAATCGGTGGTTTTGATAGACTCCACGGCACGCTTGCGTGAGGTGGTTGTCGCCCGGATCGTTTCTAGTAAGCAAATTGATGGACTCTTTCGAAATCTTAACCCAACGTCTAATTTGAAGACGAGAATCTTGATATATTCGATCAAGCAATTGAAATCACGTAGGATGGAACACCAACAACACTTAGACCATCGCTTCGATGGAAAACGATAATCTCCGTATGATTGTATGATGCGATAGAATAACGCCACACACAACTATGGATTGTTGTATGATAAGTTAAATATGAATCTCAAAAGAAAAACTAAGAAAACTACTTAGAAATCCTTCAAAGAACCAAAAGTAGAGAATAGCTCTCAAGTATGAATAAACTCAGAATATTATTGAATTGTAATGTGTTCTTGAATTACAAGCATAAAACTTATTTATACTAACTATGAAACCCTAGAATCCAAAAAGGAAATAACAATTGATTTGGAATCAAAATCCTATCTTAAAATATCTTAATTACAATAGAATTATGAAAATATACTGAAATCCATAAAATTAAGGAAGAAATTCGCGTTTCAGATTGTCAAAAACGCGTCTGCCTCGAAAAACACGCCAACCAAAACTGACTATTCTCGCCGAGGCGAGAGATTTGTACTGAAATTCTCGTCGGAGCGAGAATGGACAGAGAGATCTTGGCCGGGCGAGAATGGATTAGGCCGGGGCGAGAATGGACAGAGAGGTTCTCGCCGGGGCGAGAAATTTGGCCTTGATGTTCTCGTCGGGGCAAGAACTCTGCAAGTTGGAACTTTTCGTCTTCTCTTGTTTCCATCGTTCCCAACCTTGGCGTGTTTGCTTGTATCATCATGACCAAATGCAAAGCCTTAGAATCCTGCTCCTCGAACTCTACACTTGATCTATCCTCACTCCACATGCCTTGTATCAATTGGGGCTGCGTGTTAGCTGATTACCCAAGCTGAATCTTATTTATCAAGTGGAGTCATTTTGGTGTTTATGTAGTTCTGCAGGTTCCTGTCAGTTTGATTGGGATGATTTGTTTAATTCATTTCCAGCTGATTGGGTTCGTTCTAGCGAGGGTTTTGGGTCCATTCTGTGATCTGAATCTCATAGTTTTTTCTTGTTCAGTTTGGGCTTATGTTTCTTGGTATCGATTTGGGTCGATGACTTCCCATGATTTGGTTTATATTTCTTGATCTATTCGGATTATGCGTGTTTATAATTTCGCCGGAAACTGGGATTTGGATTTTGGGCGTTTGATGTTCCTTTTCAGCTTGCTTGGGACTTGATGTTTATTTATGTGTTGCGGCTGATTTCGTAGGTTTGATTTTCTTTTTGCTTTTGCCGGTTTCTATGGGTATGTGATGGTAATGTTGTGAATCTGAATCCATGGAGCTCCTATCTTCGCTGGTGTTGATTCGACCTGTTTTTCGGTAGGCTTCACTGGACTGATTTATGGTTGGTGGGCCCGCTTTGTGACTACCTTTATTGGCTGGCGGGTTAATGCCCATATTTGTTACTTGTTGCTTCCCACGTTGTTGCTGCTCATGTGCTACAGCTGGATTCTTTTGCAGCCTCACATGGGCTGATTTGGTTTGCTGCTCATCAAGGGTTCCTCTATCGGGTCCCACTCCTTTGTTTCAGCCGGTTACTTCAGCATTTAGGCAGTATGCTAGCTGAATTGATTCATAGGCTGCTTTTGCTGAGTACTTTGTCCTGGTTTTATTGGCCCACAATATGATTCAAGTACTATAGTTGGTTTTCATTTTGCATGCTGAATTCACTTGCTGCTTTTCAGCTGGTTGGGCCCACGGTGTTGGGCTGGTTTCTTGTGCAACATCGGGTCTCCAATTTGATCGACAATTAGGCGCTTTTCAGTGCTTATTTGATTTGGACGAATTTTGTAGCCTTTTTGTTGTTGCAATTTTCTCTAATTTTATTAGATGTTTTCATGTGCCTAATCTCGGGTTGTGAGAAATAATATAAATTAGGTTAGGCATTTGGGTTTTTCATAGTTTATCTAGGTGTTTTAGATCTCTCGGGAGAAGAAGTCTATGCTTTGATCTTCATTGTAATATTCTTAGTTTTTTTGCAATTTAATATACAAACAAATTTAGCAAAAAAAAATTAAGGCCTTCCTTGAATCGTTTAGCCCGAGCTCTTATCACAGGTCCATCCGGCATGCACATAGGATCCGCTCTATGATTGTTATTCATTCCCGAACCAAGGATGCCCTCATCATACCTCTCCTCTTGAGAAAGATTTGTCCTTAAATCGTCACCTACATCAAACGGACTAAGATCAGTAACGTTGAAGGTTGCACTAACGTTATACTCACCAGGCAAATCCAATTTGTAGGCATTATCATTGATGCGCTCAAGAACTTGAAATGGACCATCTCCTCTTGGAAGCAATTTTGAACGTCGTTGAGCTGGAAATCTTTCCTTCAGCAAATGTAACCACACCCATTCTCCCGGTTCAAAAATCATTTGACGTCGACCCTTGTTGGCCTGTTTCGCATATTGCTCCGTCCTTCTTTCAATGTTGAGTCTCGCCTTCTCATGTATCTGCCTAACAAATTCAGCCTTTTTCTTTCCATCCATGTTAGTGTATTCAGACAAAGGTAATGGTAATAAATCCAATGGAGTTAACGGATTAAAACCATATACAATTTCGAATAGTGAAAATTGTGTAGCGAAGTGAACAGATCTATTATAAGCAAACTCAACATGCGGTAGACACTCTTCCCAAACTTTAATGTTCTTTTTGATAATAGCTCTTAACAATGCAGATAAAGTCCTATTTACTACCTCAGTTTGACCATCAGTTTATGGATGACAAGTAGTTGAAAATAACAGTTTAGTACCTAACTTACACCACAATGTCTTCCAAAAATAACTCAAAAATTTAGAATCTCTATTTGAAACAATTGTTCTAGGCATGCCATGCAAACGCACAATTTCTCTAAAGAACAAATCAGCAATATGGGATGCATCATCAGTTTTGTGACATGGAATAAAGTGTGCCATCTTAGAAAATCTATCCACGACCACAAATACAGAATCATGACCACGCTTAGACCTAGGCAAACCCAATACAAAATCCATAGACAGATCAATCCAAGGTTCACTAGATATAGGCAATGGTGTATACAATCCATGAGGTTGAACACGAGACTTAGCCTGCTTACACGTAATGCATTTATCACAAATTCTTTCCACATCTCGTTTCATATGAGGCCAATAAAAATGTTCTTTTAAAACAGATAAAGTCTTTTCAACACCAAAACGACCCATTAAACCTCCCCCATGTGATTCCCTAGTCAACAACTCACGCAAAGAACATGCATACATAGCTTATTTTCTCGAAACAAAAAACCATCAACTTTAAAATATTTACCTACAACATTCTTTTCACATGATTTAAATTCTTCACAAAATTCAAGGTCATTAACATACAACTCTTTAATTCGTTCAAACCCAAGCAATTTTGTATCAAGAGTATTCAATAACACGTACCTTCTCGAAAGAGCGTCAGCAACAACATTCTCTTTACCTTGTTTGTATCGGATGACGTACGAAAATGTCTCAATGAACTCCATCCACCTCGCGTGTCTTTTGTTCAACTTATGTTGTCCCTTCAAGTATTTCAACGATTCATGATCCGTGTGAATCATGAACTCTTTAGGCCAAAGGTAGTGCTGCCGCGTCTCCAACGCTCGAACCAATGCATGCAACTCCTTGTCATACGACGGATAGTTCAAAGCAGCTCCACTCAACTTCTCACTGAAGTATGCTACTGGCTTCCCTTCTTGCATTAGCACCGCTCCAATCCCTAAACCTGAAGCATCACACTCAATTTCGAAAGTTTTAGTAAAGTTAGGCAAAACAAGCAAGGGAGCGTTAGTCAATTTATCTTTAATCAATTTAAACGCCTTTTCCTGTTCTTCACCCCACTTAAAACCCACACTCTTTTTGATTACTTCTGTCAAAGGTGCTGTAATGTCGCTGAAGTTCTTCACGAAACGTCGGTAGAAACTTGCCAGCCCATGGAAACTACGAACTTGACTCACATTTGATGGACTCGGCCATTCTCGGATTGCACGTATTTTCTCCTCATCCACTTGAACTCCCTGTGAACTCACAACAAATCCAAGAAAAACAACTCTATCCGTACAAAACGTGCATTTATCCATGTTAGCAAATAACTTTTATTTTCTAAGAACATCTAAAACAGATTTCAAATGCAATGCATGCTCTCCCAAGTTTTTACTATATATCAAGATATCATCAAATAAACTACCACAAATTTGCCAATGAATGGTCGCAAAACATGGTTCATCAATCTCATGAAAGTGCTAGGAGCATTAGTTAAACCAAAAGGTAGCACTAGCCACTCATAAAGACCATATTTTGTTTTGAAAGCAGTCTTCCATTCATCACCCTCTTGCATTCTAATTTGATGATACCTACTTTTCAAATCAATTTTAGAAAATATACATGACCCATGCAATTCATCTAACATATTATCTAAACGCGGAATGGAGTGTCGATACTTTACCGTAATATTGTTCACCACTCGACAATCTATGCACATGCGCCATCTCCCATCCTTTTTAGGCACTAAGATCACCGAAACTGCACATGGACTCATGCTCTCTCTCACAAACCCCTTCTCCATAAGCTCGCCAACTTGCTTTTGCAACTCCTTCATTTCCTCGGGATTGCTCCGATAAGCTGGACGGTTTGGAATGGTTGCACCGGGTACAAAGTCAATTTGATGCTCAATTCCTCGAATAGGCGGTAATCTTTGTGGAAGCTCCTCGGGAAACACATCCTTATAATCCTGCAAAAGAGATGAAACAACACTAGGCAAAGAAGAATCGTTAGCGTTAGTATTCAAAAGCGCCTCCTTATACCGAAGTATAATCATCGGCTGTTTAGCATCTAAAGCTTGCCTCACGTCGCTCTTTTTTGCAAAGATATTGGTTTTTCGCTCATCATCTTTTCTTTTCTCTCTTTCTTTTTCTCTCTTATTTTTTTTCTCATTATTTTTCTTTTCTTCACTCTCTTTTCTTTTCTCATGATCTTTTTGCAAATGAAGTTGATCCTCATTGTAGACACCCAAATTTTGCGTTTCCTTCTACTAACCGTGACAGGAGGGCGAAATCGTCAATTGAACCAGCTTGCGGGAGCAAAGGAGCGGGCACAAGGGCGAGCGCCCGGTCCCGCCGCAATGATTTGGGCAGCCCAAGTCGACGTGACAGCATGACCGTCCGAGGCAGGCATTTCCGAATGAGGTGGCACGTCTCCCGGAAGTTCCCGGACTGCGGAATACGAGCCTGTCAGCGAAAACCGACGTTGCGGTACGAAAATCGAGGCGTGACACGAAAATCGAGAAAGTCAAGCCCGCCAGCCGCGGATAGATCTGCGGCCAAGTGAGTGCGCCAGCACGAAAACCGGGAAATCAGCACTCAGCAGCTGAGTGCGATGGGAGGCGTGCCAGCTGGCCAGCCGCAGATCTATCTGCGGCCAGCCGCAGATAGATCTGCGGCTGGCTCTGGCCAGCCTATTTAAGCTCGGCAGCAGGCAGCATACAGGAGGTTCAGCAGTTTTGAAGAAGAAGAATTTCTGCAGCAGCAAAAAAATACGGAAATAGAGAGAAAATAGCTAGATTTTGCAACAAAATAAGGAGAAAGAAGAGGAAAAAAAGAGTGGAATTAATTCTTTTGAGTTTGATTGTATCAAATACATCATTTATCCTATTCAAATACACAAGTTCACATCCATTTGAGATCAATTGCAAGGTGAAAATTTCTATTTGTTCTAGCAATTCATGTCCTATTGATTTGGGTAAATTAGATATAATTTTCATGTATCTTATTGAACAATGAATTAGGGATTATTTGCGAGGGTTCCATTGGAACAAAATTCTTCTTAATAACCCGATGATATTCATGTTTTGATTTCTTGTTTGTTGTATAAGAGATGTATTGGTTGTGGTTCCTTAAATTTGCTATTTAGGATGTCGTGATATTGTTAGAATTTCCGCGTTGGTTATTTATTGTAATGTTTGATTTGTGAGTATGTAATAATCGTGGTTGTGAGCCTAGGAAAACGACCCTGTGGTCCAAATCCGATGATGGACATGTCTTGATGTATATAGCGGGTAGGATGTAGCCTCCTTGTAACGTGTAACCGTCGGGCCTTAAAACGACGCCAAAGCGAGAATCGGATTTAAGGCCCCATATTAGTGGAACTTGTGATTGTAGGCGTTTGGGATTATTTTGATGGCTTACATGCCCATGAATAGCCCCAACGCATTTTAATGCTTGATTTGATTTACGACACGAAATTGATTTCAAAGCTAAATGATAAGATTTTCATAAAATCAATCAAAGTAGGATATTAGAATCACGAGGTTAAAATTTGAGAAACGTTAATGAATGTCGATTCCTATATAACGAGAAAGCTAAAGAAAAAAATCGTTTTCCAAAACAACACACGAAATGATTTTATAAATAATTGACGTTTTATTAAACCTTTGTGCATAGGGTGAAAGAGATCCTAGAAATTGCCCATCATTTTATGAAAGCAACGTATAGATCTCGATTCCTATTTTGACGAAGGTTTAAAAACTCTTGTTTTTTTGTTAAAACGACACTTAATGAAAATCCCATAGTTTTGGACAACTAAAATCAAACCTTTCTCATAAAGAATAAAGCTTTCTCGGGTACATCGAAAAAGACATTCCGAAGCGTACTCAAATTAAAACACGATTTTCCCTAAAATCCAAATGACTCTTTCATACAAACTCACCATAACATTCACATAGACACACACCCACACACAAGCGCGCGCACACACACATTTCATGAATTAAAGGATAGGAAAACATCAAGATTGCGGTAACCGTGTTTCACGGAAGTCGAGGGGTGCCTAACACCTTCCCCTCACTTAAGCAAGCCCCCGAACTCTATGAATCTCGATTCGCAGACCAATTAATTCGGAGTCACACATGAGCCAGCGATTTATAAAAAACGAAAACTCGGATGAGTTGGTACATCCATTTCAAATATACCAACTGGCGACTCTGGTTAATTGGCTCATCATAAAAACGATCTTTCAAAACCCCGTCGACCTCAATGCCGACCTTTTCCAAACGTCATCTAAACCAAAAGGCTAAAATTGGAAGAGACCAAAAAGAGGAGAAGCGAAAACCCGGCGTCGACAGCTGGCGACTCTGCTGGGGACATTAGAGGGCTTAAGCCGCATTAAAATCTTGATGCTATTCTATCCTTTAAAAATTCATGAATGTGTGTGTGCATGCGATATTTTGATCTTTTGGTTTTGTTGTGTGAATGTGTGTTGTGTCCAATGAATGAATGATTGAATGAAATGACTTTACTTTAAAGAAATCATTTGCATGCGGTGAGGACGATGAATGTGAATGTATGTTGAGAGAGTACCTCCTCCTGAGGCGAACCTGTCGGTTTGCTTATTACTGGACTCGATGGGGCTGCTCCCCGGAGATGGCTCAGGAAACGCACCACTCAAATCCGCTCCAATCGAAAGGGCTCAAACGAGTAGATTGCGAAGATTTGGGAACCTTCATGCCAAAAAGCCCGTGAGAGTAACCCTAGGGTAGGTCAGCCTCTGATAAACCCAACGCAGGAAAAGTCTCTTCATGCCCTTTTACGTTTATGCGTATAAATGTCATAATCCCATTGCAAAATATTCATATATGCTTCCCCTTTATGACAAAAGAAAAACTAACCTCTGTGTTTTGCAGGGAACGACCCGGGAAGCATAATAAATTGTATCTAGCATGCAGTGTCTCAATAAAGGACCGCTAACGTGTTGTTTTGCAGAAAAAAAAGATTAAAAAACCCAAAAAACACACAAAAATTTTACAGCTTTAGCATGCATCCATGTGTTCATTTCCCCGGGACTAAACTTCGAAACCGTTGTTTCTGTAGGATTGCTCCTCAAACCCGTTCGCAGTCTAAGAAAGCCCAGGTCTCTACATCTGAAATGGCTGATCTTCCTAACCATAATTCCATATCTCGGGAGGAGTTTGATGATTTTAAAAGACAGATGATGGAAATGGCCACAATGTTAAGGGAACAGTTCTTAATCAGACAGGATCCGGTAAACCAGGGATCGCATAATACTCCACCACCAGGGGATGATCAGAGTCCTCCTAAAAATGGTACAAAACTTGCTTAAAGAGGACCAACCCCGACTCAAGGACGAGCCAGTCATCCCAAAGGCCGTTCCCATACCTAGCAGGACAGTGATTACTATCCCAGAGGAAGGGGACCATGACGACCTTCGGAGAAAAATGAAATACATGGAGGAAACCATCCAATCTCTAAAGGGCATAGGCTCCCTGGGCAGGGTTAATTACTCAGATTTATGTGTTTTCCCCGGGGCCAGATATCCAGAAAAGTTCAAAGTTCCCGAGTTTGAAAAATACAATGGAAAGGGAGACCCCTATACACACTTGAAAATATACATTGGAGAACTCGGGGCTTATGCCGAAGACGAGGGGTTAAGAATGCAGCTATTTCAGAAAAGCTTAACAGGGGAGGCAAGAATATGGTATGCCCGCCTCGACAACGCCCGAATCCACAACTGGGAGGAATTGGCCCATACCTTCTTAACCCAATACAGCTTTCAGGCCCAGATGGCTCTTGACAGGTACCAAATGACAAAGGTTAAAAAACAGCCTAGGGAATCCTTTAGGGAATATGCGCAAAGATGGAGGGGCATGGCTGCCCAGGTAACTCCCCCGATGAGCGAATCAGAGATGGTAATGACCTTTGTAGACATTCAGGAGGCACCGTATTATGAGAGGGTCATCTCAGGGATTGGAAGACCTTTTGCGGAAATGATTAAACATGGAGAGATGGTTGACATGGGGTTGAAATCGGGTAAAATCCGGGATCTTACTGCTTTAGAAACTGCTGCCGAGCAAATACAGAATGGAAACTATGGTAGCACTTCCCGGAGAGTCCAAAAGAGGAAGGAAGAGGATGTCTCCCTCATCCTACAAGGGTCGTCCAGTAAAGCAGAAAGCCATCTTCCGGTACAGGCACAGAGGGGAGGGCCACCCCGACAGCCCAATTTCTCAGATCAAAGAGCAGAGGGGCGAAGAAGATATGAGGCCTCGCAAAAAAACCGAGTATTCACCCCGCTCGGGGAGCCGCTTGAACGAGTATTAGCGGTATTAGTAGCCCAAAAGAAGATTGTTGGTTTGGCACCCCCGAGTGACCCAAAGGGTAGAAGGTTTGACCCGAGCAAGCGGTGTGCATACCACTCCAGTTCCCCTGGCCATGATACACAGGATTGCTGGACGTTAAAGCATCGAATCCAAAACCTGATTGACAGTGGAGAAATTGTGGTGGAACAGCCGGATTCCCCGAATGTTAAGGCAAATCCCCTGCCAAGACATGATGGGGGGGGAGTCAATGCGACGGAGGCAAGTGAGGCTGGGGGGCCGCCAAGGTTGAACTATGTGCAGAAAGTTGAGGAGATGATAAATGTGATACATGACCATGGGAGTGCGAGGATAACGCCCATCAAGTTGATAGGGGTAAGTACGAATAACATAGAGGGACCCTATCAAGTTGACAGCTCCGAGGCCCATCATTTTTGCTGCAAGGCCACAACTCCCTATCAGTAGTCTGAAGACTGTACCCTGGAATTACGGGGGGAATACCCGAGGAAGCGGCCAGTTGTGCTTCCGTGACGACCAAGGGGAAACCCCCTATATCTTCCCGGGCGAGTCCTTGAGAGCCAAAAGAGAAAAAATGAAGAGGTTTCTGAGGAAAGGGCCATAGAGTTTTTGAAAAGGATGGATCACCCGGAAATGAGGGGGATCCAGATTTTAAATGAGGATATCAACCCTAACATCAGTCATGGACTTGGTGTTATCGTCCAGTGAGCATTGCCAAACCCTGATGAAGATTCTGGAGGAGGCATTTGTGCCCAAGGAAATTAGTGAGGAGGGTTTCGGCCGGTTGGTAGGCCACTTATTGGAAACCGATGCAATATCCTTTACAGATGAGGACATTCCCGAAGAGGGAAGGGGGCACCGAAAACCGCTACACATCGCGGTAATCTCCTCAGGATATGTCATGAATGGGGTGCTGATCGACGGGGGATCGGCATTGAATATATGTCCTCTCAGCACGCTGAAGAAAATGAACATCAGTCCCAAGCGCCTCCGAGCCAGTCATGTGGTGGTTCGGGCTTTTGACGGATCCCGGAGAGATACCATCGGAGAGATAGAATTGCCAGTGGAGATAGGACCCTGTACTTTTGATATCTCCTTCCAAGTCCTGGATATCACGGCAAGCTACAACCTGCTGTTAGGGAGGCCGTGGATTCACATGGCCGGGGCAGTTCCTTCCACGCTCCACCAACAAATCAAGTTGATCATCGATGGGAATCTTGGTAACAATCTCGGCCGAATGTGATGACCCTTCTCCTCCCAGGAGTGGCCTACCAGTAATCAATGTGGATGAGTCAGCGGCGCCGGCCAGCTTTCAAGCACTAGAGATTAGCACTCCCCATTATAGATGCCTGGGAGCTCCAGCTGTGAAACCAAGGGTCTCTCCGGAACTCACCTTTGTGGCAAAGGAAATGATTAAAATGAACTTCCAACCTGGACAGGGACTAGGGAGAAGCAGTCAGGGAATCACCAAACCCATCCACCTACCACAGCAGATAGGCAAAGCAGGATTGGGATTACCATATGGGCGCAGTGCGGGGACACCGTCAGGGTGCGACTCCGATTCGACTAGTTGGCAGTCCAGTGACCAAAGTCGACAATGAGCAGGGGATCAGCGGACCTGTGATTGGGGCAGGGAATGAAGAGTTAACCCCCACACATAGTGAGTCGGCCCGGAGGGAAAGTTTCCTGCAGGAGGTCGCAAAAGAGTTTGAAACCAAATGCTACATCCCCGGACCAGCAACAAGCAGTAAGGAGGGGACGAATGTTATCGCGCCACCGGGAGCCCAACAAGTTGTGCCTGTCATCGATTGGGCAGGGCTGATTATTCCTGGAAAAGATATGGAGAAGGATTCAGGCGACGTATCCGTAATCATCGGGAAGTGTCCGACGTGAGGCCCTCCTTTATCCAACGCATTCCAGCTGACCTGACCATCGACAATTGGACCCAGAAACCCGTGATATCCAAACAGGGGTTATAAAACTCGACGTCAGGGTGATTGACCCCAGATGATGGGGGAATGAAGAAGTTTATTTTTGTTGTTGTTTTAATTCTGCATCATTATGTCGTTTCTTCTTGTTATTTGAAAATGCGATCATCGTGAAAAAATGATTTATATATGACAAGTATTTTGTTTCATGTCAGGTGTACCAATTTGAGTAATCCTTGCCTAACAAATGGTCTTTCAAATTTGAATGATGATTATGATTTTGACATTGAGCTGGATTTCGATTTAATGGGCATTGAACAAGACGAGACAGATTACGACGACGCACCTGATGAGATCAAAGGATGGGTCGAGGATAAACCCAAACCCAACTTGGACCAAACCATCACCATTGATATTGGAACCCCTGACCAGCCAAAGGAACTCAAGATAGGGACGGACCTTACCCCCAGCCAAAAAGCCGAAATGACTGAGTTGCTTAAACAATATGAGGATGTCTTCGCCTGGTCTCATGAGGATATGATCGGATTGTCCACCGACATTGTGGTGCACCGGTTACCCATCAAGGAGGGTTTCAGGCCTGTCAAGCAGAAACTAAGAAAGTTGAAACCTGAGTGGAGTTTGAAGGTGAAGGAAGAGATCATCAAACAGTTCAGGGCGGGGGGAATCATTATGGTGTCCACTTACCCGGAATGGCTATCCAATGTGGTCCCAGTGGCTAAACCTGGAGGAAAGGTGAGGGTATGCGTGGACTACAGAGATCTAAACAAGGCCAGTCTCAAGGACAACTTCCCGGTGCCTTTCATACACATCCTGGTGGATAACACAGCCCGATACGAAATGTACTCTTTTGTGGATTGCTTCGCGGGATATCATCAGATAATGGTGGCGGAGGAAGATCGGGAAAAGACCGCATTCATCACCCCCTGGGGCACTTTCTGCTATAGACGACTGGCTTTTGGCCTCACAAACGCGGGGGCTACTTATCAGAGAGCCATGATGGCCTTGTTCCACGATATGATGCACAAGGAGATAGAGGTCTACGTGGACGACATTATTGTGAAGTCAAAGGTAGAGTCCGATCACATAACCCATCTCAAAAAGCTATTCGATCGACTCAGAAAGTATAACTTGAAACTCAATCCAGCAAAGTGTGCTTTCGGAGTGCAGTCGGGTAAGCTCTTGGGATTCCTGGTTAGTGATCGGGGCATTGAGTTGGATCCAGCAAAGATTAAGGCCATTGTGGATATGCCAGCACCCCACACAGAGAAGGAGATAAGAGGATTCCTGGGGAGGATAAACTTCATCAGCCGTTTTATATCCCACTTGACGACTACATGTGAGCCGATTTTTAAACTGTTAAGAAAAGGGGTGTCCCAAGAATGGAATGAGCAATGTCAAAAGGCGTTTCAGACCATTAAAAAGCAATTGACTGAGGCACCAGTGCTGGTACCCCCGAAGGATGGGATCCCTCTGTTTATGTACATATCGGTCAATGCCATTGCGATGGGATGCATGCTGGGACAGAAAAATGAGGCGGGTAAGGAGCAGGCCATCTATTACCTCAGCAAAAGATTTAGCCAATGTGAGCAGAATTACACTCCCATCGAGAAAACTTGTTGTGCTCTGGCCTGGGCTGCAGGGAGATTACAGCACTACCTCCATGGGCATACAACGTACCTGATATCAAGAATGGATCCCCTGAAATATATTTTCGAAAGGCCCATGCTGAATTGTCGACTATCAAGATGGCAGTTAATTTTACAACAGTTTGACATGGTGTACGTGACCCAGAAGGCCATGAAAGGGCAGGGAAATTGCAGATCAGTTGGCAGAAGCCCCGGCAGGAGGGACGGAGCCTTTAGAAACTCCTCTTCCGGGCGAGGATATATTTTGGGTATCGCACGAAAAATGTGATGACGAGGGACAATTCTGGAAGCTGTATTTTGATGGTGCCATGAATGCCGAGGGGGCAGGAGCCGGAGCGGTCCTAGTCTCTATCACCGGAGAACAATATCCCGTGGCCACCAAGCTTCGTTTCAGCAATTCGAACAACACCGCTGAATACGAGGGGTGTATCTTGGGACTCCGATTGGCCCGTGACATGGGAGTAAAAAGACTAGCGGTGTTCGGGGATTCAGAATTGGTAATCAGACAAGCAATTGGGGTATACAACACTAAGGAGCTTCGGTTACTTCCATACCATCGTTGTGTCACCCAGCTTATGCAAGAGTTCGAAGATATCGCCTTCCGCCATATTCCTCGGGGACGAAATGATTTTGCCGATGCATTGGCGACTTTGGCTTCCTTAATCCACGTGATCAAAAGTAGAGACAGTCCACAGATTGAGATCACCGTACAGAATGCCCCGGCATATGAGGAAAATGTGGCAGTGTTATCAAACGAGGTGGTGTTGACGAGGCGGCCCTGGTATCACGACATAAGGGAATATCTGAGAGACAGATCCCTTCCCGATCAGGCAAATCGGACTGAAAGGATGAGAATTCAAAAGATGGCGATGAAGTTTTACCTGAGTGGCGATTCACTTTACAAAAGGGATGCCGGGTTGGGACTGTTGCAGTGCGTAGATGAAACACAAGCCCGAAAGATTATGAATGAAATACATGGTGGAGTGTGTGGGCCCCATATGAGTGGACCGATGCTTGCCAAAAAGATTTTGAGGACAGGGCATTATTGGTTGACGCTGAGGGCCGATTGCGAAGATCATGTCAAACGGTGTTATCAATGTCAGGCGCACGGTAATGTGATCCATACGCCTCCCCATGAACTGCACTGTATGACCTCCCCGTGGCCATTTTCGATGTGGGGAATGGATGTAATCGGACCAATAGAGCCCAAAGCAAGCAACGGGCACCGGTTCATTTTCGTCATGATCGATTACTTCACCAAATGGGTAGAGGCAGCGTCTTTCCCTAAAGTAACGCAGGAGGTCATCGTCAGCTTCATCAGGAATAATGTCATTTGCCGATATGGGCAACCTGAGGTTGTGGTCTCTGACAATGCCAAGAATTTAAACAATGCCCTCATGAAGGGACTGTGTGACCAGTTCAAGATTAAGCACCTCAATTCCGTCATTTACCGTCCCAAAATGAATGGGGCAGTGGAGGCGGCCAATAAGAACATCAAGAAGATCATGGCGAAAATGTCTGCTAATCATCGGGGATGGCCGGATCTGTTACCCCTCACCCTGCTGGCATACCGAACATCCACGCGTACTTCTACGGGAGCAACCCCTTACGCCTTGGTATATGGAATGGAGGCTGTTCTGCCAGTTGAAGTTGAGATGGCGTCCCTCAGAATAGTGATCGACGCTCAAATAGGCGAGGAGGATTGGATGCAAAGTCGATACGACCAATTGGCCCTAATTGATGAAAGGAGGGTGGCTGCTGTTTGGCACGGCCAGCTATATCAACAGAGGATCTCCCGATCATATGACAAAAGGATCAGACCTCGGAAATTCAAGGAGAATGACCTGGTGCTAAAGAGAATTATGTCTTGTCAGGACGAAGCCAGGGGGAAGTTTGCCCCGAATTGGGAAGGACCATTCGTGATTAAGAAAGTACTATCCGGAGGAGCCCTCATATTGCAAGAAATGGATGGTGAGGTATTTCCACAACCCCTCAATGCTGACTCGGTGAAGCGGTTCTACGCTTAAATTATCAGTTCTTTTTTCCTTTGAGAGCGAACTACGTAGGACCTGATCTCCCAACTTGTGGGGGTACGTAGGCAGCCATCATGGCGCGGTCCGATCCTTTAAAAAATAATCCTTTCCCCAACCAAAAACCAATTTTCGATAGCCCGATAAAACCTTCCTACACCCTCAAAACCTTCCCGAAACCAACTGCCTAACCAGTTTCATCCCAGAATACATACCCTGATCCAACCCAAACAGTTATCCAAAATCTGAGATTCAATCCGACGAAATCAAAAGGTGTGCGGCAATATCTGTCAAATCTCCATCAAGTCTTGAGGAAAGAAAGAGGGCGAAATGTCAAAATCATGGTCAGTTGGATAAAATGATGATCCAATGGAGGGCAATGATACGACAAAAGGGGAAAATGACTAAATTTAAATGCATGTCTATATATATATAAGTCGTTTTATTACAAGATTTATCTTTCAATAAACTGATGAAACCAACATAGTCTATGCAGGAAATAAAATAATCTACAAATCTGAAACTAGCCGAAGCAGGATGGACAGGGTGGTGGATAGATCTGAAGCATCAGCATCTCCTGCAATCTGCTGCCCCATCATATCAATACGATCTAGTAAAGCAGTAGCTCGGCTGACAATCCCAAAATGAGCATCTACCACTGCCCTGGTCCGAAATACAATGGCCTCTCTATCAGCAATGGCAGCATCTCTAGCCCGAATGGCCTCATCTCTCTCGGGCTAAGGGCGGCATCCCTCTCGGCTTCAGTAGTAATCAGGGCCAGGCGGAGTCGGGAATCCTCAGCGACCCGACTCGGGGCAGAATCGGCTGAAATGGAATGGTCTGCGGTATCTTCTGTGAAAATCACTCCAGAGTCATCAAAGGCCCCCGTCCGACTCAGACTAGCCGAATCCAGGTCTCCACGCAACCACTGTACGTAGGCAAATGTCTGGATGTGACAGCTCGCACTATATTCGGCAAAGATCCTGCGATCCCAAAGCTCGTATACCGGCAATAGATCCCTCTCTGTACAGGATGATATAAGGAATCGGTATGCGGCTGCACCCGCAAAGGGGTGTAAATCCTGTGTCTGATCAAACTGCCCCATAACCGCCAGGGGATGATAGGTCGTCACGCCCCTTAAGCCAGCAATGGGAATGAAATCCATGCCAGGCACATGAGTCAAGAAGCTCATGAAGGAGCAGTAGCCCGAATAAACCAATAGATGAAAGGGGTCCTCAATGATAGACAAAAATGATGTCCAGGAGGCCACATCAGTACAACTCGCGGGACGAAGCGAAAACTGCGTGGTTATGTCATGGCTGAAGCAAAACCCTTGGCGACGGAAATGGCCGATGGGACTAAGATGACTCATGAACCACATGTACAATAAGGTCGAACTCCCTCTGAAGAATCTCCCTCGGAAGGACTGGCAATATGTGGGCCGACATATAGGTATCCGCCAATATCATGGGGAGAATGGTGTGATCCTCCTGAAGGGCCCGAACGGCCGCAACAAATCCGCATGTCCAAATGATCGGATCCTGCAGGCAAAGACAAAACTGAGAGGACTCACCCCATCAGAACGCCCACTCTCATCGCAGCCCCGCGCTCCTCGGACCCGGAAAAATCACCGATGAAAAGACGTAAACTGTCAGTTGAGCCGAATCGGTCAATCAAGAATTGAAGAGGAAACCATCCATGGTCTGATGTGGTTACCGGTAATAAGACAGCCCTCCGCAAACCGGTGAAAGTCAAGAATTGACGGCGCATGGAACCAGCAGTAACCCTAGCACAGGGACCATCCAAGGGCAAGCCGGTGAAGCGAGCATACTCCTCAAGGGTGGGGGTCAGCTCTACTGTCCCAAACCTAAACACCTGACGGGCAGGGGCCCAATGGCTCAGAAGACCATCCACAAAGCCCGCTGGCACCTGGAAGGTTAATAAGGACCAAGAATGTCCCAAAAGACCATCTGCGATAATCCTGTCTGCGGGCAGTAAAAACTGTCCAACCAGCGGAAGAGGCTGCCGACCAACCCTGTGGGAGGAATGGAATCCAAACGAGTCACGACATCCGAGGACGACATCTGAAAAAAAATAGTATCAAAAAGACTGTACAGGGGTCATTCTCTATCCATAAATAAAAGCATGCATCATACAGTTAATAATGAAACAGGTGAATTCCATAGAGATGAAAAAGAAACTGTGCATAAATAAATAAATGAGTTCAGTACATAGTGCATAAATGAAAAAGAAATCTAAGCAGGTGCCGGGGTACAAAAGGCCCTATCCTATCCTGGTCTAAATAAAATCAGTATCATCTATGAAAGCAGGATCCTCGAACTGATCCCCTGGAGTCGTCGAGCTCGGAGGACCAAAGTTCATATCAGGGATGTAGGGATGCGCTGTGGCATCAGATGAACTCGGGCCTGCATCATAACCTGCACCGTCAGGATCGTAGGTGTAAGCCTCCTCCGGGGCCCGGCCCCAACCCTCGAATAAACAGCGACAACTGATCTACCTGACGGGTCAATGAGGCGATCTGCTCAGCGTGGGTAGGGGTCCGAACACAGGCAGCCCAATCGGTCATCGTCACCGAGCCTGGAACCATGTCTCCAAGGAAGAAAGTGGCCCGATGTAGTCTGAGGACCGATGGTACGGGGCACCCACCATGTACGGAATGCATCACTCGTAGTGGGACCTGTGGAAAGCATCCGACCATCCTCCCCGGCAAGCATGATCTCTGAAGGCTGAGAATCCAGCGGCCAGAAAGTAGTGAAAGAAAGGGAGTGCGGGATGCGGATCTCCCCAGTGACGCATCTGAATGCGCGCTCTCCCAGATACATCACCCAGCCTCCAACACTCTGCAAAGTGAGGCGACGGGTAGAAAGCTCGAGCTCCGGGCCGGAAGGATGCCCGTCAGCAAACCCCACAGTCAAATGCTCGGAGAGGTAGGGAATCCAGACGACGTCGGCAGCCGTGATCAACTCCAGCTGAAATACGACAATGTGCAAAGCTGCCCGACACGGGGACCTCCTCCAGAGTACTGTGATGCCATCGCCGACCCCGAGGATAAGTGTCCGGGCCCAGAGTAGTGATAGGCCTCAGACATGGCAGCCGCTCGTAAGCCCAGAACTGTGAATAGAAACAAGGCAAGGCATGAGTCACTATCAAATACAGAAAAGAGATGAAAGGAAAAGAAATACAGTAAGAGAGAGGAGGAGGGGACTCACCAACAGAAAATGGTAGAAGCCGAGCCAGGCATCAGTCTGTCCCTCTGAGCGTAGACGCATGCCGTGGAGGAAATAGGCAAAGGTGAATGACCCCCAGTCATAATCACCGATGCGGTCCACATCTCTGACCGCTCCTACGACGCTGAAATGAATGGTGGAGGAGTTGTTCCCCAGAAAACAACCCCTCATGATGGTCAGGAACAGGCGTCGTAGCAGAATGTCCCTGGTGCCCTGATCTGCTGGAATAGGCAGCGCATAGAGACCCCCGACTGCATCGACTGCCAAGGCACCAGATCGAATGCTACGGGCCTTAAAGACCCGGTCCTCAGCAGCGAAGCCCAGCAAAGCTCGAACCTCCACAGGAGTGATATCCAGATCCAAGGGGACGCGGGACCCGGTAAACTCAATGCCAGTAATGTACCTCCAATCCCATGGGGTTAGCACGACCTCGCAGTCGAGGAGATGAAGAGACTGCGTCTGGTGGAACCATCGCTCGGATAAAGCCCTCATGTAACCCCAGGGGGCACTGGCGGGGGATGATAGTGAAGAAATGTCGGAAGCCCCAAGAGTCCACCATCGCCCGATAATCACTGTGCAGGGCCGCGTAAAGGGAATAGATGTTGAACCAGTTACCCCTCGGCTGGGTAAACTCGGGTACCTGGGGCAATCACCAAGGGGTCAATCCGGATAAAAGGAGAATGGAGAAATTGAGAATGAAATCAGAATAGAGCTGAAATATACCTCGTTAGCCACGAGAGATGCCGAGGGGTGACGACTGAGATCCCGACCCAAAAGATCGGGTATCTGCACAGAGGCGCCAGAAGGAGCCTGATGAGTAGATGGAGCCGGAGTGCTGGAGGATGGCCCCTCTGCCGCGACCTCCGGAGGAACAGCCTCCTCAACGTCCGGAGGACCAGGACGAATAACAGCCTCCGTCAAACGACGAGCCTGACGGGTCCGAGGAGGAACAGGAGTGGGTGCAGCCCTACGACGGCGAACACCCGAAGTCCGAGAGGCGGAGGAGCTACTGGGCGCATCACGATCCATAGCTGGAATAGAACGGGCGAGAAAGAAGGTAAGTTTCCTTTTAAAATTATGTAATGAACATTTCTAAATTTCCAGCCTCATCATATGATTAATGCAACATGATGCATGCTTCAAAAAAAAAAAAAAAAAAAAAAAAAAAAAAAAAAAAAAAAAACGGCAGAGTTCCGTTTGTAAATTGAACATCCCAGGCATAAGCCAAGCGTGTTTTCCATCAATCAAAGCCTCAAACAGATTTAAATTGCATTCATATATGTAATTACAGCATGTAATGCATGATTTTATTGCAGAAAAGAAATAACAATATGTGGGACCGCCTCATGAACATAAAATAGGACTCACATAGTTGATACATAGCATGTATATATGATGGTACATTACATAGCATTGTAAAGCATACATTTTATCTCTAAACATGCAAATAGTCAAATGTATAGCAAAACATTGACGAAATTGAAAAGTGACCGGTCAAAGTGTTACCTGTAGCGTGTAGATCAATCCTACCGGAACAGTTTTTGCAGGAAAGTTGAAAAAATCGACAAAAAGCCCTTGCGAACAAGAAAAATCGAGAGAATCTCTTTGAATTACAAGTTGAAAGTGACAGATCTGGAGGAGCCGCGTTGGATTTAAGGCCCGATCATGGCCGCAGATGTATCTGCGGCTGGCCGCAGATCCATCTGCGGCTGGCCGCAGATCCATCTGCGGCTGGCCCTGGTGGGTCCCACCTTGCTCCCTTGCAACCATTTGACGTGTTGAAGTGAAAAGTTTACGAGATGGGTGACCGGCGACGATACCCGGCCCCGACGAGACGATCGACCGGCGACGATAACCGGCGATCATGAGATGGATGTCCGGCGACGATAACCGGCTCCGACAAGATAACCAACCGGCGACGATAACCGGGGGTTACGAGATGGGTGACCGGCGACGATACCCGGCCCCGACATGACTATCGACCGGCGACGATAACCGGCGATCACGAGATGGATGTCCGGCGACGATAACCGGCTCCGATAGATAACCGACCGGCGACGATAACCGGGGGTTACGAGATGGGTGACCGGCGACGATACCCGGCCCCGACGAGACGATCGACCGGCGACGATAACCGGCGATCATGAGATGGATGTCCGGCGACGATAACCGGCTCCGACAAGATAACCGACCGGCGACGATAACCGGAGGTTACGAGATGGGTGACCGGCGACGATACCCGGCCCCGACGAGACGATCGACCGGCGACGATAACCGGCGATCACGAGATGGATGTCCGGCGACGATAACCGGCTCCGACAAGATAACCGACCGGCGACGATAACCGGAGGTTACGAGATGGGTGACCGGCGACGATACCCGGCCCCGACATGACGATCGGCGACCGGCGACGATAACCGGCGATCATGAGATGGATGTCCGGCGACGATAACCGGCTCCGACAAGATAACCAACCGGCGACGATAACCGGGGGTTACGAGATGGGTGACCGGCGACGATACCCGGCCCCGACATGACGATCGACCGGCGACGATAACCGGCGATCACGAGATGGATGTCCGGCGACGATAACCGGCTCCGACAAGATAACCAACCGGCGACGATAACCGGGAGGTTACGAGATGGGTGACCGGCGACGATACCCGGCCCCGACATGACGATCGACCGGCGACGATAACCGGCGATCACGAGATGGATGTCCGGCGACGATAACCGGCTCCGACAAGATAACCAACCGGCGACGATAACCGGGGGTTACGAGATGGGTGACCGGCGACGATACCCGGCCCCGACATGACGATCGACCGGCGACGATAACCGGCGATCACGAGATGGATGTCCGGCGACGATAACCGGCTCCGACAAGATAACCAACCGGCGACGATAACGGGGGGTTACGAGAGTGTAGAACGGAGTCGATAACCGGCCCCGACATGACGATCGACCGGCGACGATAAACCGGCGATCACGAGATGGATGTCCGGCGACGATAACCGGCTCCGACAAGATAACCAACCGGCGACAATAACCGGGGGTTACGAGATGGGTGACCGGCGACGATACCCGGCCCCGACATGACGATCGACCGGCGACGATAACCGGCGATCACGAGATGGATGTCCGGCGACGATAACCGGCTCCGATAGATAACCGACCGGCGACGATAACCGGGGGTTACGAGATGGGTGACCGGCGACGATACCCGGCCCCGACGAGACGATCGACCGGCGACGATAACCGGCGATCATGAGATGGATGTCCGGCGACGATAACCGGCTCCGACAAGATAAGCAACCGGCGACGATAACCGGGGGTTACGAGATGGGTGACCGGCGACGATACCCGGCCCCGAACGAGACGATAGATTGAGAGAGTGAACCCTACGACTAACGAACACGGTCAAGGGGTTGATACATTGACACTCTTACGAATGTCTTGCATGCATTGCATCTTATGTTGCATCATAAGCTATATGTGTGTTGCATCATGTATGTACTGTCATTCTTATGCACTGTCATTCATACATCGAGTGTCTACTCTTTATCCTGTTCATTTCATTTATCATTTCATAAACATGATAAAGAGGGGCAGCTGTAGACACCCAAATTTTGCGTTTCCTTCTACTAACCGTGACAGGAGGGCGAAATCGTCAATTGAACCAGCTTGCGGGAGCAAAGGAGCGGGCACAAGGGCGAGCGCCCGGTCCCGCCGCCAGGATTTGGGCAGCCCAAGTCGACGTGACAGCATGACCGTCCGAGGCAGGCATTTCCGAATGAGGTGGCACGTCTCCCGGAAGTTCCCGGACTGCGGAATACGAGCCTGTCAGCGAAAACCGACGTTGCGGTACGAAAATCGAGGCGTGACACGAAAATCGAGAAAGTCAAGCCCGCCAGCCGCGGATAGATCTGCGGCCAAGTGAGTGCGCCAGCACGAAAACGGGCAAATCAGCACTAAGAAGCTGCGTGCTATGGGAGGCGGGCCAGGTGGCCCGCCGAATATATATCTGCGGCCAGCCGCAGATAGATCGGCGGCTGGCTCTGGCCAGCCTATTTAAGCTCGGCAGCAGGCAGCATACAGGAGGTTCAGCAGTTTTGAAGAAGAAGAATTTCTGCTAGCAGCAAAAAAATACGGAAATAGAGAGAAAATAGCTAGATTTTGCAACAAAATAAGGAGAAAGAAGAGGAAAAAAAGAGTGGAATTAATTCTTTTGAGTTTGATTGTATCAAATACATCATTTATCCTATTCAAATACACAAGTTCACATCCATTTGAGATCAATTGCAAGGTGAAAATTTCTATTTGTTCTAGCAATTCATGTCCTATTGATTTGGGTAAATTAGATATAATTTTCATGTATCTTATTGAACAATGAATTAGGGATTATTTGCGAGGGTTCCATTGGAACAAAATTCTTCTTAATAACCCGATGATATTCATGTTTTGATTTCTTGTTTGTTGTATAAGAGATGTATTGGTTGTGGTTCCTTAAATTTGCTATTTAGGATGTCGTGATATTGTTAGAATTTCCGCGTTGGTTATTTATTGTAATGTTTGATTTGTGAGTATGTAATAATCGTGGTTGTGAGCCTAGGAAAACGACCCTGTGGTCCAAATCCGATGATGGACATGTCTTGATGTATATAGCGGGTAGGATGTAGCCTCCTTGTAACGTGTAACCGTCGGGCCTTAAAACGACGCCAAAGCGAGAATCGGATTTAAGGCCCCATATTAGTGGAACTTGTGATTGTAGGCGTTTGGGATTATTTTGATGGCTTACATGCCCATGAATAGCCCCAACGCATTTTAATGCTTGATTTGATTTACGACACGAAATTGATTTCAAAGCTAAATGATAAGATTTTCATAAAATCAATCAAAGTAGGATATTAGAATCACGAGGTTAAAATTTGAGAAACGTTAATGAATGTCGATTCCTATATAACGAGAAAGCTAAAGAAAAAAATCGTTTTCCAAAACAACACACGAAATGATTTTATAAATAATTGACGTTTTATTAAACCTTTGTGCATAGGGTGAAAGAGATCCTAGAAATTGCCCATCATTTTATGAAAAAGCAACGTATAGATCTCGATTCCTATTTTGACGAAGGTTTAAAACTCTTGTTTTTTTTGTTAAAAAACGACACTTAATGAAAATCCCATAGTTTTGGACAACTAAAATCAAACCTTTCTCATAAAGAATAAAGCTTTCTCGGGTACATCGAAAAGACATTCCGAAGCGTACTCAAATTAAAACACGATTTTCCCTAAAATCCAAATGACTCTTTCATACAAACTCACCATAACATTCACATAGACACACACCCACACACAAGCGCGCGCACACACACATTTCATGAATTAAAGGATAGGAAAACATCAAGATTGCGGTAACCGTGTTTCACGGAAGTCGAGGGGTGCCTAACACCTTCCCCTCACTTAAGCAAGCCCCCGAACTCTATGAATCTCGATTCGCAGACCAATTAATTCGGAGTCACACATGAGCCAGCGATTTATAAAAAAACGAAAACTCGGATGAGTTGGTACATCCATTTCAAATATACCAACTGGCGACTCTGGTTAATTGGCTCATCATAAAAACGATCTTTCAAAACCCCGTCGACCTCAATGCCGACCTTTTCCAAACGTCATCTAAACCAAAAGGCTAAAATTGGAAGAGACCAAAAAGAGGAGAAGCGAAAACCCGGCGTCGACACTCATGCACCTGTTGTGGTGACATAAGACATAAAGTAACCTTCCTTTTATTATGAACAAAAGAATACTCATTTGAAAAGCCATCATGCTTCACACGTCTATCAAATTGCCAAGGTCAACCAAACAATATGTGACCCGCCTGTATTGGAACTGCATCACACAAGATTTCATCCACATATTTCTCAATAGTAAACAGCACCAAAACCTGTTTAGTCACTTTAATCTCATTACTATCATTGAGCCATTGCAATCGATACGGTTGAGGATGTTTGGTTGTGGAAAGCCCCAATTTCTCTACCATAGCCTTACTTGCCACATTCGTGCAACTACCCCCATCTATCACAACACAACAAATTTTCCCATTCACAAGGCACCTAGTATGAAATAAATTCTCACGCTGCTCGCTGCTTTCCTCCTTCACTTGTGCACTAAGCACCCTTCTCGTCACCAAAACTTCCCCAAATATTGCCACTTCCCTATCTTCTGCTTCCTCTAGCGGTGGCATAGAATCACTATCATTATCTTCCCCCTCGGTCTCCACCTCGCCGTTGTCAAGTAACAACATTGTTCTTTGATTCGGACATTGATTCACAATATGTCCCCTACCTTGACATTTAAAACATTTAATATCTCGATTACGACTAAGAGAAGAAAGGTCAGTTTTACGTTGCACTCCCTTATTAGTCGTCTCCAATTTTGGCTCAAATTTGGGTTTGTCTACGGTTGGCTTCTCCTCTCGCTTGCCAATATTGGGTTTCCATGATGAACTCGGATTTGACATTGACCGTTGGCTGCCTCTCCTCTTAAGCTGTTTCTCAATCTTGATAGCCATGTGAACCATATCCTCCAATACCAAGTAATGTTGTCGTTCCACTAAGTCTGCAATCTCCCAATTTAATCCCGCAGAAAACCTGGCCATTGTTGATTCTCCATCCTCATTGATGTTTGCCCTAGCCATCAACATCTCTATTTCTTTGTAATAATCTTCTACGCTCCTACTACCTTGCTTCAAGCTTTGCAAACTCTAAACTAGCTCTCGGTGATAGTAATCTGGAACGAACCTTCTTTTCATCACGGTCTTCATATCTTCCCAAGTTTCAATCGGACGTTCCCCACATCTCATTCGACTGATCATCAACTGATCCCACCAAGTAACAGCATAAGCTGAGAAGTTATGCCATTCAAATATCCAATCCATCTTCTTTTCCCACTCTAGATAGGCCTCCGGATCACTTCTTCCTTGGAAAGTCGGAATTTTCATTTTTATACTATCCAAGTTGTTGTCCTCTCTATCTCAACCCCCTCTATCCCTTGCTCCTCGCCTCCTATGGATAAAGTCAGATTCACGGTCCTCTTCTTCACTAAATCCCCCGTCATAGTAATTTTCCTCGTCTAGTTTCTCTTTGATGCGTTCTTCTGTGCTAACGTGCCCCATGAGGATGTTGAAACTGGGGTCCTTGGGATGCACTCATTTGGTCGAAACGCTCATTCACTTGCTCCATCGCCATATCCAACTTTCTAGTGAATTCTTTCATCATAGCTTCCATCACAAATTTTGGATCAAACTTTGTTGGAGGATCTTCCATAACACCTTTATCTTTGGAACTAGACATTTTTCCTGCAAAATAGAGGTTAGTAGCAAAATATTTTCCTCACCACTCCCTTACGTGTTTCACTCGATCAATGTTCCGCTCGTGTGTCACTCAATAGGCTTTTTCCCTCGAATGATCTCACAACTAAGCCTTTTACCTCTAAATATTCTCTCTAATAGGTTCTTTTCGAATTTACCTAGCAAAATCCTCAGTTTTACTAATCAATTCAAAATAACTTATCACAAACAACTATAGTAGGTATGAATATAAGTACCAACAATCTCGATTACGGAATTGAAGATGAAATCTACGAACAAATTGAAATAACTGAAATAAAATTTTCTATACTTTTTTTTTGCTCACAACTTCAATGAAATAATAAAGATAGATACTTAGCTAGAAAATGTAGTTTTGATACCAAATGATAGATTCCACGGCACGCTTGCGTGAGGTGGTCGTCGCCCGGATCGTTTCTAGTAAGCAAATTGATGGACTCTTTCGAAATCTTAACCCAACGTCTAATTTGAAGACGAGAATCTTGATATATTCGATCAAGCAATTGAAATCACGTAGGATGGAACACCAACAACACTTAGACCCTCGCTTCGATGGAAAACGATAATCTCCGTATGATTGTATGATGCGATAGAATAACGCCACACACAACTATGGATTGTTGTATGATAAGTTAAATATGAATCTCAAAAGAAAAACTAAGAAAACTACTTAGAAATCCTTCAAAGAACCAAAAATAGAGAATAGCTCTCAAGTATGAATAAACTCAGAATATTATTGAATTGTAATGTGTTCTTGAATTACAAGCATAAAACTTATTTATACTAACTATGAAACCCTAGAATCCAAAAAGGAAATAACAATTGATTTGGAATCAAAATCATATCTTAAAATATCCTAATTACAATAAAATTATGAAAATATACTGAAATCCCTAAAATTAAGGAAGAAATTCGCGTTCCAGATTGCCAAAAATGCATCTGCCTCGAAAAGCGCGCCAACCAAAACTGACTATTCTCGCCGAGGCGAGAGATTTGTACTAAAATTCTCGTCGGGGCGAGAATGGACAGAGAGGTTCTCGCCGGGGCGAGAAATTTGGCCTTGATGTTCTCGCCGGGGCAAGAACTCTGCAAGTTGGAACTTTTCGTCTTCTCTTGTTTCCATCGTTCCCAACCTTGGCGTGTTTGCTTGTATCATCATGACCAAATGCAAAGCCTTAGAATCCTGCTCCTCGAACTCTACACTTGATCTATCCTCACTCCACATGCCTTGTATCAATCCATTAAGGCCTTCCTTGAATCGTTTAGCCCGAGCTCTTGTCACAGGTCCATCCGGCATGCACATAGGATCCGCTCTATGATTGTCATTCGTTCCCGAACCAAGGATTCCCTCATCAGGTTTCAAGGAGAACGCGAAGGACATGGAGTTAAACTTGTACCTGAGGAAGGTTTGATCTACGATGGTATGAATCTGATTCTCTATCTCTTTCGTTTAATTGATAATTGAGCACAAGAAAAGATCATGGTGATGGTTTGTATAAAATTTTAAAATCCGATTTTATTGCGCTTCCGCACTATTTATGTAATTTGATTGCATGTTCGTGCTATATACAAACCTAATAGTGGTATCAAAGCCTAACCTTGTGCTAATTTTTGATTATTATGATTCCATGTATGTATGGATATGCGATTAGATCGATTTTCTAGGCAACAGGAAAAAAAAATTCGAACTCAGCTACGCAACGCGGCCGCGCCCGAACCCAGAAATCATTTATGGGGGGTGCAGCGCGGCCGCGCCGCTCCTAGTTCAATTGGAGCGCGGTCGCGCCGGTCTGCAAAATTTGAAAATTTTATTTTGATTTTATTTATTTCCAATTAAGATAAAAGGTTTATTTTGAATTAGAATATGATTAAAATTAAAAGTTTTATTTTAACTTGGAATTAGATTCCACGTTAACTAGAATAAAAGAAGTTTATTCTGGTTTGGAATAGGATTCCATGTTTCCTAGAATAAAGGAGTTTATTCACATATGGAATAGGATTCCGTGTTTCCTAAAAAAAATATGTTTATTTTAATAAGGAATAGGATTCAACATATTTTATTTTTTCAGCAATTTTAAGTTAAAATAAAGGAGTTAATTTTGATTTAGAATTTGATTAAAAAAAATAAAGGAGTTTATTTTTATTCAAAATTGGATAAAATAAAATAAAGAAGTTTATTATGATTTAAATTTTGATTAAAATAAAGGAGTTTATTTTTGTTTCAAAATTGGATCTCTAGTAAACTCTTAATGGCCCATTAAATGATATCAATGCATATATGGAATGATTTTATTATTCATGAGATGAATGTTATTTATTGATGCATATGGAGATATGTATGATAATAAATAGGGATTGATTATGGACTATTGACCAATGTATGATTGGATTTATTTTAGAAGATGCTTGAATGAATGAGTTTTTATAAATGGGGTCTGCGTACCTCGTATTCTCTAATTTTTTCTTTAATGTAAATTGTTTCTCTCTCTCCTATTGTACTTCTCATTAACTGCATGATCAAGGTTTCTATTTATTGTAAATAGTTAATGTAATAGGTTTCGTTAGAATTACTTGAAGAATTGGAGACAAATGAGCAAGGGAGCTAGCACTTTGAAGACACGTTTGTAATGGAGCTCGGGTTTAAATGTAATAGTTTATATTTAAATTTTATTCTTGCAACCCTAGGTTTGACCTTTTGGTTCACTTGTGGTAGCTCTAGTAAACCAAATTAGAATAAAAGTCCATAATCAATCCGGGTAGAATATTGTATTCTATATGTGCATGCTAACTATGTATATATTATATATGTGCATGCTAACTATGTATATATTAGATATTATCCAACATGATTGCATGTTTAAATAATATGACGCGTTATTTTATATATATATGTGCATGCGTGCTAATCAAGATGAGACAATTAATAACAAATTCCCTCAAAGAAATCATATTAAGTTCCTTAAACGTTTAAACATATTTGGAATATCGAATGTCGCCTTCTTAGCATGGTAAAGCAATAGAGTATTAAATATTTAATATGAGTTTGTTGTGTCACCACAAGGCAAGTATTAAATATTTTAAGATGTTGCCTTATCACATTTGATGCTTAATAAGGAATTGAACATTACTGTTTTGTTGTGTGTCACCACAAGGACGGTATTTTTTTTTTCTCTTCACATACATGGAAGTGCTAGGTTGGACTTAACTTGGATAATTTTGATTCAGATGTGTCACCACTTGATCAAAATAATCTAAGAGGCTAAAATACAAGGAGTTACATAGTGATATAATTGACAATAGTTGTCTACCTATTTATTTATATATCGTTTGTTATGTCACCACAAGGCTATATACATTTGAAATGGGATCTTTATTCTCACTAGCAAATCTTTAAATTAGATTTGCCGAACTATATATTGAGGGTAATATAGTTTGAATGAAATAAAATAGTGGGAGATACCAATTTAAATAAAGACCTAATTTATTTTGGTAATTAAGAAATGAATGTATACTAAAATATTGTTAAATTACAAATTCATTTACAGAATTTTTACAATGTCTAATTAACTATCATTGCGGAGCATATTAGATGCTAATTAATCGGACCGAATTAAACGGATTGGTTAAGAAATTTGAGAATAGTTCTCAAGGCTGAAAAGCTATCTTATGTCCTTAATATGCCTATCCCTACAATGGTTGTAGAACAAATGCCTCTAAGGAAGAGATTGCTACTTTTAGAAAGTGGGCAATATACAATATGATGCACAGTTGGCTCAATGCATCATGCTCGTATCCATGAGTAACGAGCTTCAACGTCAGTATGAAAACTATGAACTATGGGATGCTCCTACTAATACTCATGCACCTTTCAAAAAGTTGAATGGTGAGGAAAGTAGGGACTATTAGATATCAGATATCTTAGGAGCTCTTCCGATCTAGAATGACCGATGACACTACAGTACAGACAAATGTCCTAAAAAATGATCAATCTGATTGGTTGAACAATTGGGATAACTGGATTTTTGTAATGGATGGAGAGTTGATCCAAGATTTGATCTTGCAATAACTTCCAGACTCTTTCTCACAATTTGTTTGTGAATTTTCACTATGAACAAGTTATATGTCAGCCTGCCTGAGTTGCTTAAACATGTTGAAAACTATAAAGAGTCACTTTCCAACCAAGAAAGACCAAGTCTTACTTGTAGAAGATTCTTCTAGGAAATGGAAGAGGGCCAGAGGATCTTCTGAAAAGAAGAACAAATCAAAGAAGGTATATGGAAAGGCAAAAACAAAGGACAATAAGAACAAAACTGATGCAGATAGCAAAGGAGTTTGCTTCCACTGCAATAAGCCTGGACACTAGAAAGGAAACTGTAAGGAGAATCTTACAGAGGCTAACCAGAAGAAGCTTAGTGAAGCTTCGGTTACAGATATAGGTTTGTTCATGATTGAAATAAATCTTTCTGTAAGTCAAGTTTCTACTTGGGTATTGGATACCGGCTATAGTTCTCATGTATGCAATCCAATGCAGAGACTAAGCAGAAGTAGAAAGCTAAACAAAGAGTAAGTAATCTTATGTGTAGGAATGGAGCAAAGGTTACTGCATTAACCATATGAACTTATAGTTTAGCGTTGCCTATGGGCAAGTCTATTAAGTTAATAAGTTGTTATTATGTTCTAATTCTCATTAGAAACATTATTATTTTCGTTGTTAGACAAGGAAGGTTCTGATATTATATTTAAGAACAATTGTTATTCTATTTATAATGATAATGTTTTGTTTGAAACTAAAAGATTACTTGATAGACTTTGTATACTTGACTTGCATAAAAAATAATTTTGCAAATTGAACAAACTAGTAAAAGAAAAAGGAGATGGTCATTCAAAGAGTTGAATATGTGTATTTGATGAAATACAAGTCTGAATCATTTGAAAGGTTCAAAGAATTCAGAAGTGAAATAAATTGACAAAGTATTAAGATTCTTTGATCAGATCGAGGAAAGAATACTTGTGCAATGAGTTTCTAGATCATCTCAAAATGGTATTTTCTCGTAATGGACACCTGCTGATATGCAATTGGTGTATCTAAAAGGAGAAATCGTACCTTGTTAGACATGGTGCGGTCCATAATGATTTTTACTGACATTCCAGCATCCATCTAGGGTTATGCCCTAGAAACGGCTGCATATCTACAAAATAAGGTAACCTCAAAAATCTGGCCCCAAGATTCCATATGGGTTATAGATAGGGAGGATTCCTAGTTTTAAGTATGTTAAGGTTAGGAGTTGTCCAACTTATGTGAAAAGGTTTCAAAAGATAAGTTTGGGACAAAATCTGACAAGTGCAGATTTGTAGGATATCCTAAAGAAAGTTTAGGGTATTATTACTATAATCCTACACGTTATCTTCTTGGATAAAGGTGTTTATCATTGAAGGAGCTAGTGGGAGGGTAATAAATCTTGAAGGAGTTCAAGAACCACAAAGCATTATAAGTGTAATGCTACGGTGCAAGTTTTCTTTGAGATGTACTTCTACAACGAATCAATAATTGTGAAGCAATTGCAAAATAATTTTGAATAACTTATCAAATCGTTTATATTTTCGAAACAACATATTGACTATAGGTGTTGAGTGGTCAAGAGACCCAGAACTTGTATTTTTAGGTTTATGATAAGGTTTGAATAGAAATTCATCCGTAAACTGACATGGTTATGGGCATGGTGGGTGATCAGCCCGTTATGCCCTGCGTTGATCAACACTACGTGCAGGAACGACATTTGCGTTCATCATCCGCCTTTGGCACATAAAAGATTTCCCAAATAAGGGATGTTCATACTCAGACTTGAATTCCAAACCAAAATAATCTGGTTGGAAAGCTCTACCTAATCTCAATAATGTTTTAAGACTTTGAAAGTATAGGAGTATCAGTCTAGCCGTAACAAGTGGCTTAGACTTGTTGTCTAAACATTTCATGTTTCATAAGAATGAAAAACATATCTCTTAGCATAACTTATCAACATATACCTCGAAGGTAATATAGAAAACTTGCAAATTATAGATAGCTTGCGCAATACGAAGTACAAAGCTAAAATACTTGAAGAACAACCCCACTATCAGGCATTTGAGGCATTTTGGTGCAATGCCAGGGGTTGAGGTTTGCTGCAAACAATGTAAGAAGTATTTAAAAGCCAAGGCTTAGAAAATGGTTGATAGGCATGATTGGGGTAGGTGGCATGCTCTCACAAACATAACTATTAAAGGTTAAAGGGGCACTAAGGTGCAAAGGTCTCCCTGAAATGTAAAATCAAAATAAATATAGTATCATATCATTTGTAACAATAAAGTATGTTATGAAATAAATTGACAATACGCATAAATAAACACTAAAATAGAATAAATAAGATAAACATGGGAAGAGAAAAAAAGAGGAGAGGAAGGAATGGAACCTGGTAGAAAGAATAAAAACAGAAGAGAAAAGGAGGGAGCGGACGAAGGAAGAAGACTAAATTCCAATTTGTACCCTAAATTTTAATCCTAAAATCAATTTGGACCCTAAACTTTATTTTAAATTAAATCCACCCTATAATTTTAGCAAGGAAACTCAATAGAAGTATTCTGCAAAAGAACCCATTGTAAAAGAACCAATTAATTTGCCTATTTGCATCGGCATAAGATTAATAACATACACACATGCTCAAGAGGGGGGAAATATGTTGATGACATATATCAGCCTTGACATTTAAATGAACGGATGAAAAAAAAATGTGTTTCGATCTTCATCCATAAGGTAGACACAAAGCTGTTGCTCATCGGTCCATCCCCATGGATCACTCCAATGAACCTTGGAAAATCAAATGGGAACATCTCTGATTTGTACTTGAGTTTGGATCTGAAACACCTCCATCTCCTGGTCCATCTCCTGGTCGATTGTTTTGATCATTCACATTACATCAATCATTCACATTACATCACAAGACTCAATTCCTCGTTCCTTTTGCCTTTTATCAAACATTGGTCCAACCAACAGATCATTCAACTTCATCAACGTCTGTATCTCTTTCCATTACATGGATCATTGCATTCATCAAATTCTATTTACTAAACTATCTCCCGAAACCTAGTCTTATTGACTTCAGCACTTTGTCAATTGCCTACTAAGATCTGGTACCTTTGGCAATTTGTGTTTTTCTAATTAAAACTAAAAAGAATTTGATTTAAGAGGGAGAATGAAAATTGGAGCATGTGCCAGGAACTATGCTCTGACACCAGATATTGCAACAATCTTCCTACTGGTACAAGTGTTTAAGGAACGGTTTAGAACAAAAGTATATTATAATACTACCTCCAATCTCCATTCCAAATTATTAGGAAGACAGAGAGTATATAAGTAAATAATATAAGTTATTACAACGCTGCCTCTTCTTGGCGAGCCTTAGAAAGCTACTTTATCAGTTATAAAGAAATGATTACAGTAGTTTCTTCACCACAGATTAGATAGACTATCTTTTTCTGAAAAGTCCAAATTTATTGTACTTGTTCATCTAAATTAATGTTACATATTGGGAAATCATATATTTGACAAACATTTCTCTAAGAAATCAAATATTCCCTCCATTCCAAAATACAGGATTAATTTAAACTTTTTGAAATATAGGATTAATTTAAACTTTTTGAAGTCGCTTGAGATATTTTCAAACTCAAAATTGATAAAATTTATTTAATTTTACACAATACAATTATAAAAATCGTAAAGTATCGAAAAAAGTACTGATTACAGAAGTTAAATGAATCACATTAATTTTGAATTTGAATATATCTCATACTGACTTTCAAAAGTCAGACTAGATTAAACAGAAGTAGTAAGAAACTTGATACAAGTTTATAGAGAGACAACTGTAGAATTCATGTTATTTTGGTGAAGATAGTAAGACAAAAATAGGAGGGGAAAAGTATAATCACCCAATTAGCTATGTTGGATTTATGTGTAAATAGCGATTTGCAGGACATCAAATGATCTAAATTCTCAAGATAGGAAGTGTAACATTCCATATAGATGGCGATAAGAAGAGTATAGGTCTTTATAAGGCCAAACTCACTACTCATGTACCTAAAATTTGGGTTGTAGGATCCATGGTACACATGATGCAAGTGTAATCTGGGTTTGGGGCATTACAAGCAGCATCTTTACAAAAAGTGAAAAGAGAAATCAATATCCTAATTATCTTCCCGAGAGCGGATGCTGGAAAGAAAGATGCAGACCCAAAACCAAAGGGCAAAAAATAAATAGGAGTAATACTCCTTTTTAGTAGGAAATAGAATAATTCAGTTAGATACTGTTTGTAATTGACAAAAGTTTAATGAATAAATATTTGTTTACTGCCAGAAAGTATTATTTTGTATCTAAGTTTTTTCCCTTCTTAATGGCCAATATATATGTTCCTAACGACTTTGTTCCAATTCCATAAGAATTAAAGTTGTTAGTAAAAAGCATGAGCAGTTTTTAATTACTCTAAACTACTTATTAAACTTATAGTAATATAAATAAAAACAAAAACCATAGAAACTTTCTTCACCACACAAAACATAAGTTCCAACATAATGAGTTGAAATGTTTTAAACTCATTAGAGGAAACAGTCCTGTTTCATCTTCTCCAAGGACCAGAGGTTTTCCATGGGAATGAAACACTTGAATGGTTTTCATTAACAGATATACATCCCCCCATCAGCATCCATTTTTTCACTTAATCCTACATTTTCTTCCATCTAATTTTACTTTGCCACTGGAGTAACTTTACCACATTCATCAGCTCTCTATTAACCTGTAAAGCATAGGTCCAAAATACAAATTAAATTTACAATGCATCTGAACAAAAATAGATTCACTCAAGCACCAGTTAAATCAAGACTGTCACCAAATGAGCTACAGTTACACTTTAAACTTTAATGCTTGCATTTTTGTTTTCCTTTTAGCTCTGTTTTATTGACACACAAACATAATCACACATTCTACATACAGTAATCCTTCACAGCATATTGTACGGACATAAGTAAAATTCAGCAATCCAACTAAGGGCGTTACCATACCATTTTGGAACTTTCAAAGTAAATAGTTCAACAGATTTTACAACTGTACCTGTGGATTCTTAAGGAAATCAAAGATGTCATTTGAGCAATGATGGGACATTTCATAATATTTTTTCTGTGCTCGTAATGTTCGCCAGCCATCAAATTTTCTTTGATCTAAAAAATGTTTTGACCAGAAAAAGCACCCTCCAAACATGACTTGCAGAAGTTATGAGCACATGGAGTTTGTAAGAGGTTAGATAGAACCATCACTTTCCGGCAGATTAAGACAGCTGAATTCTGCATAAGGAAGCGTTCTCATTCATATACATGATTCTTAAAATTACACCTAGAGATAATGCAATGGACTTTTTATATATCTATTGATGGTACTCAGTTGATTGGAAGGATATACATGTTCTACATTTAAGGTTTATATATGAGAAACAATACCTTTTCAGAAGCCTATCTCTCTTACAGACGGTGCATTGTGTATGATATCTAACTTTTCTTCTTCTCTTACCGTCCACTAGATTTCCGGCTTTTTTTCTACTTACTGGTGGAGGGTTTTTCCACATCCAGCTATCTTTTTCTCCCTGGATGGAAAATAATTGGAAACCTGACTAACATTAATTTTAAAAAATTCAAGTTTCCTAAACGCACACAGGCAGGAAGAACAGTTAAGAGAACATAAAATTGGCAACTACTTTGGTCTCTGGTTTTGTTTTCTGTTAAATGTAGCATATCCAAATTGCGTTTCTGATAGAAAAATGAATCTGGATCTAATGTAGGATTACAGGAAAACAAAGACAAGTTTTATTCTACTACACTTGCCAAAAACAAAAGGGCAAAAAAAAAAAAAGCATGTGCTATTGTAAGAAATCTATAAAACTCACGGTCTAAGAACCCACAATTGGAAGGAAGAACTCTTAAGATAACATTAAGTTAATAGATTTCAACAACTTCTGGTCTCTGTTAATTTTAAGTTACATGCTCCTTCTCTGTCCCAAAAATAGTAACCATTTTCTTTGTAATTGATAAAGGAATGGTACACTTTATTTGGTCTGAGGGAGTATATCAGAATTCAAATTGAGATAATAGTAGAAAATGGTAGACATAATGTGGGAGGATATAATACGTGCTAGTGCACACTTCCCACACACAGACTCACATCATAATCCCAGAAAGGACTTTCTTTTCTTTCTGTAATGTCAGTTTGCACTCGGTCAACTCCTTAATATCTGGCAATGGCCTAGGGGCCGGTCTCCTATGATCATCGCTGAACATTTAAAGGTAATAATTAAATGTGCACATATATAGGCAAAGGAAGAAATATACAAGCAACACACAGGAAAAAGATTTAGTGTATATATGCTAACAATGATCACAAACCTCGTCCATGGGGCAGGCTCATTATCACATCGAATAAAAAGATAACGGCAAATCTTGTATCCCTAACAGAGTGATTATGTTCAGATAACATATTCAGCAACAGATATCGATATAATTATCATATCCATGGAATCTAAACTGCAATCCCACACAGAATTCTTAATTGATTACAAACTTTAAGCCAGCATTTTTCAATTCTGTAAATACCATCAAATCTTATTCCTGTTTCAGGTGCATAGGAAGAGAGTTTCTCTATCTTGAGCCTGAGCATTAGAAAAAGTTTACGTTAAAAGAGACAATAGAGTTGAGATATAATCAGACCAAAGAGGGTAACTGAAGAAAGTTTCTTTGGTTGAGCGCTCAAGTAGACAACTTTGTGACACAGATCTAACGAAATACAAAAGGGTTTTAGGTCGTAAACATATATTTGGAAGGAAAACACTTGGTTATTTTATGAAAATTTGAATAGCTGCTCAAATTTACTGATAGAAATAAATAAATAACAATAGGGGAAGGGAAAATCTAACACAGAGAAGATGCATCACCACATCTTGAATTATTATCATAGAAATTTCTGTTACGTCTGCCTTCAACTGGCTCAAATACACAACATTTTATTGACTCCAAAGAAACTTTAAGGTTTCTAAGCACTTGGTGCTATGCTCCCTCAGCCATGAATTAATGCATAACCTGTCAAATAAATTTACGTTTAGCTTGGGGACTCGGGGCTGCACTTTCTTTTGTAATACTTTCCGAATCTCCCAGATATATCTGATTTATCTCTCCCTCGTTTGAAAGAACTCTCGGCTTTGACGAGTTAAAAGAATGGTATTTCTCATAGAGATCACAATCTAAATGCTGAAAGTCTTCATCACAAATCCAGGTGCAATCAGACCAGTGCCCTATTCTTCCATTTCACCAAGTACTTCTGGTAGCCACCACTTCGGGTTGAAACGATTTTTGGTATCCACAATATCCTCAATTTCATTGCGAACATTAGAAGTTTAGAGGGAGATGATCAGCAGCAGTACTATTACTTGAACCGACTGGCATGCCCTTGATAAAGAGTGAGGTCTTCACTGTTGAAGATTTTTACTAATCCCCATGTTCTCCGGCAAAATCCAAAACATAGATGTTAGAGTTTATCTTATGAATAATCTTGTATGGCCCAATAGTTACGTTTCTTGATCTCTATCTTGTACTTGCAGCTTGGAAAATGTTCAGGAACGTACACGCACCATAACTTTTAATCCAAACTCCTCATATTCAGTATATTGGCTACATAAATCTGCATGCCTTGTGTACCTACTAGCATTGCTGGTAGAAGTTTTGCGACGTACATCAGCTTGATGCAGGATCTTTGGGGGCAGAAAACTCTACAAAGCAATTAGGTAGTAGTATCTCTCCACTTCACTCTAGAAAATCTTCAAAAAATCTGATAAACTGGGTTTGAAAATCTAAACTTTATCATGGAAGCTCACCTTACAACTCGAATAGGATAGCCTTTTTGGCAACTGACACGTAAAGCATTGTTCTGTTTCTCAAACTTCTGATCAAGTGACCGCCTCTTGTTCGTTCTTTTATTCCTGCTCAGGTCTCTACCACCACTGTACAAAAGGGTCAACCTCAACATGTAAAACAATAATACCAAATTAAAGAGAAAATATGATGTGACAATGGGGAAAGGGTTAGGAATCATACAGAATATTTTTTTGCTAGATTATTCAATTTACATTAATATGGCCACTCAGCTTTCATTACTCAAGTGCTTGTTAGGTCAAAAGCCGCTGAATTGGTGGCAACGCCTCCATAATTGTGTTATGAAATAGAACTCTAAAAATCTTATACAAACAATGACCAGGTAACCAAATTCAAGACACAACTACTACTTCTAAATATCTTTCTCACATAATAGCTTGGTTTTTTTAACGAATCATAAAGCTACTTCTTTGAACTTTAATATTGTACCGCAGGTACCATTACCCACAGAGAACGAAAATTATTCTACAAAAAGCAAACACAAAGAAACTACTGTGTCAAATGAAGATGGTTCTTAAAGAAAGTACATAAATACAAGACCGTACCGAAGTGTGACTAATGCAACAATGAACATACCTTCCTGTATAGAGGAACCACTCACCATGGTCCTCATCATCTTCATTCCCAGCAGAGAGTGCCACAGACTGAGCCCCATAATCTGCCTGCCCAGAGATCCCTGCAACGTAAGAAAGATGAACTCCCCACTGTCTGCATTCCATCCAATCATCCCAAGTTTGCCCAACTAAAACGCCCCTGTTTTCTGACTGGATCATTATCTGCGGAAATTGGTCCAAAGTGATCTTGTGGAACTGTGACAAAAATCTTTCCAGTAAAAGCATTTTCCTTTGCAGCTTTCTTTGCACGCACAGTGGAGCATGGCTTTGTCAGGCCGATTTTGGCTATGAACAAAATTGTGGACCTTTCGCAGCCCTCTAGACGCAGTAAATTTTGACATTTTTGCTAATTGAATGGCAACAACAAGTGCAGAGTTAATTTGAGGGTTGCTTGCCATCTTGGGTGGAATTGCACAGCGGCAATTTGCACAAGAGTGCTTCCCTTGCCTAACCCACTTCTGAAAGCATTTCAGACAAAAATTGTGGCCACAAGGTGTCTGAAACAAGAACAGAGAAAGTCATGAACGTATCCCAACAACTGATAAAAAAAACCTTGAGCTAGGTTGTGCATTTGGCATTTGGATAATAGGACTTGTGCATTTAGATAATGGACTGGACAAGTATATTTTGATATGAGCACACCAAAATTAGAGGGGATCATGGTGCAATTTGGTTCTCTTCTAGCCCAGAAGGCGATAACCGCAACCGCATTTGGTTAGCAACAAACAATTGGTGAAGTTGCATGTGGTAGCAGTTTGGTTAAGGTGTGGCTGCCATTAATTTAAAGAATGCTCGGTCACTATAAATAATAAAACCCGAAGTGAAAAATTCTGGAGCCCCTTAAAAAAACGTCCAAAACTTGTAAACTAAACAAAACATAATAAGTGAAATAATTGTAGCCTTTGTTACTGCTTCATTAAGCTCATTTAAGTTCATAAATACATAAACTTATTCACCAAAAAAATTAACCTAGGGAAATTGAGGCGTGAACAGTCGAAATTCAAGGAGGAGAGAATATATAAGCAAGTTAGAAAAATTACGGTGACTGGTCTAATCAAGAAGCTGCATGCAAAAAGAGCAATTCAAGCTCTCTTGAAAAAGATCGAGAACGTCATTATCACCGTCGGTTACTTCCTCGTGATTCGCGTCTCCAGTTCCTCCGCTCAAGAGCTCTTGTCGTCTCTTGGCCTTTTCTTGCTCGGTCAGTGACTGGTCAACGTCGATAGCCCCAATCGCGGCAATAAGGTCAGATCGGCCGGGAACGGCAACAGAGATAGGCGGAGCGTCGGGATTGGAGACAAAGGAGCAGTCGGGGACACTCCCACCGGGCGGCGTCAGCTAGGGTTTGTGGGGGAACAGAGAGGCAGGTCACGTGCCAGGGAGTGGCACATGTATTGCACGTGATATTTCTCGTCGTCTTGAGGCATCTTCTCGGCATACCATTGCAGTCTCCATCGCCGTCGCAGGGGAAGGGTTATTGTGCGCCACATAGGTGACAGACCTCTGGACTGGATCATTCTCTTTTGTAAGGAATAACCGATGCACTTACCATCTGTAAGTGCATTAGGAGAAGCCGCCACGTCCTTGTGTTTGGGCATGGATAATTGGGTCGGATGGATCTGGTGGGGCTTGTCCACGTAGTGGAGGAAGTGACCCACGTAAAAATTTATTTTGGATGGCGGGAAGACTTTAAGGAATCTAATATTTCTAATTATATTTAAACTCTTGTTTTTAAAGGAAAAGTCAGGGATTATATCCGATTTCTTATCTTTAAGGAGGTTGAGTTCTATCCAATGGGTAATTATAATGATTAGAAGTCTATTACAATTTGGAGACAGAGCGATAAAGGAGGTGTGATCATCTATAAATACAGGGCTAAATCCTAAATTTACAATATAATGACTTTTTTTTCTCACTAAAATTGTTAAACCCTCCATTGTTTAATACTTTGAATAGCTTGTGTGCTTAGTTCTTACACACCGGAGCTATCTCCCAGCGGCAAAAGCCATCAGCTCTCTAAGTGTTGTTTTCGTTTCTTTCTGTGTAGGATTTGACCCGTATTTTGGTGATTGGATGGGAGCCATGACGATGGTGCCGATGACCAGAAACGTTAGGCCGGATCAAGATCGAGACAAAAGGGAGTTGTTGATCCTGGTCAGAAAGGTGCAACATAACAAAGATGTTTATGGAGGCCCTACGCCTTCAGCAAATAAAGTTGGATAAGCAGTTGGCGTCGTTGCTACACGGAGAAGAAGTTTCCTCTAGTCATCATCGGCGTCAAGAAGATTCGTCAGGAAGACCGATCCAAGACACATCGTTCGGACGGTTCTCGACGAGAAAAGGAGCAGGCCGAGGAGTCGCTCCCCTGTCCGCAGCAGGCACCGAAGCCGCTCGCAGTGGACCTAAGCAGGGCGAAGAGCTGCACACCAGTCCGCAGCAGGCCACCGAAAACCGTTCGCAGGACCGGAGCAGGCCGAGGATCCCTCCCTGATCCGCAATAGGCACCGGAAGCCCCCCCTCGTAGGATTTGAGCAGGCCAAGAAGCCTCTCTCACGATCCACATGAGGCATAGAAGCCGCTCGCAGGACAATAGCAGGCCGAAGAGCCACACACCAGACCGGGATAGGCGTCGAAGCCGCTCCAGGGATAATTCGTTGGAAAGAGGGAGGTCAAGTAACAAGAGGAGGTTGGGTTTCCCAGATGGTGCCCAGGACAGGCGTGAGTCGTCCCCCCGGCAGGACGAGACCGACTCCCTTGCAAGAAGGCTGAAAGAAGTGGAGCAGAGGCTGACGGCAACCGATTAGTCGAAAGAGTTGCCGAACAATGATAGGTCGCCTTTCACCCAGAGATAAAGCAGGTGAAGGTTGATAGGTCCAAGAAGATGCCGTCGTTGGAGACGTATGACGACACTGGAGATCCATATGACTACACACATGCATATAATCAGATTATGGATTATTACAACCCCCGATGCCGCAAAATGTCATATGTTCGTCACTACGTTGAGGCGTGGGGCTCGGGAGTGGATGACGTCTCTCACTCCGAATTCTATCAATTCATGGGAACAACTATGTGACAAGTTCCATGCACGGTTTCGGAAGTAACAAACGAAGAGGAAAGCTGACAACGTCCATTGATGCAAGTCAAGCAGCGTTCCGATGAGAGCCTCGGCCAATACGTGAAGAGGTTCAGGGAAACGGTTGGCACTGTGACCGACTTGAAATGTGCAACAAGCCCGTGGGTTTCTTTACTATGGGATTGGATATTACAAAGTCTAAAAAGTGTGAAAGATCTCATTCTCAATCCCCCTGAAGACTTGTCAGAGGCTTACAGCCGGGCCGATGGGTTTATCACCCTCGAAGAAGTTATTGGGAGCCTCAAGCCTCAGGCACACTTGGAGGATAGAGACCGGGATCAGAATAATGCGCCTAGAACGGATAACCAGCCGAGGAGAGGTTTTAATGGAGGGGGTTCAAGAGGAGTTAGACCACCTTTTCTGAATAAAAATGTGAATAAATATCTACACTCCTTTGAACACCGATCAGGCGAAAATACTAGAGGAGATCAGGAACAAGCCGTGCTTCGAACCCTGCCCGACAAACACAAAGCCTAATAGGGGAAATCATAATCGTTTATTGCAACTACCACCAGGCTTCGGGACATTATATAGAAGACTGTTACAATCTGAAAGACCTGATAGAGAAAGAAAGTCCAGAGTGGGGATTTGGTTTAATACGTTGCGGGTCGGCAAGAACTAGGGTTGGGAAGGCAGGAGGTTACGGCTCCTGAACAACCGGGGAACCGATAGACGGATCAGAACCCGTCGATCCAAAGGGTGGTAGATGTCATAACTAGAGGGTCGCATGGAAGGCTGTCGGGGACGAAGCATCGAGCTGCTCTGGATTCAATATTATCAGTATTCGAGCAAACCTACCAGGAAGGAACGGGCCCACCCTGGCATAGTAATTTCTTTCACTGATGAGGTACTATCCGACCGAGAGCCGATAAAAGTCGCATGAAGAGGGCACTGGTCATACGACTCAGGTCGGTCCTCCGGTAGATATGAAGAAGATGATGATCGATAACGGGTCTTCTGTTGATATCCTATACACTCACGCATACCAGAGGATGGATCTGAAGGGTCGCAAGTTGGAAGTTGGTCAAAAAGGACCTTTATACGGATTCAACAACGATCTAGTGCATGTATCTGGTACTATCGAGCTACCAGTCCGTTTTGGGTCGGCTCCACAACAGGTTGAAGTGATGGTTAAGTTTTTTGTTGTACAGGTAGATTTGGCTTATAATGTCATCATATCGACCGACCAACCCTGACCGCTCTTCAGGCAGTGACATCAATTTGTGCATTTCTAGATTAAGTTCCCGACGCCGAATGGGGTCGGCGAAGTCAAGGGAGATCAGGATCTGGCTCGTCGATGCTATAGGAACACATTGATCTCATCCGGGGTTGGGGTCAGCAAACATAAGCAGACCATGGTCATTGAAATGGAACTGTTTACCGAGGGATTGACAGAACCCTAACACTTCTAGTCGAGGAGACAGAAGATATCGAGTTGATACCGGGAAAGTCCGATAAGGTGGTGAAGATAGGGTCCGAGCTTCGGGAACCCGTTTAGACGAATTTGATAGAGTTGCTAAGGGTGTACACATATATATATTTGCTTGAGAGCCTAGAGACATGCCGAGAATTGATGAGGAGGTGGCAGTCCACAAGCTATGCGTCGATCCAACAAAGAAACCGGTCCGGCAGAAGCAGAGGATATTTGCCCCAGAAAGGCAAAAAATCATTGATGATGAGGTGACAAAGCTGCCGGAGGCCGATTTCATTTTCGAAATAGATTACCCTGAATGGCTGGCGAATGCGGTATTAGTCAAGAAGCAGAACGGGAAGTGGAGGATGTGCATTGATTACACGGATTTAAATAAGGCTTGCCCAAAAGATATATATCAATTGCCACATCATTGATCAGTTAATTGATGCGACTTTGGAGTTTGACATGTTGAGTTTCATGGGATGCCTTCTCAAGGTACAACCAGATTTCAATGGATAAGAAAGACATCTCGAAGACAGCCTTTATCACTGATGAGTAGGTTTTATACCTACTTATTGGATACTAATCTGCTTCATTTGTTGCTTAACTAGCAGCTCCTTAGTATGTTTTCATGCATTTTCCGTTTCTTGTTGGAATTGCTTCACTTTGTGCGTTTTATGGCTTTTTGCCACAGTTTTTGGTTAAGTTGGCGATATATAATGCATATGATGTTTGGGATCTGAGTGAATTATAATTGCTTGGCACAGGGCACGAGATTCGAGAAATCAGGCTGAGTATACCAGTGCAGCAGCAGACTGACATACAGCACAAGACAGCTGCGCCCATAATTGGCTTGGAAGCCGGCGCATCTGCGCCAGTGCCCTGCGCCCAGAAGAATGTCGGCGCAGCTGCGCCCTGCTTGGCCTTGAGGCCGGCGCAGCTACGCCCTCCCTATTCATACTGTAGTCCACTGCGCAGCTGCGCCCAGTTTACAAAGGGTACTAGCGCAGCTGCGCCTGTCGCCAGCCAACCATGCAAACCACGTTCCAGACAGCGACAGCAGCACTACCAAAAATCATGCAATGCCAGATTTTGAGGAATTGGTGGATTGAAACTTTATAAGTGGGAATCAGAATAAGTCAATAGAAGACAAATTGAGCATATAATATAATGAATTGAGAATTCAATTGAGGAGAGCCTCTCTCCCACACAAAAATAATAGAAAGTTTACTGCATTCTTAGTTCTAAAATCAAAACAATTCTGCTGATTATTAAATTCACTTGGGAACTAAAGAAGATAGAGCTATAAATGGATGCTGAATTGAAGCTTGGGAGCAAGAAATCAAGAATCAATACAACTTGAAAAAATCATCAGAAGTTGCAGAAAAACGGTAGAACGGAAACAGGGAGCTTTAATATTTTCTATTTTTGATTAATTTTTTCCTATTCTGTAATTATGACGATGAAACCAATTGTGTATGAATGAATTCTATTATTGTCATTATGAACTAAACTTAAATTTTTGGGATTTATAATGAATCTTTTGCATTACTAAAAATTGAAATGCTTCCTTATTATTGCTAGTTGGTTATGAAATGAATGTCTAGCATAATTTATACTGAATGTTTAATTGCTTGATCACTAATTACGATGATAATTTATATGGAATTGAGAAAGGAAATATATAAATTGAGATCTGATTATGACTAGCATATGTTCATAATTATTTACATTCCTCGTGAAGTTATGTTCCGTGCTTAGGATAGAGATATTACCGAAGCACCATACGTGGTGTCCAATTGAGAACTTGTACTTAAACCCTCTTGATTGTAATTCACAAAGAAATATAGTGCGTTAGTAGTCATCTAGGGTGTTCACATTCATTCTATCAATTGTGGATTTAGTGTGATATGAATATGGTGCATCGAGAGGTGGTCATATTTTACATTTGTGTTCTCGACCAACATTCCATAATAATCAATTAGCAAACGATAGGAAGCATGGAAATCTAAGTTTGCAATAAGTGAAATTATAAATCCCAAACCCATAAAATCTATATTTATACAATCATAATTTACTCTATTTGTTTCTTTAGTAATCATTAGATAATTTCATCATTGTACTCAACTGTTTAAAGAGACCGAAATAATTACAAAATCGATGTTTGTAGTCGTAAATGCAATTCTATTCCTCGTGGGATCGATACTTTACTTACTTTATATTACTTGTGGATCACGTGCACTTGCGTGTATGAGTCATATTTGTTATACACACAAATTATCCCAAACAAGTTTTTGGCGCCGTTGCCGGGGAATTGTAATTGCGTTTATAACTTTCATCATCAGTTTAAATTAGATTGGTTTTAGTTAAACAAAATCTGTTCTTGTCTTAATTCTATTTTATTTTCTTTTACATTGTTATAGGTACTCTTGAGTAGTGCATGCATACTCGAAATCGAAGAATCCTGACCTATTGCCTTTCGTGGATAACATTGAAAAAAAGGCTTCAAACAAGTCAAGAAAGGGTGGGTGCTGAAAAATACTTTGGGTGAATCTAGACCAACCACAAAGCACATGGCGTGGTGAAGCACAAAAAGCATTGAGAGATTATGGGCTACGCCAAGGATGCAATGAACTGCAATCAAGTATCGTCGAGGCCCGACCATGAACAGCCAATGTCCCCTTTGAACATCAAACCCAGGAACTATCCATATGAGCCAAAATTATCTTACCAATTACGGGGGGGGACGGCGGTTGACGATCCAAATGATGCATTCATGATGAGCTTTCTTAGAGATTGTGTGATATACATTTCAAATTCAGTGGAATTTCAGAAGATGCAGTAATGATTGCGGTTATTTCCCATTCACACTAAGGGGATAAAGCAAAAAAACGTTGGCTACACTCAGCTACCACCGGGATCGATTACTACTGTGGCAAGATCTTTGGCGCAGACAAATTCGTGTAGCAAAAATCTTCCCAACCAGCCAAAACTGCCTAAGTTGAGAAAATAACATCTCCTCATATGAGCAACATCATGGAGAATCCTTGTATGAGACATGAGGAGACGTACAAGGAACTATGTGAGAAAGGTGGTCCACATCACGGTTTGCGCACAATGGATGCAATGCTTAACCACATTTACAATGGGTTTGAATATTCAAACACGGGTAGGGCAATTGGATGCAGCTTCGGGAGCGAGCATTCATGGCTAAAAACTATGACGAAGCTTATGAACTTTTTGGAAACCATGGGCTGCAGAATAACAAATTAAATGGCCAGCATTCTAGGATCCAGCCCAACCAAAAGTAAGCAAGAGATTTTTAGTATGTTGACACAGCCACAACATCATCTTTCAAGCTCAAATCTCTGATCTGCTATCGCCGAAACGACGTTTGACAACTCTATATGGGTAGAAAAGGTGCTACCACTGTTTCCCTAGGTGATTTGTGGAGCTTTGTGCAGGATCCACGACTCTTCGTAACCAATGGTGGCCATCAACTCCCGAATCCGTGCAGCTTTATCGTGAGCAACTGAATCAGCGGCGCGAGAAAAAACAAATCAATATCAAAACAACTAACAATCCGGGGAATAGGAATACAACCTAAACCTATGCTTTCCTCATGGAGTAAACCATCAAGATTGATCCACAAGCTCCCAACAACCTCACAACGCCTGCCCGGGGTTTCCACAATCAGCAACAAGCCAACGAACTACTGATAAGAAGGTTGCTGATGATGAACTGAGACACGTTTGGAGAGATACATGGCCAAAACTGATTAAGTTTTGGAGCACAGGCAAACTCATTGGGTATTCAAGAACTGTGGAAAACCAAATGAGTCAAATTGTATCAGCTTGTTGTGTAGCGAATAACCTCAAGGGGCTTCTTCCTAGTGACACAGAAATTAATCCAAGGAGAAATGGGGGGAAAGGGGAGCAATGCCAAGCTTGTCACCCTCAGAAAGTGGGAAGCAGACTACTGCCAACCAACGCAGCTGCGCCCATTTACACAAGAGAAGCCAGCGCAGCTTGCGCCCTTCTCCAAAGGATTGATCTTATCCGGCGACGCTGTGCCGCATTGAGCAAGTGGGGAGCCAGCGCAAGGGCTGCGCCGCATTACCCCAGAATCTGACTCTGCCTAAAAAATTTTAGTGAGAGGAAGAGAGCATAGAGAACTCCGAAGCCATAACATCAATAAAAAGCACAGAAAATGACTCCAACCCCCTCCCACCAGATATTTTTTCCACCAAGTGTCGTACCCCTCAGATGGCAAGCAAAAGCAGAAAATTGGACAAACAAATTCTCTAAGTTTCATTGAGGTTTTCAAAAAGCTAGTCATAATCACCATACCATTTGCAGAAGCCTTAGGAATCAAATGTCGGGCTATGCCAACGTGTCATGAAGGGGATTTTGTAAGGAAGAAAGAAATTATAAGATTGTTGGACAATTGTAGTTTTTGACAGAAGAGTGCAGTGTGGTATTACAAAGAAAGCTACCTCCAAAAGTATGAAAAGGAATCCGTGGCAGTTTCACCATTCCTTGCACCAATGGAGACTTGTTATTTCAAGAAAATGCTTAATGTGGATCTTAGAGTATGCAAGACATTAATCTCATGCCATTGTCCCGGGTACTCAGTCGGGATTTGCCCAGCACCCAAGCCAAACAAATAGTCTCTCTTCATGCTAGCGGATCGTATCAGTACAACCTACCCGAGAGGAATAGTAGGAAGATGTTCTTGGTTTAAGGGGGTTGATAAGTTCATATTCCCAACTGACTTCATAATCCTAGAACTTCGAGGAAGGGGCAAGGGATATTCCCATCCAAATAACTTGGGAGGCCATTTTCATAGCTACCGATGGAGAACTCTCATTGATGTGCACAAGGGAGAATTAGACAATGAGGGTGCGTAGACCAAGAAGATCTCCTTTAAATGTCTTTATAAGCTTATGAAAATTTTCGACCGAAGAGGAAGATTGTTTACCGGAGTAGATATCATTGAAAAGTTGCTGTGACCGAAGAATTCATAAAAGCGCATACATAGTGACTTGGCTTGAGATGACACTCGGACAATGAGACATCGACTTGTGACGAGAGGAGCCCGAGAACCTGTGAGGATTGTTCATTTCTCCTAGATGCAATACTCCAGTGGATGGGGGGGAAAGAAAAGAAACACCAAAGTTCAAAGTACCCATAATTTGAGCCCATGAAAAGCTCAAATGACGCCTCATCTCATTTGAAACCATCTAGAGAGGTTACCTCCCCGAAACCTTGAAGCTTAAGCCCCTTACCAAGTCACCATCAGTTATGCATATCTTAGGCCCCTTCCAAAATACTTAAACCTGTCATTATTTCCTCAGCAATAACCTCTTTACAGGAATGCAAGCTGATAAGAATCCTTCGATTAATTCCCAAGGGGCTATTGGATGGGACCATCGCTGACATACAAGGGAATCTAGCCCCTCATTTTGCATGCCACAAGATTCATGATGTAGATGAACAGCAAGCTATTAAATAAATTATTTATATACTACCCAGTTGAGCATCAAAGAAGAGGCAGAAATCCAGACATTGAAAGAGGTGAGTCACAACACTATCCAATCTACTGACAGTCCGAGTGGGTGAGCCCCTGTTTGCAATGTGTCCCCCGAAGAAGGGAGGTAGGCATAACTGTTGGTAAAGAAAAAGGGAGAACAACGAGCTGATACCAACTCGAACAGTCACGGGGGTTGGAGAGAGTTAGTAATTGGAACTCAACCGAATAAGATACAAAAAAAAAAAAAAAAAAAAAAACTCAACAAAGCCACGAGGGACAAGATCACTTCCCACTTCCACTTCCATTCATAGAACAAATGTTGTAAAGACTAGAGTATGGGCATGGAATTACTACTGTTTGCTTGACGGGATATTCTGGATATAATCAAATTTCCATCGCTCTAGAGGAACAAAAGAAGATAACTTTATACCTTTTGTCCAATATTGGAACTTTTTTTGCTTTCAAGGCGAATGTCCCATTCGGTCCTAATGTAATGCTCCAACCCACATTTCAACGGGGTGCATGATTCCGCAATATTTTCTGACCATGGTTAGAAAATCAACATGGAGGTTTTCACATGGATTGATTTTTCAGTGTTTTGGAAAATTTCCTTCGACAACTGTCTAGAGAATTTGGTCATGGTACTAAAGAGATGCGTGGAAAACAAACCTAGATTCTTAAATTGGGTGAAATGTCACTTCATGGTGTCAAGAAGTAATACAGTATTGGGACAACAAAGTCTCAGTCAAAAGGTATGGAGGTGGATAAAGGCAAAATTTGGGAAACCATGCGAGAAGTATGCCTCCACCATTCCTTCTGTGAAGGTGAAGTTCGGGAGTTTTTTGGGGCCATTGCTGGGTTCCTTTTTTTTTTTATACCGGAGATATATCAAAGACTTCTCCAAAATCAACGAAAACCCCTGTGCAATCATTATTGGAAAAAGAAGTCCCCCAATTAGCATATTCGAATGAAGAAATTGCTTATAACAACCTTGAGAGTTGTTGAAAAAGCAGTTGACAACAACCACATTGTGATTGGTGGCACCCACCGAGATTAGGTCCTCATCTATATAAGCTTATGTGCAATGCTAGAGTGACTACGCAGTAGGCGTAGTATCTGGGACACATCGCGAAGATAAGGTTTCTACAAGCTATTCTACTACGCCAGCAAAACACTCTCTAATGCCCACATGAACTTACACTACCACCGGAGAAGGAGCTACTCACAGTAGTCTAAGCATTCGATAAGGTTTCCGAATCCTATCTCATTAGGAACAAAGGTAGTGGTGTACACAGACCAAGCTTGCGATTTCCGATATTTGATTATCCAAACAAAGAAAAGATGCCAAACCACGATTAATCAGGTGGATCCATTTGCTCCAAGAAAATTGACTTGGAAATAAAGGACACGAATGTCACGGAGAAAACCATGAAGCTGATCATCTCTCCAGATTTAGACAATCCAGGAGCGGGAAGGTACAGATAAGGCTGAAATAATATGATTGTTATCCCTGATGAAACAGTTATTTGCTGTAACATCTGAGATCCCCATGGTTCGCTGGATATTGTCAACTATCCTAGTAAGTCAGTGTACTACCAGCCCACCGGATCTAAACTTCTCAGCAGGCAAGACGCAATTTTTGCATGAATGCAAAGAGATACATGGTGGGACGAGCCTTACATATTTCAAACCATGTACAGATCTTGCGTATCCGAAGGGTGCATTCCCGAGTGTCCGAGACTACCAGTATTTTGCACGTCATGTCAATTTTTCTTCTCTTGTAATGGCGGCCATATATGGAACGTACAAGAACCGCAACCAAATTACTCCAAGCCGTGTTCTAATGGCCCACTATGTTCAAACAGATCGCCCACGCAAATACATAAACAAGATGTGATCGTATAGCCAAACAGGGTTGGGGCCAACATCTCCAACCGTATATGAACTGCCGCCTAAAATGTAAATCCTGGGGGAGGAAATCTTATGACGTTATGGGGTGAAAAACTTCATGGGACCAATCCCGTCATTCCAGCAACACATCTCTATATCCTTCTTGCCAGTATTGATTAATGTAATGAATGCCGAATATTTCTGTTGAATAAAAAAAATATTTAATAAGTCATATAAATATATTTGCTAATTTTATCTATTGATTAAACAATAAATAATTTGATTAAATTATGGTGAAAGAATTTATGTTAAATGTTATTTAAAATGTAGAATTGAGATGTGATTATTCTACATTTAATTTAATAATAAAATTAGATGATTAAATGATTTATTTTGAGTAAATGATTTAATTTGAAGATAAGATAATTTATTTGGTGATTATTGTTATTGGGTTTAAATAGAATTAAATGATTAACTTAGTTATAAGGATTAATTGAAATTTATATAATAATAAGTTTACAATTAAATTAAAAGTGTGACAATTAAAACTATATAGTAAAAAATGGATTAATTAAAATAAATGGAGAAAGGGTTTTAAATTAGATATAATCCAAACCAGGCCTTGTGACCTTTGGTTTGTAAAAATAGATTATTTGGTAATTGGTGTTTGCCAACAAGAGGCCTAACCCTCTTGTTTTTTCTTTAAACTGACTAATTGAATGGCATATACGTAAAAGTAGAGTTCATCAGATGTTAAAAAAAAACAGAGTTTCACAACAAGAGCAAAAGAGAAGAAAGAAACTTCAGAGAAGACGAGAAAAAAATTGAGAGTTTTGTGGGAATAGAGAAGGAGAAGGAAGAGACTTGCTAAAGACTAGGAAATCATCTTGTTTAGCTCAAAGGTATAATCCTTCTTTTAAAAGTTCTTCACTATAATCCTTATAATGTACTACTTCTCTTGTATATGATTATCTATATATACTGTAAGTGAATTCCATATGCAAAATTACAAGAATTGCTTTGGTGTAATTGATAGTAAACATGTATTCAGATGCTAAAAATAATTTGAATGAGTTTTATCACATAAAATCAAGTTTTAAGAATGGAAAGTATTTCTTTGGTTTTAAACCAGAGTCTTATTATTCCTGTAAAGGCATATATGTAATGAAAACTTGCTGTATAAAATTTAGAATATTAAAACCCGGTAAATTGACATTTGATTATGAATTATATAGATGTAAAAAACGCAAATAAATGCAAGTAGAATGGGTTTTAAAATTGGATGAAAGATGGAATTCCACCATGTATGATTTTCATTAAAAATGGCCAAAACATGATAATATTTTATATAAAAAAAACATGGTAATTTTAGGATTCTAAATGGCTTGATTATGTGTATTATAAAATGATTAGATTGATGTAGAAACATGTTGGGTAATTGTTTTTCTATCTCCTAGCATGTTGCGATGTTTTGGGGGTGTTGTTTAATTTGATGTGGTTGGAATGGTGAGAATTCGAAGAAATTTTTGGCCTAGGTTTTCAAACTGGTTTCCGCTGAATCATGTAAGAGGTCGTTCTGCCGAGTCCTCTTCTCCTCACCCCAGTCTGAGGAATATTGGATCCTGAAAAATCAAACTTTCGCCCCGGCGAAGTCTCGCCACGGCGAGAATATTGTTAAAGAAAATCTGTTCGCCGCTGCGATGGTCTCCGGCCCCGGCGAGAAATTTGTTAAGGCATTTTCCCGCCCCGGCGGTGGAAACATAAACTAAAATATTTTAAAATATTATTATCTTTGTGAATTCTGCTATGATGCTATAAAACAAGATATAAAAATTTTATAAAAAGGTATAAATGTGACTTATAATGCAATACCAAGATGGTTGTTACCAAGTATCTGATGTATTAATTCGAAATTGTCAATCGCGATTTAATAATAAAAATATGATAAGATACGGATCCTAAACCATAATATTTTATTTTATTCTGTAACTAAGTAATGTTACAATTTTAAATCGGAATTGTAATAGGTCGATTTAAAGAACGCGAATTCTTTCATCGGTAAACTACGCACGATGGCAAGTAATTTTTTCCTTTCCTTAACCTTGTTATTTCCTTTAAAAGCAAGATTAATTTCATTGAGCAAAAGCTTATCAATCTTAGCTTATTGTTATATTCCAAGCCAAGGTTTGTTATCATGTCCAGTGTCTGTTATATACACTTCAGTCCATTAATATGTTTCGAATCATTGATCGTTATTCCAAAACTTTGAACTGAATTCATAATTGTACATAACCTTTAATTGATGAATCAATATGTTTACGTGACCTAGCAAACCCTAATTGGAATTCCAGCTTTAGTTTCCTTAGTTGATTAAGCTGTCTTTCTAAAAGAACTTAGAAGATTTTAAAAAATGATCCGAATCAAGATTCCTTTTGGCTAACGGATATCTGATGCTAAACTGAGATGAACAAACCCCTACATATAGGGGATTAATTATGCGACACCACGTTAAAATGTTTGTGCCCAATACAAGTTTAACAAAAGGAACTGAATCCCCCTGAATTACGAGATTTATGGGTCCATAGTCTAATAAGACAGTTAATAGGTTTAAAACGGTTTTAAGACATACTTGTTAACCTAGGACATAGTTCGAGGTCTTGTGACCCTCAGACACAATTCTTAGAAACCTTGAATTCTATAATCAATTTCTTGAGGCCAAGTGAATACTTATTAATCTTTTCCATATCTCGATTGGTTATTGATTTGAATAATCAGGAAAGCTATAAATCTATTTCATATAAACTATTTCAATTGTTTATCGGTTATTATGATCTGTGGGCAATATGTTTGTTCTCATCTCTTTGCACTAAATATATCGCATCTAAGGCAGAAAACATTCGGACGAGCCGTCCAACGAGTACAAGGCTTTAAGGGCACGAAACCTACATAGCGAGAGACATGTATAATCATTTTGACTGTTCTTCATTGTAACAAGGACATATTTACTATTATGAATAGTTTTAAATTCCACATATAATGTAATAAAAGGTATAGATCACCTGGGATATTGTTGTGATTAAGAGATTAGTAGATGTAACC